>JAXQQM020090597.1:0-365686 GCA_034641835.2 Pinus albicaulis
ACTGGAATTGTGTATTAGCTGAAGAATGTACATGCTTATATAGATGGGAGGTGAGGCTATTGGGATTCAGCTCCCAATGACTCTTGGCCTTCCTTATTTCCTAATAATAAATAATATACAAAAATAAATGTGCACACCCATCCATAGGATTAGGTGTCAACATTCCCCCCTTTAATCCGAAGGGATGTTGGTGAGTCCAAGCATCGATCTGAACGTTTCAAACTTTTCTCTTCCAAGTGCTTTGGTGAAGATGTCAGCAGTTTGCTCATTTGTGGAACAATGATGTAGATGGATGGTTTTGGCCTGAACATGATGTCGAATTAGATGGTACTTTGTAGTGATGTGCTTTGTTCGATCATGGAACTTTGGGTTCTTGGCCAACTTTATTGCAGAAGTGTTGTCGATCATGAGTGGAGTGGAATACATTTGTTTCATCTGCAAATCTTCGAGGATTTTCCGGAGCCACACAATTTCCTTTGTTGCTTCAGCTGCTGCCACATATTCTGCCTCGGTCGTGGAATCTGCTGGAACTGACTGTTTGCGTGATCTCCATGAGACAGCTCCTGATCCAAGACTCATGGTCATGAGAGGTAGTAGACACTTACATTTCCATGTGTCAAAGTCTGAGATCGGAGTATCATAGATCTGGATGATCGCCTACAATATGTGTCTCCAAAGTCATGAGTCCCCTTCAAGTACCTTAGTACTCTTTTGACGGACTTGATAATCAGCACAAGATTTACGCAGACAGCAGGAGGATTCCAACAGCAAATGAGATGTCAGGTCTGGTGGTGGTCAGATAGATAAGACTTCCTACAAGCTGTCTATACTTAGTTGCATCCTCAAATTCGTTCCCTTCAACTGATGTGAGCTTCAAGTTTTGTTTCATTGGAGTGCCTAAGGGTTTACAATCATCCATGCCAAATTTGTTCAAGAGATCTCCAATGTACTTCTTCTGAGAAAGAAAGATGAATTTAGGATGTTGAATTACTTCAATACCCAAATAGTAATGAACATGACCCAAATCAGTCATTTCAAAACCTTTCTTCAAATCTTTCTTCATGGATGCAATATAGCTCTCATTGTTTCCTATTATCAAAAGATCATCTACATATACCACAAGATATACAACTGTTTTTCCAACTTTCTTAACAAAAAAAGTTGCATCATCAAGATCAAAGTGTTTGAAATCAAGTTTCAGAAGATGCTCGGTCAATTTCTCATACCAAGCTCGTGGTGCTTGCTTGAGGCCATACAAGGATTTTACAAGTTTGCAAACTTTGTGTTCTTGACCCTTTATCACAAATCCTTCTGGCTGGGACATATAAAATTTCTCCTTCAGATCTCCATTCAAGAACGCTGTTTTTACATCCATCTGATGGACTTTCCATCCACTCTGAGCTGCTAAGGCAAAGAGAGTCCGGATGGTGGTCCATTTTGCTGTGGGAGCAAACGTTTCTTCATAATCAATTCCTTCCTTCTGTGCGAATCTTTTTGCCACAAGCCTGGCCTTGTGCTTGTCAAGTGAGCCGTCTGCTTTGTACTTGTTCTTGTAGACCCACTTACAGCCAATTGGTTTCTTTCCCAAAGGCGGATCAACCAGCTTCCAAGTGCCATTCTTTATCAAGGCATCATACTCCTTCTGCATCGCTTCTTTCCATTCATCATGAGAAGCGGCTTCTTTGAAGGATGTTGGTTCATGATCTGTAGACAAACTCAATTCACAGTTATAAGCAATATCCATATCAACAGGGGAATCATAATTATCTACATCACCTTCGATTTCTTGAGTGGAACTTCTTGTTCCTGTTTTTCCAACCTCATCAGGATGAACATCCTCCAGTGTCTTTGTCATCCATTTGGGGGGACCTTTCTGAGATGGCCCTGGCTGGTCACTTGACTGAGTTGGGATTGATTCAAGATTCAATCTCCCAATTCTGTCAATCACATCATCCAATGTGTCATCCGTGGTTGTTTCTTCATGTAGGGGAGAGTGTGGTTCAGGAAATGATTCCACAGTTTGATTCAATATCGGAATCCCCCCTTCAAGGTGTGGAATCACATTATCAAACTCTTGGAAAGACTTTTCATGTGTGAATCTGTCCAGGCGATCAAGTTTCCGCTCAACAACCTTGTCACTCTTGGATGATTCAAGAAATATGACATCTCTTGCTATCACAAACTTCTTATTTGCTTCATCATAGAGACGATATCCTTTGGAGGTATTGGAGTACCCCAAGAAGATACATTTTCTGCTTCTAGCACCAAGTTTGTTCCTTTTACCCTTGGGTATCAAGGCATAACAGGTGGACCCAAAGACCCTGAAATGCTTTACCGAAGGAATGTGGCCATGCCACATTTCAAAAGGAGTTTTGTTTCTAATTGAACTTGAAGGACACTTATTCTTTATGTAAACAACACATAGAACTGCATCAGCCCAAAACATCAATTTTACATTCTTGAAAAATAACATGGAGCGAACCATATTTAAAATAGTTCTGTTCATTCTTTCAGCTACACCATTCTGTTGGGGATTATACGGCACAGTTGTTTGATGTTTGATCCCATGTTGATGAAGATAATTTTCAAATTCATTTGAAGTGTATTCTTTTCCATTATCAGTACGTAGAGAGCCAATATGAGTTTGTGCATCATTTTCAATCCATGCATGAAAATTATTGAATGTTTGAAAAGCATCAGACTTGTTCTTCAATAAGTAAATCCAACACATTCTGGTGTAGTCATCAATAAATGTCATCATGTATTTGTTTCCATTTGCAGAAGCAACAGGCATAGGGCCACATAAATCTGAATGAACAAGTTCAAGTTTCCTATGTGCTCTTGAGTGTGAATCATGAAATGGCTGTTTGCTATGCTTTCCTAGAATACATGCATCACATTCCTTAGGTTTTCTAGGAATTGTAGGCAGTCCATCAACACCATTTTCTTCAACAAACGAAGGCTGTCATAATTTAAGTGTCCAAATCTAGCATGCCATAAAAGACTTGATGGAAATGTACCTTCATCATGATATGAACTGAAAGCAAAGTTTTGAGCATGAGCAGATGAACCTTTCAGCTTCAAAAGTCTCCCTTCTTCTATTCCCTCCCTGACAAGTGAGTGATCTGATGCTGATCTGACCTCTGCCTTGCCATCAAACAAGTGAACTGAGTGTCCTTGCTGCCGGATTTCGATCAGGGACAGCAAGTTTCTCTTCAACTCGGGGAGGTATAGAACCTCATGTAGGATATGATCAGGAAGACCAGGCAGTTTAAGCCTGACTGTGCCAAGCCCTGATGGCTTGAGTTTGGATTTATCTGCGAAATATACTGCTCCATCAACTTTGTCAGTGAATTCTTCAAAAAAATCTTTTCTAAATGTCATGTGACATGTTGCTCTTGAATCTAGCAACCAATCATCTCTCCATGAAGTGAATGAAACATCAAAGAGGTTTTCAGTTACTCCATTGTTACAATGTGCTAGAACAGAGTAAGTTCGGGTGTATTTTACAACTGTCTGTGTCATCAATTTTACCTCTGTCTTGATTTGTTTGCTGCTGAGCTTTAGATTGTCTGCCCCCCTTTTCTCTGAAGTTTCTTCTTCGTCTTCTGCCTTCTCTTCCTCTGGATAGACCTGAAGCGTGTCTCTTTTCTCTCTGTGCCAAGTAGGCAGCCTCTTTAGAAGATGAAGGGACTGTCATCTTCTTTTGAAGGAGGAGAGAAAAAACTATGCTGGAAAATTTCTCTTGAAGGAGAGAAAACAAAAAAATCTATTGCTGGAAAAATATACTCAATTAAAAGGGCAGAAACTCTTGCTGGAAAAAAAAGGAGAGAAAACAAAAAATCTATTGCTGGAAAATATACTCAATTAAAAGGGCAGAAACTCTTGCTGGAAAAAAAATTTCTGAGTTTAAAAACTCTTTCTGGAAACTAAATCTGCTCAGAAAACTTTTGCTGAAGACTGAATTTTTAAAAAACACTCTATGCTATAGACTGATTCTGCATAAAAAAAATGTATTTTTTTTTGTTTGGGGAAAAAATGTATATAAAAAGATGATATGGAATGGTGAATGGGGCGTATGGGCAGTGATACAATATGAGGGGCGGTATTAAACAATGGGAGGGGCGCAATTATGAAAGGGAGGGGGGCGTTGTTTTATGGAGGGGCGGTGTAATATGACATGGGAGGGGTCCACAGCGCTTACATGTAATATGGTCGATGTGTTTATATATCCAAAGCGACATGGAATATATGACGTGGAAACGACGGCGTGGAGATCGACGAGCGTTTCACTATTTGAGAAACATTAAAAATCACACAACGTTGGATTAATACAGCCACGTAACAATGCAACCAGCGTTTTAAAAATCAATTGACAGCGTTATATATATGTCGACAAACAGCGTGGAATCGACAGCGTTTCACTATTTGAAAACGTTACAAATCACACAACATTGGGTTAATACAGCCACGTAACAATGCAATGACAACGTTCAATAGACTGATGTATACAATGAACAACGTTTTTAAACAGCGTATAGAGGGAAGGCAGTATGACTGCGTTGTATTATAGCGTGGGCGGTATTGTAAACGTTTGAAAGGGCGGTAGACAGCGTTTAATATATAAATGGACAGGCGGTGTACATAAACAACGTGGTATATAAAACTGAAGTCGAATATGCAGAGGAGTTGTAATATAATACAAGGCGGTATGTATTGACAGTGGTAATGACAAAACAAAGGTCACATGACGTGGTATTAAATGGTGTGTTGTATCACAATACAACCGGTGATGACAGCGTGGTATATATGAAGAGACGGTGGTATTATAATCTGACGTGTTTAAACACTGAACGCTGTATTCAAATGTCCATTGAAATGAGCAGAAGGGAGGGCGATAATGGAGAAATGAGTGTTAGGTAATGAGAGGGCGCAAATTGTTTGAACAGTGGTATATACAAATATGCGCAGTATAACAATGGTATATACAAATATGCGCAGGCAGACAGCATATAGTTGGTAGCGCAGACAGGAGGGCGAAGTGCTGTAGGGAATGATGGGAGAGATGGATAGGTCGAGCAGGGAGTGGGGAATGGTTGATGAGGGAGAGGGGCGCGATTAGTGAGGGAGATAGCAGTGAGGTAGGGAAATGAATGGGCGCCAGAATGGGTCGATAGGTATGGAGTGGGGAAAGGAGAATGAGGAGGCCCAAAAGGGCGTTACATAAAAAAAAATTGAAATTGAATCTGCAGGAAGACAGAGTTGCAGGATTGCTGGAATGGCAGAGCTGCAATTTGCAGATTGACAGAGCCTGCAGTCTGCAGGAGCTGGAGCTGCAAATGTCAGTGCTAAATAGGGAAAAAAAATGCAGAATAATAGCCTAGCAATTAATGAGCAGCAAAAACTATTAAAAAATATGACTGAGCAAAGGATAGGGAGTTACACCACAGGGCAGAAATGTCAAATGTGGGGCTGGCTCTGATACCATGTCAAACCAGGAGGTAACTCCTCAAAACTAGAATGTGTATTAGCTGAAGAATGTACATGCTTATATAGATGGGAGGTGAGGCTATTGGGATTCAGCTCCCAATGACTCTTGGCCTTCCTTATTTCCTAATAATAAATAATATACAAAAATAAATGTGCACACCCATCCATAGGATTAGGTGTCAACATGCAAGAAAAAAAAAACTGGCACGAGACATTTCATAGGCCGACTTAAAACTAAATCTCATTTTAAAGATGATTTCTGGGACCTTATGGATGTACCCATCTCTTCTTCCGATGACATTGGGGTGCTTAGAGCAAGTAACCCCCCAGAGGTTCCAAATGACCTCTATCCTATCTATGAACCTCAGGGGTATGGGCAACTCCTCCAAACTCTATCGCCTGCAGGAGTTGCTTAATGCGAAAAGAACTATCATAATTCTTTTCCAGGAGACACTATGTGACAGATTGAAATCAATCAAGAATATTCTTAATATTAGACTAGGATAGCATGCGGTGGTTGTGGATGTCATTGGTCATGGGGGGTGCTTACTCTCATTGTGGAATCCAGCATATGCCAAGTTTATGGCCTTTATTTTTTTTGGCAACATTTTATTATCTGAAAATCTATGCTGGGTACAGGGAACTTTCAACATTTTAAACTTATATGCTCCATGCCGGAACATATATGTATTTTGGAATCGACTGTATAAATCCGGTATACTCTCATTAGAAAATTTGTTTTTCATTGGAGACTTCAAATCAACTTTAAATGTCGATGAATCATGGGGTCTTAGAGCTACATGTGATCCTTTGGCGAGCTATATTAGCAGGATTTTTTAACTGGCCCAAATGGTTAATGTCTGACCAAATCCTATTATTCCTACATGGAGTAACCGAAGATCAGATGGGGATGTTATAAGCAAAAGGTTGGACAGGGAATGGTAATGGGTACCATGGCTGATATTTTGTGAAATATGTGATCATATGTCCATGTATTGGACTTATTGTATCACATGGCTATTTTTCATTCGTGGCGTATGGAGAACAAGAGAATGGGGGTCTCCTTCAAATTCAATCAGGCCTAGCTGAATGACGAGGAATACAACAAAATCATCCAATAATGTTGGCAGGAAAATTCTCCATGTGAAGGCTTATATGGCTGGGAAAGATTCCATGAAAAACTAAAATGAATAAAGTCCATAACAAAGGCATGGGAAATTAGAAAGAAGAAAAATCTTAGAGAGGAATTCAATGATATAACAAAAACTCTCAATGACATACACTATAAATTTGTTATCTGTGCCCCGGATGATCAGACTTATATGCAGATGGACAAGCTACAATAGAGAAGACTGGCAATCCTGAAGATTGAATAACTAACATGTAAATTAAAGAGTAGGATTAAATGGCTCAAGGAAGGAGATATGAATACAAAATTCTTTCACAAAAGTGAAAATGAGCGGAAAAATAAAAATGCAATATGGTATATTCAGAAAAATGATGGAAGTTGTCTATTCCACGGAAGAGAAAATCGGGGAAGCTTTTAGACACTTCTCAACCTTCTACCAAGCTAATAACTATATTTCCTTAGAATGTCAAACATGGGTCATTTAGTACATTCCACAAATGTATGTTGACAAGGATCTATAGAGCTTAAATGCTGTAATAACTAAGGAGGAAGTAGAGCTAACTCTTAAGTCTTTTGCACACAACAAATGCCCAGAACCAGATGGCTGGCCAATGGAATTTTATGTGCATTTCTTTGACATTATGGCGGAGGAGATTACTATTGTAGTGGAACAAGGACGGGTTATGGGGCACATTCCGACAAACATGAATACCACATTATTAGCACTCATTCCCAAATTTCTGATCCCAAGTCATTTTCTAACTTTAGACTGATTGCATTGTGTAATCTCATTTATAAGGTTTCATCTAAAATCATTGCGAACATGATGAGAATGACATTATAAAAGTATATCTTGAAGGATCAGTATGGGTTTTTGAAGGGCTGGTCGATTCATGATGCCATAGCTATCGCTCAAGAGGCCATGCATTCTATGCGTTCTTGGAAGCTGGACATGCTCATTCTAAAAATTGACTTGTATAAAGCATATGACACAGTGGACTGGTCATACATCAGATTGGTACTTCTTAATATTGGGCTTCCGGTGCACATTATTAGATGGATTCTGGCTTGTATAACATCCTCCAGGTTTGTTGTAATCATTAATGGTTTGCCGACAAATTTCTTTGGAGCTGAACAGGGATTAAGACAAGGATGTGCCCTATCCCCTCTCATATTCATATTGATTATGGATGGATTTAGAAAGATTATGGAGATGGCGAGGAGCTCGCATTATATCTCTGGGCTCTCTTTCTCAAATGCTGTAAGTATCACTCATTCGCTCTTTGTGGATGATCTTATGATATTTTACCAGATTATTAGAAACCATTGGTTCTACATTCCTTTCTTTCTTACTCGATTTGGAGGTGCATCTGGTCTATGAATTAACAAAGAGAAATATTTTTTTATTTGTGATTTTGTTGATGAGGATGAGATAAATTTCATTGCTAATTTCCTTGGAGTCCATATTAAGAAGGAAAATGAAGGGTTCCTATACTTGGGGTTCAGAATCAAAACATGTGGATATAGAGTGAAGGATTGGATGTAGCTAGTGGAGAAATTCAAAATCAAGATAATCAAATGGACTCATAGGTGACTCTCACTGGATGGTAGACTAATCATGATACAAGCAGTTCTTACACAATTTATTGTGCACTGGGGTCACTTTTTTTACTTTCCGGAGAAAATTATGCATCGTATCAACCAAATTTTGTCCAAATTCTTATGGGGAGGCGCTGGTATGACCAAAAAACAACATCTATGCAAGCTTGAGTTATTATGTGTATCAAAAAAGAAGGGTGCATGGGGCATCCTAAATACAAGAGACTTTAACTCAACTCTACTCATCAAATCTATTTGGAGGGAAATTAAGGGCAGTGGAATATGGAATGATATCATATTTGTTAAATACGTAAATGGAGATCCCCTGCACAAAATATACTGCCAGCAATTCATATGTCCACGAAACATTTCGGAAATATAGCAAGGTTTCAAGAAAGTAATTCCAATTTTTGCTGAATGCTTGGCATGTAGATTCGAGAATGGGAAAAATATTATCCTATGTTATGATCATATATATGGTATGAATGTTGATGCGTCCCTAATCAGAGGGTCGCTCACACACTAGTGCACCATGGGATCATACATTTCTTTCAAGTCATCCACTACTGGACCAATGGTGCTCCCATCTTGAAATTCGCTGAGCTACTTGGCCTCAATGGACGGGACGCGGTGGATTAGCGGGAGTATATGCAGCATGTTCAGGCAGCCAGATTATCCTATAAGAATGAAGGTGACATTATCACACGGGAGGGGGATATGAAACAAGGCTCAGTGGTTGTATAGGATGAGTATGTCTACATCAATTCTCAGTCTTCACAGGGGGATTCGTCCATTGATTTTTGCCCTTTTTGGCATAGGAAAATACCAACTAAGATTCTATTATTTGGATGGTTGGTTTGGAAGAAGAAAATCTTAACATGGGACTCCCTCATAAGACCAGGCTTTCAAGGTCTTGGTAGGTGTGCTTTATGTTTAAATCATGAGGAAACTGTTGATCATATTCTCTTTTCATCCCCAAGGGTTCTTGTTATATGGAAACTTTTCAGTGGCCATCATATTGACTCATCATGGACCCCAAGGGACTTCATGGTGGCCGCCCAAAGATGGGCCAAAATTCACGGGAAATTTCAATCCTTGCCATTCTTTCTCATGTGGGTAGTATGGCTGGCCCAGAATAGGATTTTATTTGAGGGGATGAGCTTCTCCACATCCCTTATTCATTCAGTCATCATGAAATGGATCAATGACTAGGATCCTATTTAGGTAAGCGTTACTGATGGCTCTATTAGGAATAGGTCTCATCCCATTACTTTTCCTGTGATTTATTTTTATGGAGCATGCCAGGAGGGCATGATGGGATGTGGTGCATGGATTAAGATCTCATAGGCTGAGGAAATTCATATATGCTGGAATGGAGGCTAGGGTACCAACAATCTAGTGGAACTTATCGCCCTATGGTGTGGTCTTCTTGCTGCCCATAACATGGGAATCAATGAGGTCAACAATTTTGGTGATTCTAAAATCATCATCGATGCAGTGGTTGGGATTGCTATACTATCTTCTCAGAACTCAGCAATTGTGGTCTAAAATGAACAAGTCGCCTATAAACCACATCTTGAGAGAAAATAACACCAGAGCAGATGGACTCTCTAAAAAGGGTCTTGGCATGAATTTTGGTATTATGCATGTAAATCAGTTCAGGAATGGACAATGCATATGGGCCACTGAAATCCCCATCCCTTAATCCAAAATACTAAGGATTTCTTGTCATGCTACATCAAGCGAGCCTGCTTGGGGAGCCTTATGTGTTATCTATGTAGGTTTTATGTGTGCATATTCGACAGCAAGCGATTCAGGTCTATTTTATATGTTTTTTGTTTCTATGGTTTTAATCCTTGGATCACAGGGGATTGTTGGAATATTTGCAAATTCCAAAACAACTCACTGTTTTTTTTGTTTTTTTATTTCCCCCTGCACTGTTGTGCATACATTTCTGTTCTGTGTAATAAAAATTACAACTCACTTTTACAATGTGCTGAGCACATATATATATAAAAATATGTTATAATATAACATATATTATAATCAAAGTAAAAATAAACTTTACTACTGTAATAAACTTTTAACTCACAGTTAAAACTAGAATGAAATTGTCGTTAAATAAAACAAAAAAAAACATTAAAACTAAAACATAAAACTGACTATTGGTTTATAACTTATGCGATGGGTAAATAATATTATCCCAAAGTCTTGTGTTATGGCATTGTGTGGACCCCAACTAACGTCAGCAGCTCCGGGGGTGTCCACAACTCTGCCTGCTCGACTTCACTAATCCCTACGGAAAGTTGCTGCCTCAACTCTGCGCTGTGTTAAACCTGTTCAATGTTGTGCTACTGCCTCTTGTAATAAATTTGTTTGGTGAA
The DNA here is from genome assembly GCA_034641835.2 of Pinus albicaulis. NCBI lineage: Eukaryota > Viridiplantae > Streptophyta > Pinopsida > Pinales > Pinaceae > Pinus > Pinus albicaulis. The sequence continues at coordinate 10,603 of JAXQQM020090597.1, forward strand.
GGTTTTAATATGGTTTTTGCTGCAGATAGAATTTATCTTCAGTCGATTCTGCAATCAATCTGTAGCTCTTCAACTTGCAATCAACATTAACTATGCCACCTTTCAGTCTTTTCCAATTAGTTCTACCTTCTGTTGAATTTTCTGGGCAGTTGGAAATTAAATTCCAACACTCCCCCTTAATTTAAATTGTTGGGTTTTCCTACATACCCAGGCAATTCCTGAAATATTCAAAGCTGTTCTGAGCTAATGGTTCCTGTCATCAATACTTCCAGCCCAATCACTGTCAGTGTAACCAACTAAATCTGAACTTTCTGAAGCAGTATATAAAATACCAAACCTTTTTGTACCTTTAACATACCTCAGAATTCTTTTTGTTGCCTGCCAATGTGCATCTTTTGGATTTTCCATGAATATGGAAATCAAACTAACAGCATGCATTATGTCCGCCCTAGTTGCAATCAAATACATAAGGCTTCCAACTATGCTCTTGTATAATCCAGGATCAAAATCCTTGCTGTTGTCCTCTGTGCTGAGTTTTAATCCCATCACTGTGGGAGTGATCGCTGCCTTGCTTTCCTGCATGTTAAATCTTTCAAGCACCTCATTAACATACTTTGCCTGTGAGATAAAAATCCCATTTTCATCTTGTTCTACTTCTATTCCTAAGAAGTATTTCAACAAACCCATGTGAGTCATTTTAAATTCTTCTTTCATGACTGTTTTAAATTTTTCAATAAGATAATCATCATTACCTGTGAAAATAACATCATCAACATATAAAACTACAATCAATATTTTTCCATCCTTTTCTTTGATGTAGAGGGTGGGTTCTCCCTCACACTTTTCAAAGCCATTTTCCAGTAGATAGGAATCCATCCTACTGTACCAAGCTCTTGGCACTTACTTCAGCCCATAAAGAGCTTTCTTCAACTTGCAAAATTTGTGCTCTTGGCCTTTATTTTCATAGCCGAGAGGTTGTTCAATGTAAACATCTTCCATTAACACTCCATTTAGGAATGCTAACTTCACGTCCATTTGGTAAACTTTCCACTTGTTTTGTGCTGCTATGGATAGCACTGCTCTCACGGTTTCCATTCTAGCAACTGGTGTGAAATTTTCCTCATAATCTATCCCATGCTTCTGTTTATAACCTTTGACAACAAGTCTTGCCTTGTGTCTCTCTATTTTTCCTTCAACATTACTCTTAGTCTTGTAGACCCATTTAAATCTAATGACATCTTTACCTTTTGGGAGTTCAACCAAATCCCAAGTTTTGTTTCTTTCTATGGCATTAATCTCCTCATCCATAGCTTCTATCCATTTCCTATCTTTAATAGCATCCTCAAAATGAATAGGGTCATCAACATTACAATACAAAGCAAACAAAGAATTGATACCTTCATTTTCTGCCTCTTGTTGATAAATGTCTTTCAAATTTCTGAACTTCTTACCTCTTTCATTAGGTGTACAAATGCTTGAAGAAGCACTTGAATTTCCTCCTTGTGGTGTGCTTGGAGAAGCACTTTCATTTCTCCTCAAGGGTGTGCTTTGCTACTCTTGTGTTGGTTCTGCTGTTTGAGGATGCATTTCAGCCAACTCATCATCATTTTCATCATGAGATAAACAATGTTTTACATTCACTATTTTCTCTATGCTTCCATCCCAAGCTTCCTCTTCAATAAACTAAACATCTCAGTTCACAATAAACTTCTTGTTGGATGGGTTGTACAACCTATAGGCCTTGGATTCCTCACTGTATCCAATGAAAATACATTTCTCCCCCTTGCTATCCAACTTCTTCTTTAGCTGATCCGGTATGTGTGCATAAGCCACACATCCAAAAACCTTCATGTGTGTGACATCTTGCTTTGTGCCACTCCATGCCTCTTCCGACACTTTGTTCATAACTGCTTTTGTGGGGCACCTATTCAAAATGTACGCTGCACAATGTACAACTTTAGCCCAATAATCATTAGGCAAATTCTTTGCCTTTAACATACTCCTTGCCATGTCCATTATGGTTCGATTCTTCCTTTCAGCTACTCCATTTTTCTGCGGAGTATATCTAGTTGTAAACTGCTTGTGAATACCATTTTCTCTACAAAAACGTAGAAAATATTTAGAGATATACTCACCTCCTCTGTCAGTCATTAAGACTTTGATGTGTAACCCACTCTCGTTCTCAACAAGTGCTTTGAAATTGCAAAATTTTTCAAACACTTCACTTTTGTTTTTCAAAAAGTAAACCCAAGTTTTTCTTGTAAAATCATCTATGAATGTTAACACATAGTGGCTGCGAGCAAGCGATGGAGTTTGCATCAGTCCACACACATCTGAGTGGACAATCTGTAAGGGTGTTTTCGCCCTTATGCTTTTCCTGGAATGAAAACTTTCTCTGTGTTGTTTCCCCAAGATACAACCTTCACAAAGGCTGTCCGGTTTCTCTATCAATGGTAAACCTCTTACCATTTATTTTCTGTTCAACAAATTAAGACCTCCAAAGTTGAGATGTCCAAATCTCAAGTGCGATAACCAATTATCATCTTTTGGTTTGCATTGGAAAGTCTCTTATGAAACTGCTGCTTTCTCTTCACCATTCTTCAAATCCGCTCTCATTCTAAGAGGGAACATCCCGTTCCTTGTCATCTTCACTTCAGCAATACATTGTTTGATGGGTGGTTTGTCCATGATTGTACAAACATCATCCTCAAAGAAAAAATTATACCCCTTATGGACAAGTTGTCCAACACTTAAGAGGTTACACTTCATTCCTGGAACATAATACACATCTGCTATGGTTTTCTTTGCACCTTTCCTTGTTAAAATATTTACATCTCCTTTTCGCATAACAGAAAATTTGCTATCAGTTCCTAGTGTGACTTGTGACTTCACACTTTCATCTAACATAGAAAACATTGCTAAGTTTCCTGTCATATGGTTACTACAACCAGAGTCTAGAAACCATAAATCCTCATTCTTTTCTTCAGCCATATTACAAGCTAAAAACAAATTATTTTGGCTGATATTTTCCTTAGTGAAATTTGCACTAGTTCTACTTGCCATATCTTGCTGCTTCTTTCTACATTCATTAGCATAATGGCTATTTTTTTTACAATTGTAACATTGGACATTGGACTTATCATACCTTTGTCTTTGAGCATTCTGCTGACCATTCTGCTGGCTGCTGCCTTGGCCGTGGCTGTGATTTTGATTGTTGCACCTTCCATGTGAATGTGAAGGGTTGTCTCTTCCACCTCTTTTTTGGCTTTTGCCTCTTCCTCTTCCTTTGCCTTGCCCTCTTCCTCTTCCAAAAGACATCTGGGTCTTAAAGGCATGTTCCAGAGATGAGTTTTCACTCCTACCCAATCTTTGTTCATAGGTCATCAGTGATGCATGTAGTTCATCTACTTAAAACTTTGTGAGATCCTTAGTCTCTTCTATGGTGGTGACAATCACATCAAACCTTGAGGATAAACTTCTCAAGAGTTTTTGAACAATCCTCTTGTCTTCAAGAGTCTCTCCATGAGATCTTATTTGTGTGACCATTCCAATCACATGAGTGAAGAATGAGTCAATAGTATCTGACTCTTTCATACAGAGAGTCTCAAAGTCTCTCCTCAGCAACTGAAGTTTTGTTGTCTTCACTTTTTCCATACCTTGATAGGTTGTCTTGAGAGTTTGTCATGCTTCTATGGATCTCTTATCTACTGCTATCCTTGGAAACACACTCTCATGAACTACTTGATACAAAAAGAAAAGAGCTTTGGAGTCTTTCTTCTTATTTCTCTTCAACATCTCTCTTTTTGCCTGAGTTAACATATTAAACTCATGTTCATCTGCTGGCTCTTCAAAGCCTTCCTCAACAAATTCCCAAAATTCTTGGGAGACAAATAATGCTCTCATAGTTATTGACCAGTAGTCATAGTTTTTCCCATTAAACTGTGAGAGATGGATATTTCCCATACCCATACCAGTGCTAGCTCCAACCATTTTGCACTCTTAACTATGATTCAAAAACACTTGACTGTGTATTTAAAATAGCTCACTGTTCTGCAACAGTAACACAATAAAATGTATAGAGAAATACCTTTGGATTCTTTTTGGCTAAGTCTTCACACTGCTGGAGAAGCTGCTGCAACAAAGAACTCCTTTCCTTCAGCTTCTTTGATCTTCAAAGAGCCTGGACTAGCTCTGATACCATGTTGGAATATTTGCAAATTCCAAAACAACTCACTGCTTTTTTTTTCTTTCTCCCTGCACTGCTCTGCATACATTCAGCTCTCGGGTGTCCACAACTCTGCGTGCTCGACTTCACTGACCCCTGCGGAAAGTTGCAGCCTCAACTCTGCGCTGTGTTAAACCTGTTCAATGTTGTGCTGCCGCCTCTTCTAATAAATTTGTTGGGTGAAGGATTTAATATGGTTGTTGTTGCAGATAGAATTTATCTTCAGTTGATTCTGCAATCAATTCGCAGCTCTTCAACTTGCAATCAACATTAACTCTGCCGCCTTTCAGTCTTTTCCAATTAATTCTGCCTTCTGCAGTTGGAAATTAAATTTCAACAGGGATGGGCTGAATGTTTTTTTCTGTTTCTTAATTATGTTATAGTCATATATAGTTGCTTTCTCTATGTCCGAGAATATTCTTTTGTATGGAACTATTATGTGGATTTGCACTCTGTTTAGATTTGCACTCTGATTATTTCTGACTATGGATAGAGTCTTTCTAGCATGATGAACTCAATCTGAGATACTTCAGACAATATTTTGATATTATGTACTGTTTATATTTTAATAGACAATGATTTTTTTCTTCTAAAAATATAATTGCGAAGAAACTATGGCATGTGTGAGAGCCCTGGAAACTAGAAAGAAAATAGAACAATAAAACTGAGAGGAATGGACTGGGCTTTTATTTGAGATAAGACAGAGAAAATATAGTTGTAATGGAGGTTCCAATCCATCACATAAAGCAACCGATCCCTTATGATAATTTTAACAGAAATGGAAAGAATGCCCTCTCTGAAATTTGATATACGCGGACATGAACACTCTAGAATTAATGCAACAGAAAATCAATGTAAGCGTTGCTCTTACAAACACGGTAATGGAAGGAATGGGCTGAATGAGATTTGATATAAGGGCACATGAACACTCTAGCAGTAGTTTATTCATAGTACAGAGAATCAATGTAATGGATGGTCTTACAAACAAGAAATTAATACAAAAATTACAATGAACCAATATAATGGGTGTTATTACAAACACAATGTTTATCCAAAAATTATTGAACCACTGAAAATGAAATAGAAGCCTAGCTATAGTTCATTGAAATGGGTTTACTTCAAACTATTTTAATTCAAGAAACATAAAATAATAAGGCAGAAACTTACCTGTAGTCCAGCCCAGAACTGGGTTTTCTTAGCATCTTATTTACAGCCAACGATAGTATGTCCAGTGTATGATTTTTTCAGGGCGACAGAGTGTGAAAATATCCATTTATTTTCATCTGTTGAACAAACCATACAGGATTATTAGATTCCGAACATAAATCAATGCATAAACAGGAAATCAATCTCAAATATCTAATCTAGTCTTATCATTCAAGATTCATAAATAAAACTCACACGGACTCAAACAAACAAATCAAACGCATGGAAAGGAGAAAAGAAGCCCAAACTAATTGAAATGATGAATGGCATAAGCAAAATCCTCATTATGTAACTCTGAATCGGTGAATGGTGTAACTCTACCTGATAGCTTTTTTTTATCTACTCGTAATTTCTGAGGGACAGTGGCACCTCATTTTTAGCCGTTGGAGTGATGGTGGCACGTCATTTCTTGTCGTTTGTGCCAGGTCATTTGTAGCCGTTGTATCGCGTAACTATTAAAATGAATGGATCTTGCAACTTTCTATTATTAACAAAGTGGAAAATTATATCTATCACTTACATCAACATCAGGGATGGAGATTTTGATGTGACAGGCCATTATTATGATGTCAACAAACAACCAGTAAAATATTCCATGCCAACTGTAGCTGTTCATGGCCTCATCATTTTCCTAATATAAAAGATCTATTATACAATTGTAAATTATGATAAAAGATAATCCCCTGAAGTATGCATTACCATAAGAAATGGTAATGAAACGTGAAATAACATAATTCTTACAGTAATTAATATTAAAGTTTAATATTACACTGAAAAGCATGAAATAATGGATTTTTAGATTTAATAATATTGAAAGTTTATCATTTTTAAATTTTAGGAAATAATAGATGAAATTTTTAATTTAAACATTATTTTTAAATATAATTTATAAAAAATAATATGGGCTTTAGATTTATTATAAAACAAATTAAAATAATAGGTGTTAGGTTATTTAAATTAAAATAATAAGTATTAGATTATATTGCTTATGGCTAATAAAACAAATTGAAATAATAGGTATTAGGTTATATTGTTTATGGCTAATAGATATTAGGAGTTATATATAATATGTATTTTTTAGAACTATTTTATTACTCAATTTTTTTAGAATAGTTAAAATATGAAAATTAAAGAATATGTAAATCAATAAATCAATACAATATGTTTCTTAGGGAATTTAAAATTGGAGGTATGATTGTTGCACTTCTTTGTTTATTTAGTAATGGAAATGAAAATACAAAGAAAGAGACTCTTACTACCAAGTTTTCTTTGACAAGATTGCCTGAGTGGCTACTACAAAATTTTATTTCTCATCTAGTGTTGCCTAACATCTCACTCATTAATTCTTTGCATAACTATGAAACAAATACAAAGCTAGAAGAATTGAATCTCCTCTCTTTCAGGTGGCCTAATATTTAATATATCTTAATAGCCATGTACATTTAAGGCTTTTGTGTTCCTCTACCCTAAGTTAGCACTAGGGTTTATACCATCTAGAATATTCTTAAAAGTGTCTGGTTAGGAAAAATTTCCAGCGTGGAAATTATCTCAAAGTCTAGAAATTTTGGCAAATCCTACTAGTTGCTTAACTTTTTTTGACCATATTCATCCAAAAATATTCATATTTATAAAAATTTAATATACTTTATAATTTCTCGATGAATTTTTGCCTAAAATAATTTTATCCTATAAAATTTATGTGAACCATTTAAGAAAAAAAAATGGAAAGTGCATAGTATTTTATTGGAAAAAGCATGGAAAATATGTCAATCTATGATGTGGGAAGGCCTACCTTTGTTATCTACTCAGTACCATGGTGGCCAATAAGGTAGCTCCATTTGTTGCAAGCGTAATTTTCATATATGAGCTCCTATTGAGGTGATTTTTACACCATTCGAAAGGTCACTATATGAATAGTTCTATCCCGACACTTTATGCTAATATTTTGAAATTTTTGCTCTAGAAATTTCCATTTCATTGCTCAAAATCGACCTAAAAAGTTTTAAACCTTAAGTCACTTAATTGGGATGTGCCACTAACTTAAAAGGTACTCCCCCAATACAAATACCTAATGTATGTGGCACAAAAGTGGAAATACACATCTCACTAACCAATGGAATGAAGGTGGGCATATTTTCTCATTATTATACTTTTGAAAGGTAGGAATAAGTCCACTAATATTAGATGGGACACAAGTTCCTGACATCATGTGAAAACTACACAAAAATGAAAAGAGAATCACCAAGATGAGCCGTATTTAATTGAACAAGTGAAGAGTCTACAATATCTATCAAAGTAGGATTGTAATTAAGTGGAAGATTTTCATTGATGAATTTAACTTTTATGTTTTAATCCTCCCTTGGCTATCTTGTGTGATTCCTAACTATAACTATGTTTGTGTCATTATTTATGCATAACTACTATTGATTAATGATTTCTGATTCCTCTACCTTTGAGTAAATATTTTTCTACATCCTTGCCCAATTTTGTTTTCATATATCCATTTACTTCTTGAGTCCCCTAGCCACGTGGAAATATTTTACTACTATTGTTCTTGAATTGGCTAATAGTCAACACTAGCCATGATTATAGTCTCACAACCATTTTTTAGATCTATGTCATCTAACAAGTGTTTCAAGTTCTTTTATCATTGATTTTGAAGCCCAATATAAGGGTCTAAACATCTTAATAAACCAACACTCAATACCTGATCTCCTAACATTTAGCTTCCATGTCACTTGCTACTACGATCCAATTTTCATATTGGCACCATTTCACACCCTAATCCATATCACCTTGCCACATAATGTGTCCATGTCAACAACATGTCATCTCCAAGTCTATGCCACATAAATGGCATGAAATATCCACATCGATGACACATGATCACCACATTAGTGCCACATCATCATCATGTCAATGTCATGTTATCACTAAATGAGTGGCACATTAAAACCACATTATCGTCTACCACCTTAGGGACTTTCTAGATTTAAATATTTTTCTATGTAAGATATTTCCATCATCATATCTTATAGCTTTTCAATGATATGTACTTTATGAGGCTCTTTTCCTTTTCTTCCTCATTTCTCTATAGGAATAATTCATTTTTTGAGTGTGTTTAGTGTTGTAGTAGTTAACAGAACATGAAATTTGCCATCTAAAAAGTGTTTCAAGTTCAATAAGTATTGAGGCTTATGCCGAATATAAGGGTAAAAAAAATATAGATAAAACCTTGACATATTCTGATACATAGTAGCTGGCCTCCCCACATCTAGTATCCATGTCACTTTCTACTTCCATAAAATTTCCATTTTAGCACCATTGTACAGTCTAATACTTATAACCTTATCACATAATGTGTCCATGTCAATAACATGTCATCTCCATGTCTATGCCACTTAGTGCCATGAAACCTCCACATTGATGCCACATGATCACCACATTAGTTCCAAATAATCATCATGTCAGTGCCATGTTATCTCTATGTGAGTGGCACATCAAAGCCACATTATCATCTACCACCTTAAGGACTTCCAGGATCTATATATTTTTCTATGTAACTTATTCCCATCATTATATCTTCTTGATGTCCAATGAATATGTGCTTTATGAGACTCTTTTCTTTTTATTCCTTTTTTTCTCATAATTCATTTATTTTTTTTGCATATTGTTGTAATAGCTATAAAACCCCAAAATTTTGGAGTAGGGACAAATTTTGAAGTCCCATTCATTCAAATGATAAAAATATACATGGAAATTCTCATGATACTCTACTTCATAAGATAATTTAAACTTGAGTATGTTGTGAGAAGCTACAAGGTGCAATACATTCTCATAACACTTGAAATCACAACTTGGAATTCTAGCACAATTCCCTTCTTCATGTATTTCATATTTCATTTTTGGAACACTAGCACATATCTCCTTATGATGGGGAATTTATGGCACATTAATGATACATGTGTTTATGAGAAACACTATAAGCCCTCTTGATCATATTAATTTTCATAGTGGGTTTTGTTATATGCATCCTATACTTCCTCTACATAGTGTAAACTTTTTATATATTCTATTGATTCTCTTTGAACCATAATTTGTCACCCTACATATGAATATACAAAACAATTTTGTTTTGCTATCAATTTCATTTTTTTTGGGCAAATTAATCTATCACTATTAATATTTTTGAAATGAAAGGTATAATATACCTTCAATGTGTCATCATTTCATCATGGTTAAAGGAAATGGCCCCATGAAAGAAGAGTCTAAAAAAAGAGATTGAATAAGAGTGGAAATAAGAAAGTTCTATGGCCTCCATTCCCACATACACGGACACAACTTCCTTTATTGACAAATCCATGGAACTTACTAGGTTAGAAGTATATCAGTTGTTTTCCTGAAAAGAGATCATGTATGAGGAGGAAGATGTTGAAGTATATCATAATGTCAGAAGGTCTTGATTGCAATTGTTTACACCACATTCCACATTATTCCCTTGTAGGGATGGAATTAAATGGAATATAAAGTGAATTGATGTTAGGGATATTACCCTTATAGATAGCCATGGTGAAGGTATAATGATATTCACATATTCCCACATTTTCGATTACTGTAAATTTCCCAGAGATCAAGTAGCACTTAGGGAAAACCAATACGAAATTTTTTTCCTAAGTAGTAAATGAATCCCAAAAATTTGGTGCCATGACCATATCAAGTTTTGTACTAAGACTAATAGGGTTTATAAGACTAAGTTGATAAGGAAAGCATATCAATTGATCATGGTTATGTGTTTCCAACTTTATTGTAGAGCTAATGTAGATATGTTTGAAGAGACTTAGGTGCCATTAATGTAGACTTGTGCCAAATACGGAAGTGTATTAAATTGGGAAAAAAAATTATTAGTGCCTATTCAAACCATAGTAAGAGAAGCTCATACTCTAGTAATAGGAGAATAACCATATTTTTACATAGCATAATATCTTCTCAATTGATTGTGCTCTAAATTTGAATTTGAAATATTAGGATAGAGATGAATTTTCTCTCCATAGATAAAACCAATACACATATAATATAGATATTTAGTGGAAAATCATTACAAAGCATCTTACTTAAGAATAGGAGAATGATTTATCTCTCCATTATTCTACATCCTCTTTTACAGTGACTCACCTTGCATGTTTGACTTGTTGATCAGCGGTTGTCATTGATGTCAACCCAAGCAGTACCAGGGGCTACCCCAATATTGCATGGGAATTTTGACCTAACAAATTAATATATTCTAGGTCAAGAATGCCTTTGATGGTTTCTACTTGTCGAGATTTTTCCGTTGATATATGGCACGCCACGTAATTCTTCATGGTTTGAGAGATATTCATGTTTGAAGTTTGTACCCCCAGTTATTGGGATAAAACCCCATGGGGTTGTGGCATTGGTCATTGAAAAGAAATAATTAATATTTTTTAAGGTCCTAAAATCCCTCCCACCTTCACTTGTTGAAGTCCCTCTCAAACTAAGCATTTATATAAATTGTGATCCTCATATTATCCTCATGTAAGGGATTTCACCATTTGAAATACGTCATCGTGAAATTTCCGTTCTAAATTTTCTTATACAAAGGTTCAGAAGCTAAAAATTTTATGAGGCGAAAAAAAAATCATGAGGAAGCTCCTGTAGAACTTTCAGATCAAGGTGCACAAAATTTTCAGAGATATGATCTTTGGAAGGCAATGTTTTTGCAGGCTCCTGAAATTCATCTCAAAGAAGTGACCTTGGGAAAAATGTCATAAATCTCTCTCTAAGTATCATATTGGAATTATGTAATAAGTGACCGATAGTGCACGGATTGTAGTTTTTTCTCTATAAATTTCAGAGCCAAATAAAGAAATAGTGACACGTGGTATGCCATACAAATTCTCTTTACTGAAACAATCCATAATTAGGGCATTGTGAGAGATTGAGCATAACTCTCACTTGAATAATCAAAATTGGGATAGACATGTGGCATTAGAAAAATGACTTAGGGGACTACTACAGGACCAAAAATCAGATATTGGGGATCTAAAATAATAGATATAAACCAGATTAAATATCGATCTCCTAGAAGGCAAGAATAAGCTAGATCATGTGTTTTCAAGGGTTGCCAAGGACCAGACTTTCTAGGGTAGAAAAGTAAAGCAAGGTGTAGCAGAGGGTAGCATGACAAGAGCAACAACCAAGGTGAAAAATTTCGGCAACAAGTTCATCACGTGAAGTCTTCAAGTGGGTAGCACTACATACAGTCACTATAAATGTATCATTGTACTAAGTCATTGTAAATACATTATTGTAAAAATTGTTCTAGTGTCTATCTGTCAAGAGTTGAAGAGGCAGTGTCGGGAGGTCTAGGATCATCATTAGGTGGTTGTTTCATAGTTGTGGCTATGGTCTAGTGTGTCTTCTTTTTCTACATCATTCTACATCATTGTAAAGTGGACCATTTACCCTAGTATGGGAGTCCATTCTTATTTTTTTATTCTATAGGGTGGTAGGGTGGTGCTAGGGTGAGTTGTAGCTCATTGGTTGTTGGGGCATCCATTCAGTTGACTACTGAAGAATCTCGGGCGTTGGAGCGTCCATCCGGTGGGAGATAGAGAAGAATGATTTTCTAGATTCGAGGAAGTTGGAGCTTTATTTTCAATTGGAGTTGAATATTAAAGAATTATTAGAAAATCATTACATGTTTTTTGTCCTGGAGTGCGTTTCCACCTTAAAAACTGTGTGAATTTGTGTTCCTTTTTCTTACTTCTATCATTGTACAAGCACTGATAATAATTGAATATTAACTAATGCTCTAATTGAAAGGAATACTGATTCACCCCCCTCTTAGTATTTCCAACAATTGGTATCAAAGTTGCAGTTTAACAGCTGGAAGGAGGTCATGGAGAATACCAAGAATGATGTACCTTTGTTCAATGAAAATAATTATGCACTTTGGAAAGGAATAATGGAGGTATATCTCTTGGCGCAAGGTTACGAAGTATGGGACACTATTCAAAATGGGTTTACATCAACTACGGAGGAAAAAGGTAAGAAGAATTTGGTAAATGATGCAAAAGCAAAGAATATTATTATCAGTGGACTTATTGAATCTACTTATGATAAGGTGTTGGGTTCTAAAACTACCAAAAACGTATGGGACAAGCTTGATAATATATATGCAGGTGACTCAAATGTTAAAGAAGTAAAACTTCAAATCTATAGAGAAAAATTTGAACAACTCAGAATGAAAAAAGATTGCAACATTGCGGCATACTTCCAATACGTTGATGAAATAACCAATACTCTGGAAGGATTGGGAGAGTCAGTTGCCGAGAAGAATATTATACGAAATATTCTTATAACGTTACTAGGGAGATTCAACTCAAAGGTATCGGTCTTAGAATACAATGCAAATCTTGAAAAACTCAGCAAAGAGGAATTTCTTGGTGTTCTCATAGCATATGAAATGAGACTTGATGAAGAAGAGGGTACTTTGCATCTAGAAACTGCGTTCGATGCATCTAAGAAAACCAATAAGGAAAAAATACCTTCAATTGAAAAGACATGCACCTGCAAGTGTGAAGAAAAGGGAGTGATGAAGAAGGTACTTCAGATGAATAGTGTGCTTACTTTACAAGAAAAATAAAAATTGGTAAGGGAAAATTTAAAGGTAAACTTCCATTGATATGTTTCAGCTATGGTGAGGTTGGGCATTTCACATCAAAATGTCCGAACAGAAGTGATGGCAACTCAAAAGGAAAGAAAGGATTTTATAAATTCAACAAGTAAGGATCCAAAAAAAACTTTCTCTCTAAAGAAGATACCTTATCATCCGATGAAGACAATGATAACGAAGAATAAGCTAATGAGAAAGTATTTTTTATGGCCAATCATAATAAACAAGAGGTATCAAACAACGAATAAGAAATATTGACAATAGAAGAATTTTCTAACGAAGCAATCAAGCTTATAAAAGAGCTCAAGGCAGAGAAGATCTGTTCCAATACTCTTGAAGAACAAGTTCAAGGTCTGAAAATTGAAGTTGAAGAACACAAATTCATTGAAGAGTCACTTCAAAAGAAGTTGGAAGAAAGCAAGCAAGAAAGGGAAGAATTAGAAGCTGAAGTAGTCTCGCTATGTAAGAAATTGAAGAAAGGAAAAAATATACAAAACTATGCCAACAGCTCAAGGGCATTGGAAGAACTCATCAAAAATAAATGATCTTAAAATGACAGAACTAGCATCGGATACAAAGAAGAAGAAGAATGACCTTATACAACAAAATACAATGAACTTATGAGATCTGACATGCATGTAGACTTCGTTGGAAAATATTCACAAGAACAGCCTTGGAAGACAATTCCTCGACGAATATTTCCATCCAGGTACCAACATATTTTTTATGGCCACTGTTATTCATGTGGAAAATTTGATCATAAAGTCGTAGAATGTCGCACATACCCCATGAACGAATACAATTCCAGGAGAGCTATCAAATATGAACCTCCCAGGGCTCAGCGAAACATCAATAGATTTGAACATTTAATAAATAATATTGAATGTTACAAATGTCGAAACCTTGGACACATAGCCAGAGACTGTAGACATGAAAATCCTCCAAAATAATCTTCAAAGCCACAGAATGAATGAACATGGAAGAAGAAGAAGATTGATAATTGTGCTCTCACTCTCAAGGCTGAAAACAACAAAGATGTGTGGTATGTTGATAGCGGTTGCTCAACGCATATGACTAGAGATAGAAATAAATTTGTATCTCTGAAAGAGAAGAAGGCTGGAACCATGTCCTTTAGAAATGATGGATCTTCAAATGTTATAGGATCAGGTATTGTCACTCTCAGAAGAAAAGATGCCCTAGCCAGGAATGTTCTATTGGTTGAAAACATGAATCAAAATCTACTCAATGTTGGACAAATGTGTGATCAAGGATACACAATACTATTCAACTCCACAAAATGTGAAATCATGAAAGGCAGGTATTGTGAAATTGTGGATATAGCAAGTCGAGCTCCAAATTACATATATGTTCTCGATGAAGCAACTAAAGCATGTCTAGTAGCTAAAGAGGATGATATAATTTTTCACAGCAATGATGATCGACTAAGTAAGAAGTTTGCTACAAATATGCAAAGTGATTTCGAGATGTTTTTACTTGGTGAGCTGACATACTTATTAGGGCTTCAAATATCTTAGCAAGAGAAAGAAATATTTATATGTCAAAGAAAGTACATCAAGGAAATGCTCAAGAAATTTAAAATGGAATATTGCAAAACCATCCTTACTCTGATGGTAACATGTTGAAAATTGAGTATAGATGTCTCATCTAAGGATGTGGATCAAAGGTTGTATAGATCTATGATTAGTATTCTTATATATGTAACAACCTCCTGGCCAGATGTTATGCAAGCAATTGGATAAGTAGCAAGATTCTAAGCAGCACCAAAAGAATCACATATTATTGTCATCAAAAGAATTCTTGGGTATCTAAAGGGAACAACAGAATATGGCTTGTGGTATCCCAAGGTTAAAAATCTCATTATTCATTCCTTTACAGATTCAGATTGGACAAGAAGCATTGATGATCGTGAGAGTACTCGTGAAGCATTGGAATATCTTCACCAGAAGCTTGGGATTCTCCCAAGTTATCATTAGATTTTCCTTATTTATAATATAAAGGGGGAGTGGAAGCGTGTATATGTCCACAGGATGGTTATGTGTCAAGGGGAGTGGAAGTGTGTACAAGTCCGCAGGATGGTTGTGTGTCAGGGGGAGTTACCCTTTTCCATCGATGTCAAAGGGGGAGAGAATGGTGTAGGAAGAAGTGTTATGATTGCAGTTGGAGTACTTGTATTGCCATCGATGCCAAAGGGGGAGATTTTCGATCAGCGGTTGTCATTGATGTCAACCCAAGCAGCACCAGGAGTTACCTCAATATTGCATGGGAATTTTGACCTACCAAATTAATATATTATGGGTCAAGAATGCTTTTGATGGTTTCTACTTATCGAGTTGTTTCGGTTGATATATGGCATGACACGTAATTCTTCACGATTTGAGAGATATTCCTGTTTGAAGTTTGTACCCCCAGTTAGTAGGCTAAAACCCCATGGGATTGTGGCATGGGTCATTGAAAAGTCATAATTAATATTTTTTAAGCTCCTAAAATTCCTCCCATGGTCACTTGTTGAAGCCCCTCTCAACCTAAGCATTTATATAAATTGTGATCCTCATATCCTCTTCATGTAAGGGATTTTTCCATTTGAAACGGGTCATCGTGCAATCTTTGCTCTAACTTTGTTTCTACAAAGGTTCATAAGATGAAATTTATATGACATGAAGAATAAATCATGAGGTAGCTCTTGTGGGAATTTCAAATCAAGGTACACAATATTTTTGGAGATATGATCTATGGAAGGCAGTGTTCTCGCAGGCTCCTCAAATTCATCTCAAGGAAGTGACCTTGGGAAAAACGTCATAAATCTTTCTCTGAGTATTGGATTTGAATTCCATAAAAAGTGATAGATAGGGCATGGACTGTAGTGTTTTCTCTAAAAATTTTAGAGCCAAATAAAGAAAAAGTGATATGTGTTATACCGTACAAGTTAGCTCTACTGAAACAATCCATAATTAGGGTATTGTGAGAGATTGGGCATAACTCTCACTTGAAGAATCCAAATTGGGTAAGACATGTGGCATTGAAAATAAGACATAGTGGACTACTACAAGAACACAAATTAGATATTGGGGATCTGAAATAATAGAGATAAACCAGATTAAATATCGAGCTCCTAGAAGGCAAGAAAAATATAGGTCATGTGTTGTCAAGGGCTGCAAAGGACCATAATTTCTAGGGTAGCAAAGCAAAGCAAGGTGTAGCAAAGGGTAGCATGACAAGAACAACAACTAAGGTGAAAAAACACAGCAAGAAGTTCATCACATGAAGTCTTCAAGTGGGTAGCACTGCATACAGTCACTGTAAAGGTATCATTGTACTAAGTCATTGTAAATACATTATTGTAAAAATTGTTCTAGTTTCTATCTGCCAAGAGTTGAAGAGGCAGTGTCGGGAGGTCTAAGATCATCATTAGGTTGTTGTGTCATAGTTTCAGTTATGGTTTAGTGTGTCTTCTTCTTCTACATAATTCTATATCATTGTAAAGTGGACCATTTTCTCTCGTACAGGAGCCCATTATTCTTTTATTATTCTATAGGGTGGTAGGGTGGTGCTATGGTGAGTTGTAGCTCATTGGGTGTTGGGGCATCCATTCTATTGACTACTAAAGAATCTAGGGCATTCGATCATCCATCTAGTGGGAGATGGAGAAGAATGCTTTTCTATATTCTAGGAAGTTAGAGCTTTATTTTCAATTGGAGTTGAATATTAAAGAATTATTAGAAAAACATTAGGTGGTTTTCATCCCAGAGTGGGTCTCCACCTTAAAAACTATGTGCATTTGTGTTCCTTTTGTTTACTGCTATCATTGTACAAACACTGATAATAATTGAAGATTAGCTAAAGCTCTAATTGAAAGGAATATTGATTCACCCCCCTCTCAGTATTTCCAACAATTGGTATCAAAGCTTGGTTCCTTCAATAGCAGTTTAACAACTGGAAGGAGGTCATGGAGCACACCAAGAATGGTGTACCTTTGTTTAATGCAAATAATTATTCACTCTGGAAAGGAAGAAAGGAGGTCTATCTCTTGGCACAAGGTTACGAAGTATGGGACACTGTTCAAAATAGATTTACATCAACCGCAGATGAACAAGGTAAGAAGAATTTGGTAAATAATGCAAGAGAAAAGAATAATATTATCAGTGGAATTATTGAATCTTCTTATCATAAGGTTCTAGGTTGTAAAACCGCCAAAAATTTATGGGAGAAGCTTGAGAATATATATGCGGGTGACTCAAATGTCAAAGAAGCAAAGCTTCAAATCTATAGAGAAAAATTTCAGAAACTCAGAATGAAAGAAGATTTTAACATTGCTGCATGCTTCCAATACATTGATGAAATAACCAATACTCTGGAAGGATTGGGAGAGCCATCTGACAAGAATACTATTATACGAAAGATTCTTAGAACGTTACCAGGGAGATTCAACCCAAAGGTATCGGTCTTAGAATACAATGAAAGTCTTGAAAAAATAAGCAAAGAGGAATTACATGGGGTTCTCATAGCATATGAAATGAGACTTGATGAAGAAGAGGGTACTTCACATCTAGAAACTACATTCGTTGTATCTAAGAAAACCAATAATGACAAACAACCTTTAGTTGAAAATACATACACTTGCAAGTGTGAGGAAAAGGGAGATGATGAAGAAGGTCTTTCAGATGAAGAATATGATTACTTTACGAGAAAACTAAAAACTGGTAAGGGAAAATTTAAAGGTAAATTTCCATTGATATGTTTTAGATGTGGTGAGGTTGGGAATTTCACATCAAAATGTCTGAATAGAAGTGATGGCAACTCAAAAGGAAATAAATGCTTTTATAAATTCAACAAGCAAGGATCCAAAAGGAACTTTCTCTCTAAAGAAGATAGCTCATCATCCGATGAAGAAAATGACAAGGAAGAAGAAGCCAATGAGAGAGTATTGTTTATGGCCAAGAACAATAAACAATAGATATCAAACAATGAAGGAGAAGGATTGACAATAGAATAATTTTTTAAGGAAGCAATCGAGCTTATAAAAGAGCTCAAGGAAGAGAAGATCTGTTCCAATACTCTTGAAGAACAAGTTCAAGGTCTCAAAATTGAAGTTGAAGAACACAAATGCATTAATGAGTCACTTCAAAAGAAGTTGGAAGAAAGAAACCAAGAAAGGGAAGAATTATAAGCTGAAGTAGTCTCGCTGCGTAAGGAAGTGAAGAAAGGAAAAAGTATCCAAAACTATTCCAATAGCTCAAGGGCATTAGAAGAACTCATCAACAATCAACGATCCTACAATGACAGAACTTACATCGGTTACAAAGAAGAAGAAGCAGGACCTTCTACAGAAAAATACAATGAACCTATGATATCTAACATGCATGTAGACTTCATTGGAAAATATTCGCAAGAACAACCTTGGAAGACAATTCCTCCGCGAAGATTTCCATCCAGGTACCAACATATTTTTTATGGCTACTGTTATTCATGTGGAAAATTTGGTCATAAAGCTGTACAATTTCGCACGTAACCCAGGAATGAATACAATTCTAGGAGATATGTTAGACATGAGCCTCCCAGGGCTCAGCGAAACATCAATAGATTTGAACATTTAAGAAATAATATTGAATGTTACAAATGTCGAAACTTTGGACACATAGCCAGAGACTGCAGACTTGAAAATACTATAGAAGAATCTTTGAAGCCATAGAATGAACATGGAAGAAGAAGACTGAAAATTTCTCTCTCATTCTCAAGGCTCAAAACAACAAAGATGTGTGGTATGTTGATAGCGGTTGCTCAATGCATATGACTGGAGATAGAAATAAATTTGTATCTCTGAAAGGGAAGAAGGATGGAACCATGTTCTTTAGAAATGATGGATCTTCAAATGTTATAAGATCAAGTACTGTCACTGTCGGAAGCAAATATGCTCTAGCCAAGAATGTTCTATTGCTTGAAAACATGAATCACAATCTTCTCAGTGTTGGAAAAATGTGTGATCAAGGACACACAATACTATTCAACTCCACAAAATGTGAAATCAGGAAAGGCAGGTATGGTGAAATTGTGGCTACAGCAAGTGGGGCTCCAAACAAAATATATGTTCTGGATAAAGCAACTAAAGTACGTCTAATATCTAAAGAGGATGATATAATTTTTGGTAGCAATGATGATTGACTAAGTAAGAAGTTTGCTACAAAGATGCAAAGTGATTTCTAGATGTCTTTACTTGGTGACCTCACATACTTTTTAGGGCTTCAAATATCTCAGCAAGGGAAAGGAATATTTATATGTCAAGCCAAGTACATCAAGTAAATTCTCAAGAAATTTAAAATGGAAGATTGCAAACCCATCCTTACTCTGATGGTAACAGGTTGCAAATTGAGCATAGACGAATCATCTAAGGATGTGGATCAAAGGTTGTACATATCTACAGCCTCCTGGCCATATGTTATGCAAGAATTTGGACAAGTAACAAGATTCCAAGCAGCACAAAAAGAATCACATATTGTTGTCATCAAAAGAATTCTTCCATATCTAAAGGGAACAACAAAATATGGCTTCTGGTATCCCAAGGGTAGCAATCTCATTATTCATTCCTTTACAGATGCAGATTGGGTAGGAAGCATTGATGATCATGAGAATTCTCGTGAAGCATTGGAATATCTTCGCCAGAAGCTTGGGATTCTCCCAATTTATCATTATATTTTCCTTATTCAGAATATAAAGGGGGAGTGGAAGTGAGTATAGGTCCGCAGGATGGCTGTGTGTCAGGGGGAGTGGAAGTGTGTAAAAGTCCGCAACATGGTTGTGTGTCAAGGGGAGTTACCCTTTTCCATTGATGTCAAAGGGGGATAGAATGTTGTAGGAAGAGGTTTCATGATCGCAGAGGGAGTACTTGTGTTGCCATCAATGCCAAAGGGGGAGTTTTTTGACCAGAGGTTGTCATTGATGTCAACCTAAGAAGCACTAGGGGCTACCCCAATATTGCATTGGAATTTTGACCTACCAAATTAATATATTTTGGGTATAGAATTATTTTTATGGTTTCTAATTTTCGATATGTTTCCGTTGATATAGGGCATGCCACGTAATTCTTTACAGTTTGAGAGATATTCATGTTTGAAGCTTGTACCCCCGGTTAGTGGGATAAAACCCAATGGGGTTGTGGCATGGGTCATTGAAAATTCATAATTAATATTTTTTAAGCTCCTGAAATCCCTCCCACATTCACTTATTGAACCCCTCTCAACCTAAGCATTTATATAAATTGTGATCCTCATATCCTCCTAATGTAAGGGATTTCACCATCTGAAACAGTTCATCGTGGCATTTTCGCTCTAATATTTTTTATACAAAGGTTCAGAATCTGAAATTTTTATGAGGAAAATCTGAAATCATGAGGACACTCCTGTAGAAATTTTAGATAAAGGTGCATAATATTTTCGGAGATATGATCTGTGGAAGTCAGTGTTTTTGCAAGCTCTTGAAATTCATCTCAAAGAAGTGACCTTGGGAAAAATGTCATAACTCTCTCTCTGAGTATCGGGTTGGAATTTTGTAAAAAGTGACAGATAGTGCATGGACTGTAGTTTTCTCTCTATAAATTTTGGAGTGAAATAAGGAAACAATGATACGTGGTATGTTGTACAAGTTCACTTTATTGAAAGAGTCCATAATTAGGGAATTGTGAGAGCTTGGTCATAACTCTCACTTTAAGAATCCAAATTGGGTCAAACATGTGGCATTGGAAATATGAATTAGGGGACTACTATAGGACCAAAAAATAGATATTGGGGATCTTAACTAATAGAGATACACTATATTAAATATCGAGCTCCTAGAAGGCAATAAAAGGCTAGACCATGTGTTGTTAAGGGCTGCAAAAGACCAGAATTTCTCGGGCAGCAAAGCAAAGAAAGGTACAATAGATGGTAGCATGAGAAGAGCAGCAACCAAGGTGCAAAAAAGCAACAAGAAGTTCATTACATGAAGTCTTCAAGTGGGCAACACTGTATACAGTCATTGTAAAGGTATCATTGTACGAAGTCATTGTAAATACATTATTGTAAAAATTGTTCTAGTCTCTATCTGCCAAGAGTTGAATTAATGGAATTCTATTAAAGGAGGCCTTGACAACCATCCAACTTATGCATGAGTGGAATACAACATACTCAACTTCACGAGATATATTACCAAGGATAAATGAAACAAGCATACAAAGAGATATAATAGAAGTAAAAATCAACAAAAGAGCTTAAGAGAAGCTAGAAAAGGATATGGCAAGAACTTTATCAATGTACCAACAGCATCATAAGATGATGCAATAATTGGTCAAATACAAAAATATAATATCCATGAGAGCACGATGGTACATAAGGCTATAACAAGAAGTGGAGCATGAGATATATCACACGTTGCAAGTAAAAAGGCTAGATATAATGGAAAAGGACACCAAACTGATGAAATAAGCGTCAGAACATAACTTATTTGAACCCCCCAAAATTGCACGCATACCGGAGGATTCAATATGAACTAAAGAAAATGGTACCTAACATTTATGTGTATGGAAATGTCAATGAAATACTAATTACACATAATAAATTGTCCATTGCATCTAATACAAGGCTTGGTATACCCATGTGGCCCAAGGGTTGTAAGTTCAAACTCAATCCTTGTCCATTTTGGAAATTTTTCCATAAATATGTTTATTTTATTCCCTTTTAATTTTAATATATTTTTTTAAATAAAATATAATTATAAATAAATTAAAATAGAAATTAATCATTAGGGTTGTTAAAGTTGGCTACTATAAGTGTATTCCACATTATCTTAGGGATATCATGTGGGAAATATCCTAATGACTTTGGAAATAAATTAACTTTGTGATATATAAAGTTATGAGATAAAGTGAACTTTAAGTTGAGTCAAAGGAAGCTTAAAACACATTCATTGGACCATGATGGGATCAAATCAATTCTCATGCATTGGTATTTGAGGAGTTACACTAATTTTTCTTCTTAAGTGTGATGAATCTTAAGGAGAACCCATTCTTCAATTTTGTGAGAGACAGAAGAGGCAATGAGGAGTGGTTGAACTGAGGAGAAGGTGAAGATAATAAAAGGCATCCATTCAAAGTCACTTGAGAACTAATTTCAAAGTAAAAGAAGTGGTAAAAATTGAGCTAGAGGTACCAATTTGATATGAATGTATAACAACATTAAATCAAACAATAAAACACATTTAGTCCAGGTTGTACAATTTATTTTATCTATTTTTCATGCATATAAATTGAGGTAGACTTATCATTTGGATTGATGCACATTTTGAGGAATATTTGAGTTATATTTTTTGGGCACAAAATTCAAGGAGGAGCTTATGCATTTAATGCCATAGTAGGCCATATAGCTATATGCAATTCTAGGGAAATTTTGGCATGCAATTTGAAAATAATTTGTGGCATGAATTTCAAGAAAACGAGCTGCTAATTTATTGAGATAATTTGATATTAGATTATATTGAATTTATGTGTTGTAAAGAATTTTTTTAGAGCTCAAAGTATAATAAAATATCCACTTTCCATGTGTTGATGGTGATGATCTGGTTAAAGTGGCCTTAAATGGCTTCTCTAAACCTTGGGAAACCTTTGTATGTGGAATTTTACAAGGGAGAAGTCTCCTAATTAGGAAATAATATGTTATGATTTCATGTAGGAGGAGTTGATACTTGGCTCAAATTTTACTTTCTAGTAACATGGAGATGATGAAGAGAATGTTTCTCTTGATGCAAAGGGAAAGAATAAATCCAAGAAGGGGCCAAGAATAAGGGTGAACAAGAGAAGGATATTGGAATAGTGAAATTATTTTCTTGTCATAATATGGGACTATGTGGTGAGTTTCCCAAATAAAAATTAGAAGAAGGTTATATCTTCAACATAGATGGTGTTGTGCATATTCCCCCTTCCATTTAAATTTTGGACACCAGCTCCCTTTGGATCTGTTCAAAATATCCTTCGCAGCCAAAAACCTCCATATTGCACTCGTCGCCACCTTTTCCGCCCGAAAATGCATTGTGCAAAGTTTAAAAACCCATAATTTAAATTTATCAGGCCCAGTCCTAAAATCTCAGCCCTCCCTGATTGGGTTGCCATGTGACTCGGGCTCGAAACCATACGCTAAGTCAAAAGGGAGCTTGTTGTTTATGTTTCGGGCGCAACTGTAACTGTCCGATCAAGTTCAATCAACGGAGCAGCGGTCGTTTTACGTGGTGGCCCCCCGCGCTCGTACATATCGCCAAAACCGGCGGTAAATCCCGCACCACTTCCACCGAGCCGGAGGTTTTTAACCAAATGCCAGCGATTCCATTGAAAATGTGCCACGCGTCTTTTGTACGGCGTTCCAAAACCACTTTTCTGCGCGTTAAAGGTTGAACAAAGGTCGAGCAGCAGAAATCCCCCGCGCCGTTGGATCTGTCGACGTCCATCCAACGGCGGACGTCCTCCGGAGCTGTACACGTTATAACATATGTCCATCACGCCCCTGGCCCACTCTAATCGCCCTCCAACCCGTTTAACCGTCGATCTCATTTTTGGTCGTGTGGACCAGGTCATCCGTCTGACTGCCCGCTGGTCAAGTCCTCCGCCACGTCATTCTTCCTTTTGTCCCCCGTACACCCATGTGCCATATTCCCGTGTGTCCGTGGCATTCTCCCCTATATATATATGTGTGTGTGTGTGTGTGTGTGTTTTCATTCACATCCTTCATTTTTATTCATTCCTCACGTTCAAACTGTTTTACTTCCCATCTGTTTAATCAAAACCTCCATTGTATTTCCTCCACCACTCTGTGTGTTCTTACCATACGACCATGTCTCCATCACCCTCGTCTCCATCCCCATCTGGTTTTTCTTAAATAGTTTGTGTTTTTGCAGGTCTGCCGCGGTCGAAAATCCATCATAATTTGCTGCTTTGTACGCAAAAATCAGGAGAATAGCCCTTGACTATTTTCGAGGAAGAAATTCAAGAGGTAAGCTGAGGGTAGGTGTATGATATGACCATCATTAAAGAAAACAAGGATGTGAATCTACAAAACCCTCCAGAGAAAATCAAGAGATAGATTTGAGTAGGTGAAATTATTAATGGGCAACAGGAGATATCGGTGAAAGATCTGGAAGCGCAACATCACACATTAAAGGTCCAGGATTTAAATTCAAAGTCAAAGGGCCGAGAGTACAATACACAATCGCAAGCTATCTCAGGGTTTTACGGTAGCATATTTTCCCTCTTTCAGTAAGAGGCAGAACATTGTATATATTAATATTTGTGTCTTGTTCATGAAGACATTTTCATCCTCAACATTTATTTCTAGAGGCAGATTGTAACGTACAGTCATTTATATTCAGTCATTTATAGAGTGGGCGCGAATCCTTTCCGCCATTTTGTTCAAATTAAGTCATTAAATGTGCTCGACCTACCTCGTTCTCGAGAATTCTCTATCTTCTCTATAAAAACCCAAAAATATGACATTAGAAGGGTTCCAGATTTCTATCAGTAGACTGTGCAGTGAAAAGGCTTTTGTATACATTTTGTAATATTTCTGTATAAAGGTTCAGAGCCCGTAGGGTCTCAGTGAGGAGGAGTTATAACTATAATGAAGATTCTGGTCTTTGGTATCTCACAGTATGTAATTTTCTCTTATGTGTTAATACAATATCTCATTTCATGCTATTTATCTTCTTGTATCATGTTCTAGAATGCGAGTGGCTCACTAATCCTGAGTAAGGATTCATCCTAGTTGATGCCCATACTGGGATTAGTCAAGTGCTTTAAATAGGCCTAGTCATGATATATTGTTCCATGTTCGCCTTATTCATATTTTCTTCTATATCAGTTGTTTTAGAAGGGTGCTTTTAAAATGCCAGGATTGTGTATGGATTCTTAAATTGGCAAGCCCATGCATGGTTTTGTTGTATATCTGGGTATCATTCTAATGTCAACTGGTATTCTCTTGTTATTCCTCTCACTGCATCCACTTTCTGATATTTGATTTCTGTGGCATATTACTTGAACTGGCCCTATTTACATTAAGTTGTCTCTTAACTGTCTGATTTCCTTTGTATTGAAGTTTTGCATGATGGTCCTACACTATTCTTATCTATGTACCAGCTTCTGAGAGAGATTGGTCCCATTCTGATCTAATTTCCTTGTTCAACAAGAGATAGTAAGTGAGCTTTTGGATTGAAAAACCAAGCTATATGAAGAGCTCCTTGCTATATTAAGATGTCCTAGGCACTGGTCTATGGAAACTCTAGACTGTCTCTAGGGGTGACTAAATTTTCCACAACATCTTTCTGGTGCCGTTGCCAGGGATCGAATTCAAGAATATCAGTTTCCCTGGGCCTCGACAAATCGTTTTCACTCTCTAATCAGGTGAGCATAGAGAGTTGAAGAGTTACGTATCTCTCACCTTGGCGACTCCATTGCTTTCATTTGATAAATTTATTGGTAGTCCTGGCTCCTCGTAAGCCACATTTGAGGTCAGATACATTTCAGTCAAAGACACCTTACGTGTCTGACCCAGAGAATATTATTCACAAAAGAGTCTGGAAGGAGAGGAAATCAGTTCGCGCTGAAAACCCTGGGTATTCTGTTAAAGATTATCTGCCCTCTTCTTCTCAAGAGATCAGAATAGAAAATCCCGAGTTTTACTCAGAAACTCCACGTAGAGGAAGTGCCTGAATTGAAGAAGATTCTCACCCTACTCCCGAGGCTGAGGAAATCAAAGAAGTCATATAAGTAGTTTCTGTTAACCGTGAACTATTCCCATCCACACCTCAGGCTTCTGTGCAATATATTCCCATTGTTATTCATAATCCACTTCCTCCTACTCCTCTCCCTTCATTTGTATCTCAGACTATTGTACAACCCCCACCTCCTCCAATGGCTAATGTTCCTGCTTTTCTATTGAACAAATATGCTCCAGTGGCCTTGCCCCAAGTGCTAAATGATATGCCACAGAATTATTTGAAGATTCTGCCAAGATTTAATGGTGAAAGTGATATTGATGCTCAGAAACATCTGGAGACTTTCTGCTCTTTTGCGGAAAACTTAAATTTTGAACATTTGGATGTGGTCTTAAGATTATTTGTTCAATCTTTGGAGGGTGAAGCCAGAAAATGGTTCAAGACATTGGGAAATCGTTCAGTGACCACTTGGGACCAGATGGAGAATACTTTCCTCAGAAAGTGGGGAGAAAAGAAAGATCATGGTCAGTGTCTTACTGAGTTTAATACTATGAAGAAGAAACATAATGAAGGGGTATCAGAGTTTATTAAAAGATTCAACAAGTTATATTTGAGCCTGCCTCCTGAAATGAAGCCCCATGAAGCTGCTGCCAAGATAATTTTTATAGCAGCCTTTGATTTTGACTTTGGATTCTCATTGAGAGAAATAAAATCTTCCACTTTAGATGATGCTCATTCAGATGCTCTAGAGTTGGACGCAAACTTTGCCTCCACTGGGAAATTAAAATGAAAGGCTGAACAAGATACTAGGAGGAGACGCAAAGAAGAATTTTCCTCCTCTAATCAGGAAAAGGATTCAGATAAAATGGATGAAATAAGAAAAATAATAAAGAAGATGGTCAAGCTTGAACTGGAAGCTAAAAATGTAGCTCCCAAGAATTTCTATAATGCTCCAAACAGAGGATACAATCCCCAGTATAAGAGACCCCCATTACAGATACTGCCGAGAGAAGCAAAGGAGCAACAAGATCAGGTACCACATCCATTGTACTGGGAAGGTCCAGTGGATGACTCCATTGAAGGTGCTGCTTATGGACTAGAAGATTCAAATCTCGTTTTTTCAAATACTGATGATACAGAATGTCCATTGCAAGATGAAGAAGAAGAAGCAGAGATTGATCATTATTGCAAGCAATTTGCTGATTTTATGCAAGCACAATTCAATGTAAAATATCATCTCAGATCTTCAAGGAAGAGGACCAGAAGTCAAGATCAAGAAGAGGAGCCACCTCAGAAATAAGCATCTGCTCAGAAGGAATCAACAACAAAGAGAAATATATAAAAATTTAAGAGTCCTCTAAACACGCCCTTGCAGCCTAATGATCAGATTCCTTCTTCTTCAAAAGTAGTCAGTCCTCCTAATGCTGAGCCAGTGTCAAAAGAAATTAAATATTTAGCTGAAAATAAAGATTCAAAAGAAGTTGTGATAGAAAATCCCCCACGTGCTTTCAATCTGCAAAAATAACTCGAGAAAATTAAGATTCCAGTCCCCCTGACTGAACTATTAAAACAGCCTATATACCAGTTTCAAGTTACTTCCTTTATGCTTCCTCCTGAAATACCAATTGCACCTGATAGTTTAAACCTTCAAGAAGAAAGACCCATGGTAGTCTTTGGCCCACATGTCGAGGAGATAGATCCCTCTACTCCTCCCTTTTATGTGTCACTAGTTATTCATGACCTGCTGTTACACAATTGTATGTTAGATTCTGGGGCTTCCCATAATCTTATGCCTCTGTCTGTCATGGAAAAACTAGGACTACAAATTACAAGACCATACAAGGACTTATATTCATTTGATTCTAAAAGGGTTAAATGCTTGGGAATGATTAAAGATTTAGTGGTCAATTTGGCCCAAATTCCAGCAAAGAGTGTGGTCATGGACATTGTGGTTGCTGATATCCCAGCCCGCTTTGGCATGCTGCTGTCAAGGTCCTGGGGTACAAAAATTGGTGGGTCAATCAAATTGGATTTAACATACGCTATTGTCCCAGTCTTTGGAGGCCAGGAGAGGAGGTTATACAGGGAGACTAGATTTGTTAAAATGTTAACTAAGGCTGACTGCTCAGAGAATTCCCCAGTTTATAACAAAGAAGGAGACTTCTCATGTTTGATGTTAGAAGAAAACCAAAATTATGCTCATGAGCCCCTTTTTGGCCAAATCCAAGCTAAGCAACCTCAAGAAGATCAGGAATCAAAAATTTGGACTTTGCATTTTGATGGAGCAAATTCAAGGGAAGGCAATGGAGCTAGAGTGCTATTAATATCCCCTACAGGAAAATGGGTGCCACTGTCCTTTAAATTGGAGTATGAGGCTACAAACAATGTAGCTGAATATGAAGCACTATTATTGGGACTACAGATAGCTAGAAACATGGGCATCCAATGTTTAAAAGTCTTGGGAGACTCCGAGCTGGTGGTAAGAAAAATCAAAAATCAATGCCAAACTAAGCATCCACGGCTAAGAGCTTATAGAAATGAAGTGTGGGACATGATAGAAAATTTCTTCTTGGCATTTAACATACAGTTCATGCCCCGGGAGCAAAACAGAATAGCCGATTCTTTTGCTGTAGCTGCTAGTACGTTCCGTCCTCCTCATAACCCACTTTTAAGATATGAAGTGGAGGTACGTTACAGACCATCTATTCCAGATAATATTAAGCACTGGCAGGTTTTTGAAGATGATGAACAGATGAAGAGATTTATGGAGACAATGGGGGAATTCTCCAACATGGAGATTGATGACAATGAGGAGGAAGAAGTTGAAAATGTTATAGAAAACAGATGGGAAGAGAAAATAGCAGGTAATAGAGTGTGCAGCTGAAAGGAAATGCAATACCTAGAGGGATGGTGCCTCTAGAAAGATTATTTAACAAAGATGATATTCCATTGCAGCCCAGCAAAGTGATAGAAGAAGATCAAGTGGAAGATTTAAATCTTGGTACTTATGCTGATCCCAAAATTGTAAAGTTATCTAAAAGAGTCCCAGAGGAATACAAATAAAAATATTTGAAGTTGTTTCAATCTTATAAAGATGTATTTGCTTGGTCCTATCAGGACCTAAAGGCTTTTGATGTTAATATAATGCAGCATAAAATTATTTTGAGGTAAGATGCAAAACCTTATAAGCAGAAGCTTAGATAGATAAATCCTCTACTGCTTCCCTCCATTGAAAAAGAAATCAAGAAGCTACTGAAGGCCAAGATAATTGTGCCTTTCAGATACTCAGAATGGGTAGCAAACCTTGTCCCTGTTAGAAAGAAAATGGAGAAATAAGGATGTGTGTGGATTTCAGGAATTTAAATAGAGCATCTTTAAAGGATAATTATCCACTGCCTAAGATGGACCACATCCTGCAGAGAGTGGTGGGAGCATCTAGAATGTCAATGATGGATGGATTTTCTGGTTATAATCAGGTGGCCGTGTTCCCAGAAGACCAGAAGAAAACTGCATTTACTACACCATGGGGAGCATTTATGTATGCCAGAATGCCATTGGGATTAATTAATGCAGGAGATACTTTTCAGAGGGCAATGGACATAGCCTTTGTTGGAGAACATGATAAGTTTTTGGTGGTATATCTTGATGATATCACAGTATTTTCAAAGAATGATGATGAACATATTGAGCATTTAAGAAGAACTTTTGAAAAATGCAGAAGGTATGGCCTATCCCTCAATCCTCAAAAATATTTATTTGCATTAGATGAGAGAAAACTCTTAGGGCATATTGTAACTAAAGATGGTGTGAAAATAGATCCTAAGAGAGTTGAAGTAATAAACAACATTCCTTTACCTAGGACTAAGAAGGAAGTGCAGGTGTTTTTAGGCCGAATTAATTTTCTGAGAAGATTTATTCCTAACTATGCTGAGATAGTTAGGCATATAACTGATATGTTGAAGAAGGAGAATGAAGTAAAGTGGTCCCAAGAATCTAGAGATGCATTCACCAGAATAAAACAGGCATTTTCTGAAGCCCCTGTGTTAGTTGGTCCAGATTATGCAAATCCATTTATGATGTTTTCATTTGCTTCACCTCATACAATTGCTGGAGTATTGTTGCAAAGAAATGAAGATGGATATGAGAAGCCTATAGCTTTCTTCAGTCAAGTGTTACATGATGCTGAATTAAAATATAATATATTGGAGAAGCAGGCATATGCCATGGTAAAGTCCCTTAAAGCTTTTAGAACCTATGTTTTGCAATCTCGCGTTACTGCATATGTTCCCACAGCAGCTGTCAAAGACGGTCTTGTTCAGGGGGATAGTGAAGGTAAAAGAGGAAGATGGATTGCAAAAATACAGGAGTATGATTTGGACATAAGGCCTACTAAGCTGATTAAAGGACAGGGACTTGCCAAAATGTTATCTGAACCAAATCATCCAGCTTTGGGCATTAATCTATCCATGATATCAAATGAAGAATCTGAGAAAGGAGAAGAACAGCAAGGACTGGAGATGGCCACTCAAAAGGTACACATGAAATATCTCACTAGTCCTTGGTATAAAGAAACAGTCGAATATCTTTTAACACTTAGCTGTACTCCGAGTTGTGATAAGATAAAATACATAACTATAAGAATGAAATCTCAGAAGTATATAATTGCTAATGGACAACTATATTGGAGAGACCCTTCAGGTATATTACTATTATGCCTTACAGAAAATGAAGTAGAAGGTATAATGATAGAATTTCATGAGGGAATATGTGGGGAACATTACAGTTGGAGGGATACAGCTCATAAAATCCTGAAGGCTGGTTTTTACTGGCCAAAACTATTTACAGATGCTTTTGCTTGGTTCAGAGCATGTGACAAGTGCCAAAGATTTGCAGAAAGACAGAAATTAGCAGCTTTGCCCTTGATTCCTATTCATGTAAACGAACCATTTCAGAAATGGGGATTAGATTTCATAGGAGAGATACATCCCCCATCAAGTGGGAAATATAAATGGATACTAACAACCACATATTATTTTATAAAATGGGTGGAAGCCATACCTACAAGAAACGCTACAGATACTGTGATAATCAAGTTTATGGAGGAAAATATCATATCTAGGTTTGGTTGTCCTACCAGGATCGTAACTGACAATGCACAGGCCTTCAAGTCTGCCAGATTTGTAAATTTCTACCAACAGTATAACATCATATTGACCCATTCCATAGCATATTATCCCTAGGGAAATGGTTTAGCAGAATATTCTAATAAAACCCTGGTGAGGGCCTTGAAGAAAAAAATCAATGAGAATTAGAAGAATTGGGACTCCCAATTAAAGTTTTCTCTATGGGCGAATAGAATAACCAGCAAGAGAGCAACAGGGAAGTCTCCCTATGAGCTGGTGTATGGGTGAGCAGCTGTGTTTCCTGTGCAATTGGCGTTACCGGTAGCATGTTTTATGCAAGAAAGCCAAGAAGAACCAGATGACATGGTCAGAAGGATTAATCAATTGGTCGAATTAGAGGAAACACGGAACCAGGTAAATCAGAGATTGATAGAATATCAGAAGAAAATGAAGAATGTATTTGATCGGCATGCGAAAGACAGGAAATTCCAAATTGGAGACCTAGTTCTCAGATGGGACGTTCAAAGAGCAGAGAAAGGCAAGCATGCCAAATTTGACCCATTGTGGTTTGGCCCATTCAAAAATGTGAATCAAGGATGAAATAATACTTTTATGTTAGAAAACCTACAGGGTGATCTGCTGGATGCCCCTGTGAATGGCCAATTCCTCAAGCCATACTTCCAATTCTGATCCAGGCTGGGAATGCCTGTTGTATTATATTGTATATAAGATGTTTCAGCCTTTTTTTTTAAAAAGAAAGGATGCTGGAAAATTTTCAGAAGAGACGCAGAGAATTAGCAAAAAGAATGTACATACAGGGATGTTAAGTGGTCTGCAGGTTCTCGGCATGTCCGAGGACGAACATGCCATCCCCAGATGGAGCCGATGTTGTACATATTCCCCCCTCCATTTAAATTTTTGCCACCAGCTCCCTTTGGATCTGTTCAAAATATCCTTCGCAACCAAAAACCTCCATATTGCGCTCGTCGCCACCTTTTCCGCCCGAAAATGCATTGTGCAAAGTTTAAAAACCCATAATTTAAATTTATCAGGCCCAGTCCTAAAATCTCAGCCCTCCCTGATTGGGTTTCCATGTGACTCGGGCTCAAAACCATACGCTAAGTCAAAAGGGAGCTTTTTGTTTATGTTTTGGGCGCAACTGTAACCGTCCGATTGAGTTTAATCAATGGAGAGGTGGTCGTTTTATGTGGTGGCCCCTCGCGCTCGTACATATCGCCAAAACCGGCGGTAAATCCCACACCACTTCCACCGAGCCGATGGTTTTTAACCAAATGCCAGCGATTCCATTGAAAACGCGCCACGCGCCTTTTGTACAGCGTTCCAAAACCACTTTTCTGCGCGTTAAAGGTTGAACAAAGGTCGGGCAGCAGAACTCCCCCGCGCCATTGGATCTGTCGACGTCCATCCAACGGCGGACGTCCTCCAGAGCTACACATGTTATAACATATGTCCATCGCGCCCCTGGCCCACTCTAATTGCCCTCCAACCCGCTTAACCATCAATCTCATTTTTGGTCGTGTGGCCCAGATCATACGTCTGACTGCTCGCTGGTCAATTCCTCCGCCACGTCATTCTTCCTTTTGTCCCCCGTACACCCATGTGCCATATTTCCGTGTGTCCGTGGCATTCTCCCCTATATATATATGTGTGTGTGTGTGTGTGTGTGTGTGTGTGTGTGTGTGTTTTCATTCACATCCTTCGTTTTTATTCATTCCTCACGTTCAAACTGTTTTACGTGGAAAATTCGCGCCCCGTCTGTTTAATCAAAGCCTCCATTGTATTTCCTCCACCACTCTATGTGTTCTTACCATACGACCATGTCTCCATCGCCCTTGTCTCCATCCCCATCTGGTTTTTCTTAAATAGTTTACGTTTTTGCAGGTCTGCCGCGGTCGAAGATCCATCATAATTTGCTTCTTTGTACGCAGAAATCAAGAGCATAGCCCTTGACTGTTTTCGAGGAAGAAATTAAAGAGGGAAGCTGAGGGTAGGTGTGTGATATGACCATCATTAAAGAAAACAGGGATGTGAATCTATAGAACCCTCCAGAGAAAATCAAGAGATAGATTTGAGCAAGTGAAAGTATTAATGGGCAATAGGAAATATCGGTGAAAGATCTGGAATCGCAACATCGCACATTAAGGGTCTGGGATTTAAATTCGAAGTCAAAGGGTCGGGAGTATAGTACACAATCGCAAGATATCTCAGGGTTTTACGGTAGCAGATTTTCCCTCTTTCAGTAAGAGGCAGAACATTGTATATGTTATTATTTGTGTCTTGTTCATGAAGAAATTTTCATCCTCAGCATTTATTTCTAAAGGCATATTGTAAAGTACAGTCATTTATATTCAGTCATTCACAGAGTGGGCGCGAATCCTTTCCGCCATTTTGTTCAAATTAAGTCATTAAATGTGCTCGACCTACCTCCTTCTCGAGAATTCTCTATCTTCTCTATAAAAACCCAGAAATAAGACATTAAAAGGGTTCCAGATTTCTATCAGTAGACTGTGCAGTGAAAAGGATTTTGTATACATTTTGTAATATTTCTGTATAAAGTTTCAGAGCCCGTAGGGTCTCAGTGAGGAGGAGTTATAACTGTAATGAGGATTCTGGTCTTTGGTATCGCACAGTATGTAATTTTCTCTTATGTGTTAATACAATATCTCATTTCATGCTATTTATCTTCTTGTATCATGTTCTAGAATGCGAGTGGCTCACTAATCTTGAGTAAGGATTCATCCTAGTTTATGCCCATACTGGGATTAGTCAAGTGATTTAAATAGGCCTAGTCATGATATACTATTCCATGTTCGCCTTATTCATATTTTCTGCTATATCAGTTGTTTTAGAAGGGTGCTTTTAAAATGCCAGGATTGTGTATGGATTCTTAAATTGGCAAGCCCATGCATGGTTTTGTTGTATATCTGGGTATCATTCTAATGTCAACTGGTATTCTCTTGTTATTCCTCTCACTGCATCCACTTTCTAATATTTGATTTCTGTGGCATATTATTTGAACTGGCCCTCTTTACAGTAAGTTGTCTCTTAACTGTCTGATTGCCTTTGTATTGAAGTTTTGCATGATGTTCCTACACTATTCTTATCTTTGTACCAGCTTCTGAGAGAGATTGGTCCCATTCTGATCTAATTTCCTTGTTCAACAAGAGATAGTAAGTGAGCTTTTGGATTGACAACCCAAGATATATGAAGAGCTCCTTGCTATATTAAGATGTCCTAGGAACTGGTCTATGGAAACCCTAGACTGTCTCTAGGGGTGACTAAATTGTCCACAACAGGTGGATGATTTTTTAAAGAAATTTGAGGAATTTTTGTTGATTGCATGTCTTACTTCAAGTGTAGATTCCTAAGATACTTGTAACACTAATAGTGGAGTCACATGGCATATGTTTGGTGTCATAGAGTACTTTACTCATCATAAATAGGATGGATATGTTCATGAGGTGGTATCTAGAGATGATATCTTGGTCAAGGTTGTTAAGCATGGAACTATTTATTTTGAGAGGGAGTCTCAGTTTCATATGACAACGAGGATGTTCTGTATCTCCTTTAGTTGAAGAAGGAAATGGTATCAGTTTTATTCATAGATGATAAGGGATTTTAGGTGTTGTACATACATGAATAGGTTCTCATCTACCCTGGCGACCCAACATCACTTCAGCCAAAGTGATTGGGATTAGACATTTGAAGCTATCCAAACTCATGATTTAGCTTCACCATGCCTTAATTCATAGAAAAATAGTAGAAAAGTTATAGGTGAGATAAAAAATAGGAGGATGGCTCATTTACATCATGGATCTTTTAGGATTCTAGGGGATATTGTCATAGGATTTCCTAAGTTTAGCATGGAGCATGAAGATGCATGGAGAGGGTGTCCTCTTGGGAATTACATGAAGACTGTCAGTGATAAAAAGACAATAGGTATCCTTGATTAGGCTCATTCTAATGTGTATGGTTTTATTTATTTTTTATTGCATATTGGTTATGAGTATTATGTTATATTAATTTATGACTTATCAAAGAAGCCCTGGATTTATTTCATGAACACCAAGGATGAGGTCTTCAAAAGGTTCCATGGGTTCAAAGCTCTTGTGGAGAACCAAACACAGGGGAAGATCCATGTTTTGAGGTTAGATAATGAGGGTGAAAATATCTCCAATTGTTTGAAGAAATTTTATGCATTGAAAGGGATTAAGTGAGAGTTGATAGTTCCTTTCAACCTAGAACAGATTGGGTTGGTGAAAGGAAGAAAAAGTCCATTATGGGACAAACTAGAGTTATGTTTCCTTATCGAAGTTTAGAACTAATTTTGTGGCAGAGGCTTGTAGCACCATAGTGAATTCTCAAAAAAATATTTCAATCATGAATTGGGGAGGAAAAATCTTGAGGAGGACTTCTGTAGGAAGAAGCTTGCGAATGGGAAGTTTTGGGTATTTTGGTTCCTCACATAGTCACAAGTCCCTTCAAAGAATAGGACAAAGCGAGAACCCATCATAGAAACATGTATATTTTTTTGGTATAGTAAGACTTAAAATACTTACCACTTATACATCCATTCCTTGAGAAAGGTTATTGTGAGTAGGGATGTGAGAGTTGAGGAGGATAGAGCCTTTCATAGTTCTTTAGAGGTAGACTGACAGGACCTTAGTGTAGTGTCCCTTCTTAGTGAGATAGTTTTGATGACACTTAGAGATGGTGATTTTGATATAATGATATAATGTTATGTATGAAAGACTTATGTACATGCTTATATGCTATGACCTGGTTTGGGTCACTTGGTTGTTGTGTTCTTATGATAGCATCTATGTTTGCGTGCACAAGAATTGATTTTGGTTAAGAGCATATTAGCGATGTTTTATCTTTCGGTATCCAATTTTGGACATAGGTGTATGACATGAATGGTGATTCAGAATTGAGACACAAATCCATGGATGATCATGGTTAGGTGGAACATATGGTTAATTATGATTTATGGGTGACACATTATTTGTATGATTATATGTGCCTGGTATCGTACTAAACATGATGTGGCAGGGGACCTGATTATTT
Organism: Pinus albicaulis; assembly: GCA_034641835.2. Classification (NCBI taxonomy): domain Eukaryota; kingdom Viridiplantae; phylum Streptophyta; class Pinopsida; order Pinales; family Pinaceae; genus Pinus; species Pinus albicaulis. Next base: position 46,682 of record JAXQQM020090597.1, read on the forward strand.
TCAAACAAGGATAAACGACTGTGGAAGTCATTTCTTCAAAACCCAAATGACTGTGGAAGTCATGCACCATTCATGGTAAAATGTGGTTAAGTTAATTTCATTATGAAATTCATATGATTCCTTTGATCTATGAGATTGTGATGTATGTAGGTCTTCAAACAAGGCCTTACCAACGAACCATCAAATGGGTAAAAGCTCACAACCAGTACCATAAGGAGAAACGTGGAGTTTCAAAGCACAGTAGATGAGAAGCCATGGAAATTAGGGCGCGGAGTCCTAAATCCATGAAATATAAAGACGTGGAGTCTTGGATATATGATAAAAGGATTAGGACGCGGAGTCCTAAATCCATGAAATATAAAGACGCGGAGTCTTGAATCTATAATGAAATTTTTGGGGCGCGGAGTCCTGAATATTTAAAAAAAATATCAAGGTGTGGAATCTTGGATCTTTAGAGTAGATCAGGGCGCAGAGTCCTCAATATACTAAGGCACAAAGATGCATACAATAGGGGTGCGGAATCCCTATTATCCGGAAGAAAAATACCGCTCATGGACAACTCGTAGATGAATTTCCTTAATAATCTAATTCCTAACAATTTTGGAGTGACTTTCTAAAAATAGAAAGTCATGTCTACCATTTCAAGTATGACTTTCCAAAAATAGTAAATCACCTCCAATCAATGGGTAAACAAGTATACTTCAAGGAAAATCACCTAAATTATGATTAATCAATTGTAATAGTTCAATCTCGACTTAATCCTCAATATTATTAATATTATTAATATTATTATTATCTTTTATGAGACTATGATATTATTATTAAAAGGAAATTATATCTCCTCAATCACTTCACACCTCTCTCCTTCATGGCTCTCATGGCTCTATGTAACTCTCTCTATTTTAAATATTACATTACACTCTCTTTTATGCACTCATCAAGGAATGGCATATTCCTCTTACACTCATTAAAGATATGTCATAAAATATTCCTCTTACACTCTCTTTAATGCATATGTTACACTCTCCTTAAATAAGGCATGCATACCTCTCCTTAATGGCATAAGTTACACTCCTCTAAATGGAATACAATGCATGCATATTACTCCTCCTTTATGACAAGAATTGGTTTCTCCTCCTATATATGAGTCTCATGTATTCTCACTTGGGAGTGAGGGTGATGCCAAGAGTGAAAGAGACTTGAGGAAGGTTGTGAGAGATATGGAGAGCATCCAATTTCTTCCATAAACAAATCTGGATTCCTTACTAATCTACTAAGTGTCTATTGAGGTTGAACATGAGTGGTATTTAGAGGAAGTGAAAACTATCTTCCTGAGTTTCCTTGCATCTCTCTCTCTACTGTTGTATTGTGGTACGGGTTGTGAGCTTTTGCAGCTCGGGGGTTCCAGGGGGAGAAGTTCTTCTTGGATATGGTTGGGAGGAAAACCGGGTGGTTCATGATGAGTTGGTAAGGATATTGGCATTGGAGCATACTCTTATTGGAGCTGGAGCATACATCCATCCTCTTGGAGTGTACAAATTCACTGTCAGGTTTGTGGGTCAAATTATATTATGCATTTTTTTAGTTTATTTCATAAGATTTTGCTTGTTTGGTTGTTTGCTGAAACTTACATGTATATGAAGTGTTGCACCAAATGTGAGGAAATTTTGTAATGATTGTTGAAGTATCTTCTTGTATAATGTTGAGTCGATTGAAAGAAAGTCCTAATGGATGAATCTTGTCGGCTGTTATGAATTGGATGAAAATGTTTTAATGGCTTAATTTCTATTCTCCTTCTCTTTTTACAGCTCTAGATAAGTTTTCATACTATGTGTTTGATAGAAGTCATAAATGAGATTGTAGGATTCTTGGGTAGTTGTTGTTTTCAAGAATCACATTTCTAGGAATCCCTGTTGTGATTCAGCTCCACTTCAGGGGGTATCCGTACCAATAGGCCATTTCACCCCAAGTTTGATTCCAAAAATCAAGGTTTCGGACATCTATTCCCAAATCTGCTCTGTTTTGCAGATTTGCTGTTGCATGTAGAACCGCCTATTGTTTTGTCTTGCTGTTTGGTTCTTTTTATATTGGAACTGCCTGATAATTTATAGTGATGAATCTGATTTAGGCTAACCACTTGGAAATTGTTTTTAAAGTATAAATGGTTAATAATTTGAAAATTTAAATAACCATATGGCAACTTGTTTTATGACTGCCAACTATTTGTCAAAATTCCTCAATGGCTGTACCTTACAAAATTGTGAGCTATGTTTGAAATTTCCAAATATTTATATTCATTGGTATAGATTCAACAATGAATATGGCTGATAGTCTACTAATATCTTAAGTTCAATTACTGGCACTACTTACAAAAAACAGAGAAGTCATGCAACTTTGGATTCATGTTAGCTAATTATTGTGAAAACACCTTAAAGAGATAATGGTTGTAAGTGTTTGACGAAATGCCTCAATCGTTGTACATTTCATTCTTGTAAATTGGTTTTCATAATGTTCAATGGTTGCATCTAATTACGTTTATGAACCATCCATAAAACAAAAGGCTTAAGTTAATTTAAGATTTGCAATCAAGGTATTTCTAGTGTAATAACTCATTGAGTTAAAGGGTCTTGCTGAAAATTCTAAATTGCAATAAGTAATTTGTTGCAATATCAGCTCACATATGAATTCCTAATTATGGCATGCCAACTCTATATAATTTAAACTATCCTTTTAAGAAAATAATTCATAAGCACGTTATTAGTCACTCTTGAACACATTTAATTACAATGGAATTAACAATTAGCTTATTGTAAATTGTGGTTCATAAAGGTTGAAATTAATTCATCCCACTAAACAATTTATATTTTAAAGGTGACTTTAGTCTTGAGAAGCAAGTATTATGGTTGTATTATTTTGGATCTTGGTAAACCTTGAACTTGGTAGCTTAAAGATAAGTTGATAGAATTTAGGGTGTAGTGTAAACGACACCAATAACTTCTATATTAAATAATAATAATGAATAATAAAATAATGAATAATAAAAAAAATAAAAAAAATATCGCATTTTGATTTAATATAATATTTCTCTATAATAATTATGGTAGGTAAGGTGGGACCTTACATATGGTATCAGAGCCAAGTTACAACACTAGGCCTAATGGGCCAACATGCTTATTTGTAGTTTGATGATGTATGAATGTTGATTTTGCATGCAAGTTGGGTTCTTGTATATCTTGACTTGGAAGCATATTGGTTGCATAGAGGATATTGTTATCATTATTTCATTTAGTGACTCATGAAATAAAATAAAAAAATTCCCTTATATTACTTTATATTTTTCTTAAGACACATTATCAACAATATGTTAAAATGCTTAAAGACATGCTGGGAAAGGATGTGCTTGAGAAAGTTGTAGTTAAACCCAAGTATGTGAATGACTTGATTTTCAATCAATGAGTGAGATAGGTGGAGTGAATGCATGGTTTCATATATTTTTAGTGCATCATTTTCAATGTGATATGGGCTTAGTAGCCATCTTTACTTGTTGAAATCGTATCTACCAAGAAGAATATTGGCTTAATCTGGACTATAGTGTGATGACCTTGGTGTGTATGCTTTGGGAATGAGTAACAAGTGTAAGGCTGAGATTCCATTAACGTGATGATTGAGTTCATCATGATAATTTTAAATCTTTTCGTACCTACACTAAAGGAAACTTAACTAAAAGTTACCTTGAAAGATGTCACTTATAACTGTGAATGTAAATTCAAGAGTAATGTATGTGTATTAAGTAGATGTGTTAAAATAGGATTTGGGAATACATTCTTAATGAGTAAAAATGAAATTTCTCTGATTTCTTTGACATGATTTTGTGTATTTTGGGTTGACATTATGCATCAAATAACTTTAAATTACTCAAATACTAGGTTGAGGTATGAACTTCCTAATAAACAAGAGGCTTAAATGATTGGTGCATGATGGGTTGTGGAAACCATTTTAAGGAACACTTGAATGTTATGTTTTCCTTAAGCTAATGTATGGGTGTGGAATCCATACTAGCATATATCTATGAGAAAATGTATGGGTGTGGAATCCATACTAACACATATCTATGATCTAATGTATGGGTGTGGAAACCATACTAGCATATATCTATGAGAAAATGTATGGGTGTGGAATCCATACTAGTATATATCTATGAGATAAGTAATGAGGTAAGGTATGGGTGTGGAATCCAAAGTAAAATATATCTATGAGCTAAGTAATTCTTCTAGTTAGAATATTTTGATGGATTCTGATATTCATGATTAAGGAATGAATATGTGTAATTAAAGTTAATGGATAGAGATTCGTGACACAAATTTACTTGAGCTTTAAATCCATTATTTTATTTTTATTACAGATGAAGATACTAAGATTGGTATACTAAACACCATTACGTGGTTTAGAATGTTTGGAATAATTGACTTTGATATATGGAAGTGTGAATTAGATATCTATCCTCTAGTATTGTAATCCTTTTGTATATATTGAATTTAGGTAGAACTAAAATGACTTTCAAATTCTTGAAATGTAGAAAAAGATTATTGTGATAAGTTGATGAAATAAATTTTCTATTGGATTCAAACAAATTAGGTCTAGGAAAGCCATAATAGTCTCTTTAATGATTTTATCAGTTGAATATTGGTTGCATTCTATTTAACCAAATTAATTAGAGAAATTATGAGGATTGAACTCATGTATTTCTCTAAACTATTGTTAGTTAGGCGATGGAGTCAAAATTCAAATTATCTATAAATTGTGAAGAGAATAACATGTTTAGAAGGTAAATATTTTATGTGGTGAGAACTTGTTTTATTTGAAATTTAAAAAAAGAAAAGAAAAAAAAGCATGTGATTAATGAAAAGCTTAGTTGAGTTCTTGTTTTACAAGAATATGTGCTTGTGATATTTTTTGAGGGAGAAATTGAAGGAGAGTGAGATCACATTTTGATTGATTCGAATTATTGCATTGTATGTGGAATGGGGGAGATTATTTGATTTAGGAATTTTGTGTTGGGATGTATAGTTGTATGAGTATTTATTAGTCCTACAGAATGTTGTAATAATTTGAGGGGGTGATAATTCTCCTTAAAGAAAAAGGGTTTAACTTTAGGCTAGAAATTCCCTTGTGATAGTCTAAATCTTATTTAAATTTGACAAGATTCATCACATTTTGAGAAATTTATGGTTTTCATAGTTTGTTGTTGCGTAGGTATTAATAGTAAGGGATAAGACATGAAAGCAAATTAATTTATTAATTACTGAATAGAAATCATGAGCGATTTCATAGTTGGAAAACAAATTGACTTAGAGTTATCAAGGTAGATTCAGTAATATAGATACCATATTTGCATAATAGTGAGATTTGTTCTTGATTAAAAGTCATTTTCAAAAAGATATCATTAATCTGCTTTCAGATGAAGATCTTCTAATAGATTCATTCATAATTGATTCTCAAGTTAGAGAAGTGACTAATAATGAAGATTATGGAAACAAAAAGGAATGATCTATAATACATAAGTGGGTCAATGAGGATTGTATTTAACCTTAGCTTGCTAGTTTAATAAAAATAAATAAAAAATAAATAAAAATAAAAAAATAAAAAATTGGTACCTTGAACCTCAAATTGTGATTTTTCCTAAAGAGAAAACGTTTAAAAAAAAAAAAAACAAGCTACAGATAGATTCTAAATATTTTAATTGCAAGGCTGTCTTATGGAATGAAAAGGGGAAAGTTGGATTGAGAATACATAAATCAAGTGGCATGTAAGAGTGAGTTTTATATATAACATCATTTTTTTTGTGTAATTTCACTAAAAACTGTATGTGGATGATTTTATGCTTATTGTATGCAAGTTTGATTGTGATATGGGATGGACCATCATTGTTGTGTATACAACCAATGTGATCTATTTATATCTTGGAAATCTCAACATACTACAGAACCAAGAAGATGACACATGTAGGATTCATATAGACTATGGCAAAGAAAAACATGTAGAATATCAAATTAATATAGATAAATTAAGTAGATATCATATCAATTACATACAATATTATTTTATAAGGTATTATAAATTGTATGGTTGGTTTTGATATAGAAATCTTTGGTATTTTATATCAGAACATGTCTAATATCGCATGGATATATTTTCTACTTGATTAAGAATGGTATGTTTATTTTTCATGGAGTTGCTTCCAATTTAGAAAACATTAAACTATGGATTGGCATGAAGAAAAATAAAATATCAAATATATATACATAAGGTTAACAACTTATTGATAAGATAATCTAAAAGAACTAAGTATCTTATGACCATAGGAAAAACTTCGGGCCAAGTTTAGCCCAAGAGGGGTAGTATGTAGTGTCCCTTCTTAGTGAGATAGTTTTGATGACACTTAGAGATGGTGATTTTGATATAATGATATAATGTTATGTATGAAAGACTTATGTACATGCTTATATGCTATGACCTGGTTTGGGTCACTTGGTTGTTGTGTGCTTATGATAACATCTATGTTTGCGTGCACAAGAATTGATTTTGGTTAAGAGCATATTAGCGATGTTTTATCTTTTGGTATCCAATTTTGGACATAGGTGTATGACATGAATGGTGATTCAGAATTGAGACACAGATCCATGGATGATCATGGTTAGGTGGAACATATGGTTAATTATGATTTATGGATGACACATTATTTGTATGATTATATGTGTGTAATATCGTACTAAGCATGATGTGGCAAGGGACCTGATCATTTTCCAACAAGGATAAATGACTATGGAAGTCATTTATTCAAAACCCAAATGACTATGGAAGTCATGCACCATTCATGGTAAAATGTGGTTAAGTTAATTTCATTATGAAACTCATATGATTCCTTTGATCTATGAGATTGTGATGTATGTAGGTCTTCAAAAAAGGCCTTACCAACGAACCATCAAATGGGTAAAAGCTCAGAATCAGTATCATAAGGAGAAACGTGGAGTTTCAAAGCACAGTAGATGAGAAGCCATGGAAATTAGGGCGCGGAGTCCTAAATCCATGAAATATAAAGACGTGGAGTCTTGGATATATGATAAAAGGATTAGGACGCGAATTCCTAAATCCATGAAATATAAAGATGCGGAGTCTTGAATCTATAATGAAATGTTTGGGGTGCGGAGTCCTAAATATTTAAAAATATCAAGGTGTGGAATCTTGTATCTTTAGAGTAGATCAGGGCGCGGAGTCCTCAATCTACTAAGGCACAAAGATGCATAGAATAGGGGTGCGGAATCCCTATTATCTGGAAGAAAAATACCACTCATGGGCAACTCATAGATGAATTTCCTTAATAATCTCATTCCTAACAATTTTGGAGTGACTTTCTAAAAATAGAAAGTCATGTCTACCATTTCAAGTATGACTTTCCAAAAATAGTAAATCACCTCCAATCAATGGGTAAACAAGTATGCTTGAAGGAAAATAACTTAACTTATGATTAATCAATTGTAATAGTTCAATCTCGACTTAATCCTAAATATTATTAATATTATTAATATTATTCTTATCTTTTATGAGACTATGATATTATTATTAAAAAGGAAATTATATCTCCTCAATCACTTCACACCTCTCTCCTTCATGACTCTCATGGCTCTATGTAACTCTCTCTATTTTAAATATTACATTGCACTCTCTTTTATGCACTCATCGAGGAATGGCATATTCCTCTTACACTCATTAAAGATATGTCATAAAATATTCCTCTTACACTCTCTTTAATGCATATGTTACACTCTCCTTAAATAAGGCATGCATACCTCTCCTTAATGGCATAAGTTACACTCCTCTAAATGGAATACAATGCATGCATATTACTCCTCCTTTATGACAAGAATTGGTTTCTCCTCCTATATATGAGTCTCTTGTATTCTCACTTGGAGGAGGGTGATGCCAAGAGTGGAAGAGACTTGAGGAAGGTTGTGAGAGATATGGAGAGTATCCAATTTCTTCCAAAACAAATCTAGATTCCTTACTAATCTACTAAGTGTCTATTGAGGTTGAACATGAGTGGTATTTAGAGGAAGTGAAAACTACCTTCCTGAGTTGCCTTGCATCTCTCTCTCTCTACTGTTGTATTGTGATACTGGTTGTGAGCTTTTGCAACTCAGCGGTTCCAAGGGGAGAAGTTCTTCTTGGATATGGTTGGGAGGAAAACCGGGTGGTTCATGATGAGTTGGTAAGGATATTGGCATTGGAGCATACTCTTATTGGAGCTGGAGCATACATCCATCCTCTTGGAGTGTACAAATTCATTGTCAGGTATGTGGGTCAAATTATATTATGCATTTTTTTGTTTATTTCATAAGCTTTTGCTTGTTTGGTTGTTTGCTGAAACTTACATGTATATGAAGTGTTGCACCAAATGTGAGGAAATTTCGTAATGATTGTTGAAGTATTTTCTTGTATAATGTTGAGTCGATTGAAAGAAAGTCCTAATGGATGAATCTTGTAGGCTGTTATGAATTGGATGAAAATGTTTTAATGAATTAATTTCTATTCTCCTTCTCTTTTTACAGCTCTAGATAAGTTTTCATAATATGTGTTTGATAGAAGTCATAAATGAGATTGTAGGATTCTTGGGTAGTTGTTGTTTTCAAGAATCGCATTTCTGGGCATCCCTGTTGTGATTCAGCTCCACTTCAGGGGGTATCCGTACCAATAGGCCATTTCACCCCAAGTTTGATTCCAAAAATCAAGGTTTCGGACATCGATTCTCAAATCTGCTCTGTTTTGCAGATTTGCTGTTGCATGTAGAAACGCCTGTTTTGTTTTGCTGTTTGGTTTTTTTTTTTTTTTTTTTATATTGGAACTGCCTGATAATTTATAGTGATGAATCTGATATAGGCTAACCACTTGGAAATTGTTTTTAAAAGTATAATTGGTTAATAATTTAAAAATTTAAATAACCTTATGGCAACTTGTTTTATGACTGCCAACTATTTGTCAAAATTCCTCAATGGTTGTACCTTACAACATTGTGAGCTAAGTTTGAAATTTTTAAATATTTATATTCATTAGTATAGATTCAGCAATGAATATGGCTGATAGCATATTAATATCTTAAGTTCAATTATTGATACAACTTACAAAAAAGAAGTCATGTAACTTTGGATTCATGTTAGCTAATTATTGTGAAAACACCTTAAAGAGATAATGGTTGTAAGTGTTTGACAAAATGCCTCAATGGCTATACATTTCATACTTGTAAATTTCTTTTCATAATGTTCAATGGCTGCATCTAATTACGTTTATAAACCGTCCATAAAACAAAATGCTTAAGCTAATTTAAGATTTGCAATCAAGGTATTTCTAGTATAATAACTCATTGAGTTAAAGGGTCTTGCTGAAAATTCAAAATTGCAGTAAGTAATTTGTTGCAATATCAACTCACATATGAATTCCTAAATTATGAGATGCCAACTCTATATAATTTAAATTATCCTTTTAAGAAAATAATTCATAAGCATGTTATTAGTCACTCTTGAACACATTTAATTACAACGGAATTAACAATTAGTTTATTGTAAATTGTGGTTCATAAAGGTTGACATTTATTCATCCCAGTAAATAATTTATATTTTAAAGGTGATTTTAGTCTTGAGAAGCAAGTATTATGGTTGTATTTTTTTTGGATCTTGATAAACCTTGAACTTTGTATCTTTGAAGATAAGTTGGTATAATTTAGGGTGTAGTGTAAAGGAAACCAATAACTTTTATATAATAATAAAAATAAATAAATAAAATAAATAAAAAATATATCACATTTTGATTTAATATAATATTTCTCTATAATAATTATGGTAGGTAAGGTGGGACCTTACACTTAGACATAGGTTCCTCAGACCACAATGCCATCGATTTTAGAAGTTACAAGTTCATTTGGAACTAGTTCTAAACTAGTTTTACCTGCCATTGGATCCCAAATTACCAGTTCACGGTTTACTAGCACACCTAGTTTAGCATCTCAGTTCATTGGTGGAAATTATTCGAGTGTGAAATCTTATTCTACCCCTTTGGTATGTGAGGAGGATGAGAATGATTATGCTACTACATTCAAAAGGAAATTCAGGATGCTACATAAGCTCTTAAAACAAGCTAAGTAGTGATTGGAGAGTCCAAAGCGTATTGTCAAGGAGAGTAAACCACCAGAGATATTTTGTATTTATTTAGCTATGGTGAGAAAATTTTGAGAGGAAAATCCTTGTTCAAATGAGGAGGAATTATATCATCGCTTCTGGAGCGATGCCATGGTTGAGGAGTATGCTTTCATCATGAACAACGATGTTTTGGATGTGGTACCCAGATCAGAGGGGAAGTCAGTTGTGACTTCTAGAAGGTTTTATAAGTTCAAGTATGCTACGGATGATAGCATAGAGAAATTAAAAAATGTGATTTGTGGTGAGAATATTCTCATATGTGGAGGGAGTTGATTACGATGAGACCTTTTCACTTGTTGATAAATATACTTAAATTAGACTATTGATCTCCATTATAGCAAAGATGGACTAAGAGTTTCACCTTATGAATGTGAAGACTACATTTCTGAATGGACCTCTACAACAAGAGGTGTACATTTAGTGGTCATAGGTATTTGAGATTCATGGGAGAGAGTCAAATGTGTGTCAGTTGATGAAGGAAATGTATGGAATGAAGAAAGCTCCATGAGCTTGGTATTCGTAGATATATACATAAGCTTAGCACATATGAGGGAGAGTGGGTGGATCCCACTTTATATCTTTAGCTCATCATGCCATTCATGTATCTAGTCAACACCATCCTAGACCTATTTCTCTCTATGAAAAAACCCAGTACTTATTTGGTGGAGCAAAGGGGAGTGTATTGGACTACAAAAAAACATGCGCTAAGATACTTATAGGGGAAATGAACTATGGATGGGATGATATGTGGGGGGATAGAGTCCACCTAGTTGGCTATGTTACACCAATTTTTGGTCATCTTACCTACTACTATTAGATGGACCAAAGTACACCATGTACAACCAATTTTACCATAGTAAAATTTCTTTCACTATGACAAATAACTTAATAATCTATAACTTATTGACTTGTTTCTGGTCTAAACAGGAAACCCCGTAAGGAATAATTGAATAAATCCTTATTTGTTTAATTTTCCTCAAGGGAGAATTAATTAAACAACAATTTAATTAATTTTCCTGAACATATTTAACCCAAAGCATGAAAATTAATTAGATAAATCATTATTTATCTTATTATTTTCTAGGAATAATTATTTAAAAAATTATTTAAATAATATTCCTTTTTAAATTTGACTAAATCATTTATAAATAATTGAATAAATCATTATTTATTTAATTATTACTCAACCACATTCTTAAAATAATAAATACATCATTTATTTATTTATTATTTACAAATAAATGGATTTGACCAAATTCAAATTCTTTTTCCCTCCAACAAAAAAAATAAAATATTCCATAAAAGTTGGATATAAATTTGGTTAATAATATTTTAATTATGCACCAATATCTAGACTAACTCAATATTTTTTTATAAATAGAAGGGTTTTTCCATTCATTCACTATCTTTTGTTGCCTAAAGATCACTCTGGATCTATACTGTTGGTCTCACTTTGATCCTCCATCATTTTCATATTTTTCTACTTTTTTCTTATGAGCTCCCTTTTGAGTTCCATTTTTGTCTGGGTTTTCTGCACCATCAAGGGAGAGAATACATCCCATTCAGGGGGACTGGTAACATATTTTTTTTTTCCCTTCCGAGGTGTCATAATACAAAAATTCTTTAAAAATTATTGTCTTGTTCATTGGATGCATGGAGCAACTCTTGTTTATTATTTGTTGTTTAATGTCTTTAACTACATAGATTTGTATTTCTATAGAATTTATTTTGATCACTAACTGCAGATCTAAGGAAATAAACAACCATATTTGATGTTAGGGTTGTTTATTATGTACAACTAAAGTGGGCTTTTGTCATACGCTTGCGATTAGAATTCACAGTAAAAGTTGACGACTCCACAAGGGTTTATAATTAAGACCATTGTCGTTTCTTTTTGTCCTTGCATGAATAGATGCTTAACCCCTAGGGTTTTTCTTCAGATTCTTATTTTTCAGTTCTTGATGTTGTTTTTAAACTTTAAAACCATAAAACAATAAAAAATCTTACTTCCATGTGTTTCTATGGCTATTGCGCAGGTAACAAGTATCAGTCGTAGAAAAGATGTCAAATTTTCCTGAAATCTGTTCCCGAAATAGCCAGAAGTGTAGGTTTCACTTTTTGGGCCAAAACCTGTGGCCTCAGCCTTCAAGAAGAGGAAAACAGCCTGAAACCTATGACCTCAGCAAAAATCAGGTCAGAACCTACGACCTGTACTTTTTGCGAGATTTTTTGTGATTTATCTGGGTTTTTCTGGGCCACTGTTCAGGGTTATTTTACCTCCCTCTTCACCTATCCTCGACCTGTAATTTCTTAGTTTTACTCATTGAAGTGGGAACCTAGCCCCTTAGGGCTTCAGTACACTTCCACCTTTTCAGGAGGAGTTTAGATGAAGCAGGTCCTCTGAGATTTTATTGTTTTCAACCATTTTTCAGGCCTGAAACTATAATTTCATATCCTTTTAAGATCGGTTATTTATCCATCCAAAACACCTCTTTTAAATTTTCTTTGGTCTTCCTTTAGGGTCCCCTCCATTTCCCTTCAGTTTATAACCTTTCGCCCCTTTTTTTGCAGCATTTTTCCCTTTGGTTATTCGTTGTTTTGTGCACATATTAATAGCATATCTGACATTTAGATCCCTATCCCTCCCGAATTTAGATCCATTGGTCATTTTGTGTGTTTCCCACCCACAAAATGTTTCCCACCCATTTTGTAGATGTTTCCCACCCATAGACTAGTTGTTGGGAAGCCCTCCTCCTTGGGTTTAAATTGATGCATCTTTAGCTGTTTATTTCACTGTCACATTGAGTTTCCTCTACTTTAATTTTCAGATTTATTTACATTTATACAACATATTTTTAATTTTTTTCTCTACACACGTCTAGGCTTAAATTAAAATTAACACACTTATCACATACACGAACACCCTAAGTGAAGAGCGAATGGTTTACACCGCCAAGCCAAGAATTAAAAATTGTAATCAACTGATCTTGCACCTCCCTGCCCTTCTTCCTAAACATTGTAATCAATTGATCCTACCCTTGTTTATCTCTCTTCCTTTTTGTGTTCCTTGTCTCTTTACCATCATTTGTGCCCCCAAGGAATTTATCCTAGAGACTGCAAGGCCTTCATTCTCAGTTTTCGTTAGGAATACTTACCCCATTGTGTAGGGTTCATTTTCGTCATCCACCGAGTCCCCATTCTGACTCTACTTCTGGTTCATAAGGTTCCCCTTCTAGTTCTATCCCCGGATCTCCTTCACCTTTCACCTTCATCATGTCTACTTTAGGGCCTACCGCTGGTGGTAACCCTGACCCTAATGCTGGGAATGATACTAGTGGCGCCACAACATGAACTATCTTGGGTGCTCCCTTTCTTCCTTATATGGCGGGTCTAAGACTTCCTGATTTTATCCAGGTGATCAATAACCCCATACACCATGATACTTGTTTGCCTTCTATGCCAACCAAGCTCCCTTCATACATCCCCAATTTTTAAGGAATTTCTGGAGAGGATACTACCAACCATGTTCTTTCTCTCCACATGTGGTGTTCATATAACTCCATCACCGATATCTTTGTCTGTCTTTGGTTATTCCAGTGTACACTTACTGGAGAAGCTTCCAAGTGGTATGTCGACTAGGCATCCTCCTCTCATACTAATTTTGCGACCCTTGCCAAGGATTTTCTATCTTATTTCCATCTTCTCCTTTTATATGACACGGGTACCAAACTCTTGACCTCTTTTCATCAAACTTTTGCGACCCTCTTATCTGACCATGCTCAAGAATGGTGGAGAAGAAAGAGCTTATGTCGAGCCCCTACCTTCAAAGACCGTGTCTACATGGACTGTTTTCTTAGATCCCTTTTTCCTACTATTGGAAAAGATATCTCATCCCACTTCCCTTATACCATGGAATCTATCGTCTAGATTGCATTGATTATTTATTTATTTTAATTCGTTTTATATTTTATTTTTGATAAAATTAAGAATACAGTAGAACAATGAAACATAAAATTACTAAGAGCACATATGTTTTCTTATTACGGAGAAATATATATATATACATAGATGGACAATTACAACAAAAACAATTTAACCAATTACTAACTAATTCTATAGAAACTAATTCTAAACTAATGATTATTTCTTTAACACTCCCCCTTAATCTTGAAGATATATTTTTTTATGCCTAAAATTTGACATTGAAATTCAAAATTAACTTTTCCTAGAGGTTTAGCGAAGACATCCGCTAGTTGCTCCTTGGAATCACAAAATTTGAGAAGATAACGTAACTATGGGTTGCTTTTTAGATGACCATGAGATCAAGTTTCTAACAAATAGAAAATCATAGCCAGAAGAGATTTTCCGATCATCAATACATCCTACATAATAACTCTCTTTATAACCAACAATCTTACTATTTGTAGAGGTTGCATGCGATAAACCATAAGTATATGTAGCTGCAAAGTATCTTAACACCCCTTTTCCAGCTTTCCAACGACATTGTTTAGGAGATTCTATAAACCTGGAAGTATAACTAGCCACAAATGCTATATTAGGTCTAGTAGTAGTTATATACATAATACTACTAGAAAGTTGCTTGTGCAAAATTGAATTAACAATAGTACTGACATCATCTTTACTAAAATTTGTACCAAATTTAATAGGAGTATCCACCGGTTTACACCTGTCCATATTAAACTTTAACAAAAATGTTAGTAGCATACTTCTATTGTCTCATAAAAATACCATCGTGTGTTTGTTTCACTTCGACACCTAAGAAATATATCATTAATCCAAGATCTGTCATTTGATATTCATTTTTCATGGAAGCTTTAAATTCATCTAACTACATGTTACCTCTATAAATTATCTCACCAACATAAAGACATAGTATCAACATATTACCTTGATGATCATTCTTGATATACAAAGTGGGTTCATGATCACAAATCACTATGACGAGTCATATGATTAATACATCCAATGTATACCAACCAAACATCTTTATTAGGGACTTGCATTGTCACTTGGCATGCCAGAAATAAAGCATCTCATGTTTCACATTCAGTGCTTGTGACATTGACTTTGTTTTTATTTAAATCATACTATAATTTATGAATTTCAGACTTATAATGGCCATAATTTTCGCAATAACGACATTGAATTTTTTATTTATCTATCTACCTATGACCATGATCAGTTTGAAACTGCTCTGAATGTGATTGAGTTCCCTGTTATCTATCATTAGACTGAGACTGCCCTCTTCCTTTTCCTCTCATGCAACGAAAACCTCTACCTCTACCTTTATCCATAGAAGCTTTAGATTTGAAAGCATGTTCTAAAGTACTTTCATCTAAATTAATTCTTGCTTCATGAGCCAACAAAGAACCAATTAATTCTTCGAGAGAAATTTTGTTAATTCTCTTGGCTCAAAAACAGTAACTATAATGTAATTTTTTTAGGAAAACATCCAAGAAACTTTTCGAAAATTATTTGATCTTCTAGTTCTTCACCATTAATCCGAAGTTGATTAAAAACACCCACAACTTTAGTCATGAACTCATCAATTGTTTCTGATTCAACCATTTTAAGTGTTTCAAATTGTATCCTGAGAGTTTGTAATTTCACCATCTTTACTTTGTCATTACCTTGATAAGAAACCTTAAGTATATCCAATATTGATTTAGAAGTCTTAGCATCAGTGATTTTAGGAAAAATAGATTCATCTAACGAATTTAAAATGTAGGACATCACTCTACCTTCTTTCTGTTTAAGTTTATCAAATTGTTTTCTTTGAGCTGCACTCATTGCACCAATTATATTTGCATAAAGTTTTGGGAACCCCATTTCTACAGTTTCCCAACAACCTAAACCTTGTAAGCATGTTTGTATTTTAATACTCAAAAATCATAATTCTTCCCACTAAATAGTGGTGTGGGGATTTCAAACTAACTTGTCGAAGCCATGTTTAAAACAATAAGAGATTCTGTTAAAAGCTTCAAAAAGAAACACAACCTCTTTAAAATATTTAAATAAAATAGGGCACTCTCTTTTCCCCTCTACAATGTAAAAGATAAAATAAGATTCCCCAATTATACGAAGTCATCAGTGAAACACAAAAATATTTCCTTTCAGTTTCACAACATTTTCAGTAGTTTTCCAAATCAATTTTGCGGCTAGAATTGAAACTAATACCTGAGGTATATAACATCAATCCGCTCATCAAGTTAATAAGTGATACCAAAACAGTAATGGAACCCCTTCATAAGTAGAGCTCAGAATAACAAAATAAATAAATTTTCATTTTATTCTCACTTTATGTATAATGTATGTATGTTAGAAAACAACTCAAATTTTTTCAGCAACCATTTTTGCAAAGCTGCAGAACTCCTCTCTGGCGATGGCGACAGAGCTACTCATCCAACAGTAACAACAAAAGAAACGGGTGGCTCTAACCCTTCAACGGGTCTAAAACGATACACAGACTTTCATTGCGATCGCCGAAGTCAGCACCAGTCACAACGATTAAACAATGACCAGACGTCAACATAAAGGATCGTCCAAAAATTGGAGGAAATTGATGCTCCCCGGCTCTGATACCATGAAAAAATTAAGAAGACAACATAACACTAAAACACCAAATTACTCAGACCACACACCTTGTTTTATTACGGATATATATATATATATATATATATATATATATATATATATATATATATATATATATATATATATATCATAATAGAAATAGTTTAACCGATTACTAATCTACATTATAGAAACTAACTTATATTTAATTTTTAATGTTTTTAGTGAAATAATTTTTATTTTTTTGTTTTTTTATTTTATTTTTTTCTTTGATTTAAATATGTTTTTTCCGTATTTATATATATATATATATATATATATATATATATATATATATATATATATATATATATATATATACTTCACTTTTTTATGTTTCAAATTTTATTTATTTATTTTTAATTATTTTTTAACATTTATATATTAATTTTACTTTTTTACTTTTTGATTATTTGTTTTGGTTTTTTTTTTCATATTTATTTAATTATCTATTTATGTAGTTTTTTATTTTCTTTCTCTCTGTTTTTTTTTCTTTTTTCTTTTTGGCTACAAGGGCTTTTTATATGCTCGACTAGCAACCCAACCCCACTATGTTTCAATTTGATAACTTATTTTTAATTTTTTTCTACAATTGATTTAATATTCCCCCCCTATGTGTGAAACTAATGGTTGGTTTTTAAGCTTTCATTCCAATGGTTCAAGTCTGATCCCACTACATGTGAATTTGGTGGTTGATTTTATGTTTTCATTGGAATGTGTCAAGTTTTATTAGTGTAAGACTTTAAATAGCTATAGTTTTTGCTTAAAAAAAATTACTCCTCTTGTAATGACTCTTTGATTTAGGTATTCATTTTTAAGATTTTTCAAATTCATGATATTTCATGTTTTACATCATGGTTGATGAGCATCAAATTTTAAGGTTTTTTAGAGTTGTGATACTTTATCGTTAATGCTATCATTAAAAAATAATATATGTTTAAGGTTTTCGAGACTCATGATATTTTATTTTTAATTTCATTGATAAAAAATGTTTGAATTTTAACCAAAAGAGAAATTTGACAATTTTCGATTTCGATATTTTTGTCTATTTATTGGACAAAATTTTTTGTTTTTCATACCATTGTTAAAATAAATGGAGTTTTAACTCGAAAAAAAATGTTGATGCAAGAGAAACAATTTTCATTTTTAGGATGTCTTTTCATGTTTATATTAGAAAAAAAGTTAATGTTGTTGCTAAAAAACTTTAGAATTTTAATGTGAAATAAATAAATTAATTAAAAAATCAAGACTTCTACTTTTTGGGGTGTTTATTCATTCCTTTTTCCCAAAAATAAGGTTTCTTTAGGCTATAGTTATTGTTTTGAGGCCAAGCGTAGCCTATTCTAGCTTAGACTAGCCTATTCTCTAGCCTAGCCTAGGTTATCCTAGACCACTCTAACCTATCCTATGCTACTATAGGATATCCTACAGACCAATTATATACATGTAGCTTCAAAAATTCAATATGATTGAAGTACCTCCTAGCTTACTCTAACCTAGCCTACTTTAGCCTAGCTTACTCTGGCCTAGCCTACTCTACATTATCTAGCCAGCTCTAGTGTAGCCTATCCTAGAATAGAGTAATATAGTAAAGCCTATTCTAGCCTTGATTTACCTAACTTAACCTATCCTACTATACCTTACCCTACTCTAGCCTATATTAACCTAGCCTAGCCTACTCTAGCCTATTTTAGCCTACTCCAGCCTAGCTTATCCTAGCCTAACCTAGCATACTCTGCCCAAGCCTATTTTAGCATACCATAGTCGATTTTTTCATATGCTAGCCTAGCCTAGCCTAACCAAGACTATACCACTCTATCATAGCCTATGCTAGAAGAGCCGACTCTAGCCTAACTTAGTGTAATCTATTGTAAAATACCACATACATATACTAGGAAAAATTACATTCCAATGATATAAATAACATTGGAAGCATCATTTTCAAATACATTAACTAAATGTTGTACATCACCAAAGAATCATTAGGTTTTATTATTATATTGATTCATAAATAGTGATTTCCATTAACTTACCTATGACTATATAGCATGGAAACAACCTCTTTGTATTTCCATCCTATGAAATTATGGTAGGGTCATTGTCCTTATATTCTATTTAACATTATCTTTGTTGGAATTATGACTAATGATTCATCCTTGATGGTGACCTAATTGTATCAGGATGATTATATAGGCCAGTTCAGATGCGACAAAGAAAGAAACACCAGTCAATGACAGAGTAATGATGTGATGCAGGAGCATATTTCTTAATTTTCATTTTGTATTTGGATGATTTAGGGGGTGATGTTTTTTTTTAATTATTTTATAAATTATGAAAATTTTAAACAAATTAAGAGAAAAAAAATCTGAGTGTGAGATTTATTGCAAATATTCTCTTAATTAATCGAGAATATGAGTGGAGTTGGGTTGGATAGATATTTTAGGGATTAAGAAATCCTTAAATGGAACTTAATTGAGTCAAAGAAGTGATAAAGATATTTTAGGATCTGGTTGTGATATTTGTGGAGGAAATCATGGATTCAAATTAATCCATAATTATGCATAAATATGAAGCTTTGTGTGAGGATGTGGAGAGGCACAGAGAATGGAATAGGATAGAGAAAAATGTAGAGAAGGATAGTGTGCGGAGTGATAATGGTGAGGGCCAAGAAGGCAACAAATGTATATTCAACCAAAGAAGGGTTTGAATTTATAATTTCTTGTTGTATTTAATGCAAGTATTTTGTTTATTGTTTGGTTCTCCCTCCAGATATATTCTGAATTGATTCTAAATGGTTTTAATGAATATTTTAATAAGGATTTTGTAAATAAAGAGGATACATTCTCTATTGTGGACAAGTATATTATTTTATTGCAGATTCTCTGCATCATTTGGTATAAAAGCTGAAAGATCTAATTAATTCGTGTAGCCGCGGATGAAGGAAAGAGTGCATGGTTGGTTTTACTACTGGTTATGGTAGGTTGTCGATCCCTACTACCATTGGAGGTGATATCATGTGTGTTGATATATTTGCATTGTTTGATTGTAGTGTGCGATGGGAGCCAACTCAATTTGGTGAAAATCGATGGAGCTGTATTAAATTTGAGCAGCGTGGAGACCTGTGTGTGAAGAAAACCAATGTCGATGGTGTAATGAGCTCGCTATAGCAATTAGACTGTGTAATATGTGGTTTGAAATTTTGTAACGATAGTCAGCAAACTCACAATTGCGCTAGCCGCAATGCAAAGGTATGCCAAGTCGGCATTTGTTCATTTATATCCAATGTTACCTGCCTGATGAGAATTTTATTAACATTTTGCTAGAATTTGCATCAAGAATGACACACCCCTTGATTATGTGCTTTGAGTTGATAGTATAAACCGGTCAACGGAGATGGAGACCCTCAGGTATATACATATATATATTGTGGCCTAAATTTATTCTATAAATATTTCCACCATGGGATCGTGGTAGAGCCAGATCACACTGGTCGATATCCGTTAAAAGAGGGAACATCGTGGTATATTTGTGTAGACGGTGTGAACTAGGGCATTGGAGGAAAGTGTGGAATGTGTCAGATCTGTGCCCTTCCAGCGTGGTGCATAGTGTAGCCAAGGCATGTTGCTGAAGCTTGATACAGTGAGCACAGAGGCCACCGTATTGTTTAGTGCAGTGGGATAGAGGAGGTGTAGGTAGCAACTATGGATCGAGTAGCATAAAACAAATATAAGGTCAAACATTGGTACGCGGAGGAATATGACAACATTGCATGCAGATCCGTGAGGTAACATTATTTTTATTTGTTGAGATATGAATTAATTCAAGGTTTAAGGTTCGCTAATTAATTTGAAGGAATAGCCAAAACCAAAATCTTGAAGATATAAACGAAGAAAAGGTTGAAGTTGTTTTTGAAGGATACACTCTTGTTTTTATTGTGCTACAGATGATCAGGTAAGGAGATAAGTATTGTGAGGGTATGAGATATGGAGAGAGATATTATTATCTAGTTTTTTTTCAGATGAAGTCACCCACTACGTAAAATACAATCGTGATTAGTCATCTAGTGTTGAGTGATTTCTCCAAATCTTGGACAATCATATGCAAAGGAGGATGGCAGGTGCGCAAGTTGGAAATTGCTGAAAGAACAAGATGATGCCATATTGAGTGGCGTTATTATCAAGTTCACGTGAATCTGCAAAATGGTGATATGGTAGGCCACACTGGTGATATAGAGGAAATGGTTGTTGCATGTAAGGTTGTTGACGAAGAACTCAACTTGGAATTCATTTATTTCTCCCACCTGAGAAAGAAGCTTTGCATAAAGTTTTTTTTGGCGTGGTTGAACTGTGTTAAAAATCATTAAAAAGCCTCTTCATTGGATTATTTATATGATGTGTATTTTCTTTAAAAAATTAAAGGTTAGATCTTTTAAGTGATTGCATAAAGTTCTTTTAATTATTTTAATGGACTCTATGTAAAATCATCCAAGAAAAACAAAAAGTAAAATTATTGATGAAGGTACGGCTGTTGAAGGACGTGTTCTAATTATGGTTGGTTCTCTAATGATATTGGTACTGTGTAACACTTCTTACAAACAGGAGATTGCTACCAGCCCACGTGAAGGTCATGGAGGCTATTCCTAAGAGCTGTTACTCATTGGTGTAAGTTGTGTGGATCGTGCCAGATCCGTGTGATCATGTCCTATGGAGGGGCCAGTATGTGCTGGGTATGTGAAGGGCATGCGAATATTCACAGTGATAAGAACAACACAGAAGAATGGAATTTGGAGAGTTGAAATTGCAAAGGAAAGGTTTATTAAAGGGAGCATAAATTCATCTCCAAGAGGTATTTTAAATTTTGAAAATTAAATGGTTTATTTTATTTTCATCATAAAATAAATCTTGGGAAAATAGATTGCATTTCAATTTAAGGGCTTAAGTATCATCTGAGTAAAATAAAGTGATAATTTGAGATGATATAATTAGTGACTTATGATATTATCATAAGAATGGAGTATGAGAGAGAATTGGTAGAGGTGAGATTTTACATCATTGAATGTATTAAGGGTGGATATTTATTCATATATTGTATAACTTGACTTAGAGTCAAAATATCCACTATTGTAATTATTGGGTCAAGCTTTAAAGTAAAATAAGATTTTAAGGTCAAATGAATAAATTTGGATAGCTTGAGTGAAGTTAAACCATTGAGTTATGATACAAGAGGGTGCATTTTTCATCCAAGATGAAGATTTGATGTCAAGTCTTGAGTCAAAGAGTCATAAATCAAGTCAAAGGTTTGAATGTAATTGGCTGCATGATCGGCGGAGCTCGACACCCAAAGGGATGGTCATTATAACAAAAGAATTACTACAATTTTTGTTTGTAGCATAGAGGAGAAAGAGAGTTACCTAGAAAATGATTCCAAGTCAGAGGTCAAGCGCAAGAAGGGAGCTTGCATTGTTGGGTGGCAAGTATGAAAGCTTGCTAAAAAGGCGATTTCAATGAAATCCACAAGTGGACATATGAAGTTCATAAAGGAGGAAAATATTACCATTGATAGTCATTTCAGAGGATCTGAGGAAGAACACAGCAAAAGAAGGAAGAGGGAAAATGACATATGGAAGTAGTTGACCGATGAAGAGTGTGAGAGGGAGAAAGCTGAGATAATAGTTCACCTTGAGTTATTGATGGAATTGTTGTAGAGAAATAAGAAGGACCAGAGACATGGTTGGACCATGAGGAATAAAGTGAAATGGCAGAGGCTACATGAAAAGAGGGATCAGTAGGTAAACATACAGTTAACAGAAGAGCTGAGGAAGCTCGAGCAAATGATGAGTGTTCAATTGAGATGTGAAGAACTTAGAGAAGCTGAGTTGAAAATGGAAGTTTCCATTTATGGCCCAGAACAAGATGGAATTATGGTTGAAGAGATTAATGAGAAACATCTCATGAACCATTGGAATAGTTTAGAAGAATTTGAAGATATGTTGATAAGAAAAGCAGATGAGGCTCTGAAGCCTTGTATTTTTAAATCTCATAGTTTGTGTATGTTTGAAGGATGTGCAGAAGATGATGGATAGTTTGGTGAAACTGTTACAAAGATAAATGAAGCCTTTGAGGTGAAGTATGATGGATAATTCCTTTCAGAGGAGAAAGGTAATAATTTGTTGCAGCAAAAAGAATTCATAGATGAATTCCTATTTGGTGCAAGACAACTAGTTGAAGTTGTAATGTGTTAGCCACCTATAAATTCTGATATACCTAGTGATGGCTAAATTTGTTTTCAAGCCTTCAAGAGATTTATTTCCTTTGAAAATCTATCATCCTTGAAGTCTTATGCTTTTCCTATCCTGGAGGTTCATCTTCACTGTTTTTTCCACCTTAAAGCCATGTTGATTCACCAAAGAAAGTTGTTCCAAAGGCCACTGAAACTTCCTATGTCCACTTATTTCCCTTTAAAAGCCTCCAAAATACTTTTAAACCTCTAAAAATCCCTTTTATAGGTTTAAAACACTCCCTTTCCCCTTTACCAAAAGCCAAAAAAGCCTTGAAAAACCTTCATTTGCGGCCTAAAAACCCATTTTTTACACTAAGGCCTTAAGCCCCTTTCGGTCTTGGCCTTAGCCCCTTTTTCACATGCGACCTAGAGACATAAACAGGTGCTGGCCCTTATCACTAATTGTAATCAAAGTTTCCTTTTCCCAATTTTTCCTTTATTCTTCCAATATTCCGATGCGATGAGCCCTTCTCCTCCAATCGCCGATTTAATCCTCACCATTGAATCCACAAGAACCAATGGCCAAGATTCAATTACGCTTCACATTTTCCTTTCCCCTTTTCACTTTTTCGCTGGTCACCGATTAGATCTCCACCATCGATCTTTTCAGATCCAATGGCCAACGTTCCATTGCATCACTCCATTGGTTCTTCACTGCACTCATCACTCACGCCCGCCAATTTGATCTGGACCATTGAATCCATAAGAACCAACGGCCAGGATCTCATCGCGCTCCGCCCATAGCCCTACGTCATCTTCCTGGCGATTAAATCCAGACCATCGATCATCTTTTAGATCAAACGACTAGCACTTAATCACACATGGCAAATCCAAAGTATTGTTCGCTTTTCACCTTTGATGTGTGATTCCTGATTTAATCCCAGCCATTCATTCTGCCAGATCCAACAGCTAGCATTTCATTGCATCGCGCCCTTCCATCACATGAGCCTCCACTGTCCTGACCTTCGATTTAATCTCCACTGTCAATCTCTCTCTCGATCAGATAACCCACGTCACATCGCTCCATCGCATCGGCAAAATACAAAGACTCAATCCCTTTTCCTTTTCTCCTTCGAGGTCAATTCCTGATTTAATCTTAGCCGTCGAATCCACAAGAACCGACGGCTAAGATCATATCATGCTCCATTCATAACCCCTTCATCATCGACCCATCTTTAATCTCTGTTGTCGATCTCTATCATGATCTGATGGCCTTCATTTAGCCTACCGATATTTTCCTCCGTACTCCTGGTCCCACGACCAATGCCCCGTTTCCTCTCATTTTCACCTTTTTTCTATGTATTGTCCCATGCATAAACTTTTACATTTTAACATTAAAGGTCATTTTTTCATTCTATTATGTTTAAACCTTGGTTTTTGTGGTATTGCATCATGAAACCTTTCTCCACCATGGGCCCCACATAAACTTTACCCCGCAACTCTTCATCCATCACGTTCAACCCGCACCGTTGGATCTGGAGCCTCCAATCCAATGGTCGACGATCAATCTCGCATAATTTTTGAGTTTTTCCCACAGTGGAAAAATTTTACGTGATAAATTTGGTTTTAGAAATCCACGTGTCAAACGCTAACCTATATCACGTTCCAAAAGCTAAAACTTCCTCCCACCCATTTCATTTTGCAAAAACCATTGTCATTTTTCTTCCATAACGCTTACCCTCCCCCGCAATGTGATTTTCACTTTAAATCATAGCCGTATATCACCTTGATCTAACGGTCCACGTTATATCATGACTTCATTCACCTACCATTTCACTGATCTCCCAAATGACTTCATTAACCAATCTCCACAACTGATCATCCTGATCTAACTATCCACATTCATCCTCGCACCCAAAACTCCAAAGCACCTGGTTAGCTGCTCTGCCATGTTTTTCATCCATTTTCCGCTGCAATCACATTATTCCTCACTACTCCTCCGCCACCCCAGAGCCTCTGCAAGAAGTCTAAACCCAACCCGCAGGATTTTATAATGTGTTTTCGTGTGTTTGCAGGTTTTTTCATGGCCGATGAAGGAATTATTTTTTTACAATCACAAAGGTGGCACAAAAGCTCAGATGGAAATCTCAGGGCCACAAAAAAAATTCAAAGGGCATCATTACAGAAGAAGTTCGAGAAATCAGCAAAGTGAATACATAAACATAGTTAAAACAGGTTGAAGTACAAAGAGACAGAGTAGTTATTAGTGTAGAATGTTGACTCACACAGACATAGCCCACCCCATGCACACAAGTCTGCCAAGCAGTTATTAAACCAGGGATGCTACTGCAAACTGTCAAAAGTAGTTATTTAGAAGTATGGGAGTCCTCATAGCCCATTCGTCACTTAACTCACACCAAGATGATAACAGTACCACTCCAGATGGTTTTTCCTCTCAAGGACACCCTGTGGGTGATTTCTATCATATCAAAATGGTCTCAACAAGCTACAAAGTTATTGATCATGTCTAAAATTTAAATGTTATGTTTATGACATAGAATGGAGCATTTGAATGCCCTCTCCTATCTCTAAATGATCATTTAAAACTTTCCTCACCTAATTTTCCTCATTTTTCCTATAAATACTCTTCGAAGTCTCATTGTAAAAGGTTGGAATTTTGTGAATTCTGAAGTAATACATATTGCTGCTTTGAAGAAGCATTGGTGTTCTGAAAAAGTGTGGAGGTCTCTGTGTTTTCTGTTGATGAAGGAGGCTAGACCTTCGGATCCCTGAGCTTGGTTATGGTGAAGTAATCTCTATTGTTAATGTTATCTCTCATTTATCACTCTATTCCATTATGCTTTGACTTACAATAGGATAAAATGGTTATGCAGAGAAATGCATCTCAGAAGCACCTCTGACTTGTTTATCCTTCACTGTTTATATGTTTTCTACTACTGAATATGACAGGGTAGTCTAATACTTCTCTTGAATATTCAGTTTGTTTTATTTCAGAAACAGTTAATTCGGTTGTGCTAAAGACTGTTTAGGCGTTCCCTCTTTCTTTACCACTGAATATTGTATTTGAAATATCTATTTGATTATTAATGCTTGCAGTTTTACAGTGAGGTCTGTTTCAATCATACCCCCTGTTTCTTATTGTAATTATTGTATTAAAGGTCCCTATAATTGCAGTCCTAGATTTCTAAGGCATTCCCTCTTCTTTGAATGAAATTGTATGTTTTTTTTTATTGAGCCTTCAACAGTAAACTTGTAGGGGGAAATAGGGAATTACTCGAACCCTATAATTTATTAACGAAGGTTTAGTCTGCATTTCTCTTTCCTTTTAGTGTTTATATTGATTAAGTCCAAAGCAGTGAGCTTACTGGAGGAAATAGGGAGTTCCTCAAATATTTTAAGCCATTGTGAAAGGATTTATCTTGTTCACTCTTAGTCCTTATTGTTCATCCCATTTCACCTATATTATTCAATAGATCCTTGACCAAGTTAGATTTTCCCTTTGGATTCCCTTCCTTCTCAGTCAGAACTTTTGGGAATTTCACATGACTCCATTTCCTAATGGCTTGTAGATTCCCATGCTCTATCTATACCACATTTCACACATTTTTCCAACCAAAAAACAAAAAAAACAACCCTGCACATCATAACTAGCCTAAAATCAACTACTAAAGCCTTCAAGACATATCATTATAACAACATAGAGAGATCCCTCTCTGGATCCAGGAGGGCTAGATCCTAAGATCCCAAAGTGGTTTTGATGGTGTCTTGTATTTTTTTTATCCAATCTACCAAAACATAGGAACCCCAACATAATGGAAATCATGGTGGGACATATCGAGTATATGATAGTCTAGCTAACTCTTGTGCACTCTTTAGTCCTAGAAATCTCTAAGAAAATCAGTTAGTAAGCCATAGAGTAGACTCTGTTTGTTTGAGCACCTTAGCTAAAGTGTAAGACTAGACATAGGACACTCTCATAACCATAAAATGTACAAAATCCAAAAATATCTTAGATTGGCTTCATAATAAGCATGGTGGTGGAGCCATAAAACAATTTTACCTTCACAAAAAGCTGAAAATTTTCCACCTGGTGACTCCATTAGCCCTAGTAGGCCTATTGCCCATATAAGTCTCCAGATTTCTTTAGGACTATGTTAACCAGCCTTAAAGAAGTTGAGAAGCATAGTCCCATATTAGATAAGACATTCTGAGAGGCAGAACTTTCAAGACAGTCCCTACAAACCTCTGCATCACTCATTTTTGAAAAGCAGTCTGGCTTCACATAGGATCAATACTAGATCTTATCCAGACCCTAATCCTCCTACAATAGTTGAAAATCCAGAGAGAATTCTGTGGCAGACTTCTAGAGCTAGAAAATTAATTATTGATAGGAGCATCCCAAGAACAAAATCTCTTCCTGAAAACCTTGTTGTCTTGGAGGATTTACGTTTTTATTTACATCATAGTAAGAACATATTTAGAACCAGATCTCAAAGTGATTTAAACCAAACTGATCTTGAAACTGCAGGTTTGAAACAGAGCTTTAGTAGGGAAGCTTCACCCTCTACTCCTCCTGATTCACAGCTTCTTCACCACTTCAGCCTTTTTCATAGCCAATATGCTCAAAACCAGTTTGTTGGCACAAGTGTTTGTTCCACACCAAACCATAATACCACTGTCCAAAACACTCCATTGCAGCCCACTTTCCCTCTTTTCAATCCACCCACTACAAATCCACCTTTCTTTCCAACCATGGCAGTATAGTATGCCCCATTAGTGTTACCACAGCCTATGGCTCCCTTGCCAAATGATTATCAATATAAAATTCCCCATTTCACTGGAAAAGAATCTACCACAGCTCAACAACATGTAGATAGGATGGAAGATGCTTTTGATTATATGGAAATAGATGATGAGAGCATTAAGATGAGAATATTTGCTCAAAGTTTAGGAGGAGAAGTAAAGAAGTGGTTTAAAGGGCTAACCCCTAATAGCATCAATGATCTTCCCTCGTTGCATCAAACATTCATAAACAAATGGGAGATCAAAAGAAACCCCCTCCAGATATTAGCAGAATATAAAAGTCTTAAAATAAATCAGGGTGAGAGCGTTCATGATTAATCCACCAAGTTTAACAGTGTCTACAATGCCCTTCCACCTCACATAAAACCTCCCCAAGGCATGGCCTTGGTAAAATACCCTGAAGGCTTCGATGCTGATATGGCCTATCACTTGAGGGAGAGAGATTATGTAACTCTAGAAGACATGCAGAAGGGAGCAGTGAGTGTAGAAGCAAAATTAATTGAAAAAAGAGCTAGGCTAAGATCAGAGAATAGGGTAACTTATAAAGATGATTTTGCGCCCTCAACTTCATCGTCTGATACCAAAATTGACAAATAGTGAAGGTAATGGAGAGAATGCTTGAAAAGATAAACTTGAATAATAGAGTGCCACCAAGAGAAAACCAAAACAACCTCCAAAATATAAATAGAAACCAGAACTTTAGAAAAGAAAACAATCAAGATAGGCAAAGAGATAATGATCAGCAAATTAGACCTACCTTCCAACAAAACTACGTAGATCAAGAGGAAGAAAGGGAGATTGAATGTTTGGAAGAGAACCATGTAAAATTGATTGGATCAGACAGTGGGGATGATGTTTTCCTCACTGAGGAAGAACAAGGCTTCTTCTCCTCAGAACCAAAGAAACATACACATGAGGAGTTTGAAGATTATAGATTTGGGTTTGAGAATGCAATCATGGAAATGCACAAACAATATGATCGAAGAAGCAAAGGGAACATAGATAATCCAAATGACAAAAACACTAGCTCTGCTGTTAGGAAAAACACAGAAAATCAGCCTAAGAAAATAGCAGAAAAAACCCGCATTTTGACTAAAAAGACAGATTTAAACAAAGAGAAAAGAAGCTAGCCAAACGTTGAAGAAAGTTTCCCTAGTACCTCTGCTAGTGGCCCTGTTAAAACAGCTCAGGTAGATAATCCTAATAAAACTCAGCAAGTCAAAATTGTTGAAAGAAACATAAGTGAGAAAACAGATGTAAATACAACAAAATCAATAGTTCCTTTTAGCCTTGAGGGAGAGATTGCAAATAATAAAAATATCATACCTTTTGCTGAATTAGTGACCCAGGAAGTGTAAAGAGACCAGGTCCTAAAGGCTCTAAATATACATGTTGATACTACTACTCTGAACTTGACAGATGACAAGCCATAGCTGTTGTTTGGTCCTAAAGTTGAAGGAAAATAGAAAGAAGGGGATGTGCCTCCCTTCTATGTCAGTCTAAACATACATGACAAAATCTTACACAATGAAATGCTAGATTCAGGAGCATCAGAAAACCTTATGGTCAAGGTGGTAATGGAAAGCTTAGGCTTAGAGATTACTAGACCATACAAAGACTTATACTCCTTTGATTCCAGAAGGGTCAAATGCTTGGGATTAATTAAATATTTGTGTGTTAAATTGTCTCAAATTCCTGCCAAGATTCTTGTAATGGATGTGGTAGTAGCTGACATTCCCCCAAAATATGTCATGCTCTTGTCTAGATCATGGGAAGCTAAGATTCAGGGCACCCTTCAAATGGATATTTCTTATGCCACCATACTAGTGTTTGGTCCAACCAGAAGATTATATAGGGACACCCTCATGAAATACATGGTGAGCAGCAAGGACAAACCTCACAACACTCATGTTTATTCCACCCATTCAGATCTAGATTCCGTTATTTTATACAATGAAGATGAAGTCACCCAAAAAAAGGAATAAAATGAGCAAGACATTAGTGCATCAGAGCATCTAGAATTTCCTTCCTCTCAACCTCTAGATATCTCAACTTCCAACAGCCTATAGCAGTGCAACACAGATGACAATGAAACAGAAACACTTTGGAGAATGAGCTTTGATGGCTCTTGCAGAAAAAATAGTGCAGGGGATGGTGTATGGATACACAACAGAAACAAAGGACATGCCTACAAATTAGATTTTTCATGCACTAACCACATTTCAGAATATGAAGCCGTTCTCCTAGGCCTACACATACTCAAAGATTTAAAGGAAAAAAAGATATCAGTGTAGGGAGATTATAAGTTAATCATCATACAAATCAAAGGGGAATATTCAAACAGAAACCCCAGACTCAGAGAATATAGAAAAATTATGTTAGATCTCCTGAAAACCTTTCAAAAATATGAGCTTATGTTCATACCAAGAGCCCAAAATCACCTGGAAAACGAATTGGCTTTTACTGCTAGTAATTGCCAAATACCACAAATCGAGGAGCAGTTCATTATAAAGGTGAAAAATAGACTAACAGTGCCTGATAATGAGGATCATTGGCAGGTGTTTGACAATGATAAACATATAGAGGATTTCCTGCAATCAAAAAATGAGTTTTCCACAGCATCACCAAGTTTCAACCATGAAAAATAATTTTTAGATGGGGAACAGATTCCTAAAACAGAGTCCTCCTTTCCTACTAATGTAAATCAGTTCGATCATTTTTTCAAAGAAAAATTATCTGATGATCCAAACCAAAAGGACCTCTAATTTCTAGAATGTAAAGGTGATACCATACCCAAAGGCCTAGCCCTAGTGGAACAACTCTTTGATTTCAATGATGTGGCTAAGGAACCAAAAACAGAAACCATGGAAACTAATGTGGAAGAGCACAACATAGGCAACCCAACTGAGCCTAAAATGATTAAGTTGTCTAGCACCCTTCCTGCCCACATAAAACATCAATACATAAAACTCTTCAAAGAGTTTATAGATGTTTTTGCATGGGACTATAAATATTTGAAATCTTATGACACCAGCATCATCCAGCACAAAATTCCTCTTAAGGAAAATCAGAAACCTTTCAGACAGAAATTAAGGAGGATAAACCCTGTTTTACTACCTATAGTAGAAAAAGAAATTAGGAAGATGTATGAGGCAGGGATCATTGTCCCTCTCAGATACTCAGACTAGGTTTCCAATATTGTATCTATTAGGAAGAAGACAGGGGATATTAGGTTGTGTATTGACTTCAGAAACCTGAATAGAGCCTCTCTGAAAGATAACTACTCCTTGCCAAAAATGGACCACATTCTGCAAAGGGTACTTGGGTAAAAAAGAATATCATTATTCGATGGGTTCTTAGGTTATAATCAAGTGTTAGTCCTCCCAAGTGATCAGCATAAGACAGCCTTCACCACACCTTGGGTGACATTCATGTATGTCAAAATTCCATTTGGTTTGATGAATGAAGGGGCCATCTTCCAGAGGGCCATGGACATAGCCTTCTCAGAATACATAGGCTACTTCATAATAATTTACCTTGATGATATTATCGTTTTCTCCAAGACCGATGAAGAACATTTGGAACATTTAAGGAATTTTTTTGAGAAATATAGAAGGTTTGGCTTGTCTTTAAATCCAAAAAATACACTCTTTGGCCTCCAAGAAGGAAATATTCTTGGTCATATAATCTCTGAAGAAGGGATCAAGATAGATCCTAAAATAATTGAGGGCATACTGAATATCAGCCACCCTAGGAACCTCAAAGAATTACAATCTTTCATTGGAAAGATTAATTTTTTGAGGAGGTTCATCCCCAACCTTGCTGAGCTATTAAGAAACATCACTAACATGCTCAGGAAATAAGTAGGTGTTAAATGGAAAATGCAAGCTAAACAATCATTCGAATTGGTAAAGAAAGCCCTTACTCAACCACCAGTCCTTATCAATCTTGATTTCACCAAAGATTTCTATAGTTTTTCCTTTGCATCTGAACATACAATAGCTACAGTATTGTTTCAAAATAATAGCTCGGGGCAAGAACAACCTATATCCTTCTTCAGCAAAGCCTTAAGAGATGCCCCAATCAAATACAACATCATGGATAAGCAAGCCTTGGCTCTAGTAAAAGCGTTAAAAGACTTTAGGGTGTACATTTTACATTCACATATCATTGCCTTTGTGCCACACACCATAGTCAAATATATTCTAAGTCAGGACCCCGATGGTAAAAGGGGAAAATGGATTTCCACTATTCTTGAATATGACTTAAAAATCAGGCCTACTAAACTCATCAAGGGACAAGGATTAGCAAAACTCATGGCCGAGTCTAATTTCAAAGCTCTAGATATGAATATGGTTGATGTCTTAGAAGAGATAGAATATTTCCCAGCACCGTTTACTGCAGAAACATTCATGAACTCTCCATGGTATGCTGATCTAGATATGAATATGGTTGATGTCTTAGAAGAGATAGAAGATTTCCCAGCACCGTTTACTGAAGAAACATTCATGAACTCTCCATGGTATGCTGACATCATTTATGTGCTGCTTTATTTAAATGCTCCTCCATATTTGTCAAAAACAAAAGCTAGATTTGTAAAACAAAAGGCTTTAAATTATTGCATGATGGATGGAGTTTTATATTGGAAAAATGTTGTTGGGATACTACTAAAATGTTTACTCGAGAATGATGCAGGAAAAATCATGTGTGAAATGCATGAAGGAGAATGTGGAGGGCACTTAAATTGGAAGACCATAGCAAACAAGATCCTCAGATCTGGTTACTATTGGCCCACCCTTTTCCCAAATACCAATAAAATAGTGATGTCTTGCCACAAATGCCAAATCATTGATGGTAGAAGAAAAATCTTGCCCTTACCCATGGAACCCATTAGTGTTAAAGAACCCTTTCAACAATGGGGTTTATACTTTATAGGGGAAATCCATCCATCCTCCTTAGCTCAGAAAAAATGGATCCTCACAGCCACTGATTATTTTACCAAATGGATAGAATCCATACCCACTAGGAATGCTACTGACTCTGTCATTATTAAATTCCTTGAGACCAACATATTGTCTATATTTGGTTGTCCTAGAAAAAAGATGGTTGATTTCTACCATAAATACCAGATCACCTTGGGCCACTCCATTTCCTATTACCCCCAAGGAAATGGAATTGTTGAATCCTCAAAAAAGAGCCTAATCAACATCATCAAAACGATGTTGGAGCAGAACCAGAAAGCATGGCATAGTAAGCTTGTTCATGCCTTGTGGGCTAACAGGTTAACCACCAAAAATTCCATCAACATGTCCCCCTATCAGCTACTCTATGGCATGGATGTTGTTTTCCCAACATCCTTGGGAGTTCTAGTCATGAAACTCCTTCAGGAAGTTCAAGTTGAAGAAAATGATATGCAGAGAAGGATCAATCAGACCATCCACTTGCAGCAGACCAGATAGGAAGTTCTCCAGAGAACTCAAATAGTCCAAGAAAACATCAAAAGGTTATTTGACAAAAGGACTAAAGAAAACTACTTCCAAGTTGGGAATGTGGTTCTCAAATGGGATTCAAGGAGCGAAGAAAAAGGAAAACATGGTAAGTTTGAAAATCTGTGGAAATGGCCCTACATTATTCACTCCATAAGAGGGCATAATGAATTTTTCCTGCAAGAATTGAATGGTGAAGAAGTGTTAGAAGGTCCTTTCAATGGCAGGATGCTTAAGCACTATTTCTGTCAAGATTCTTAGCTTCAGAGTTTTTATCCATTGTACATACCATTTGCGTAAAGAAAAATAGAAAGAAAAATACAAAAAAAACAAAAAATAGAAAAGAGGGCAGGAATAAAACAAGAAAGGTATAGCCCCATACCAAAAAGAGAAATAATGTCTGAAAGTGTGCAAGCTCAAATGCCACTACTTTAAGGAACACTACTGTCCAATCATACAGCCTAATCATGATTGGGAAGATTTCAATTTACTATTGATAGGATAGTGAAGAATATTTGCCAAACTGTGTAATCTTGGCTTGTCAGTAGAACAGATTAGGATAGAAGAGAACTGGTTCTAACATGCTCAAAACTTGAACCAGTAAAGTAAAAGAGAACAAATCTAACAAGATAAAAACTAGAGCTGAAATGAAAAAAGAAATGTGACTCTAAAAAGCTCAAAATCTGAGTCACAACAAGAAGGAAGAATGTTTTTTTATTTTTAGATATTTAAACCTTCCAAGTTTTGTTTTAATTTCTGCTAGTTTTAGTTCATGTGCAACTTGTCTTTATGCCATGGACCCACAGCAAATCAGACAGTCTAATCCTGGTTTGACTGTGTTTTCAATTTCAGTCTTAGAATATAGAGAATGAAAATCTGTCAAACTATTTAATCCTGACAGATATTAGTTTAGGTAGAGAAACTTATGAATTCAACTACTTAATATGAACTCATGGAGAAATAAGGGTAGCATTAGATAGGTTTATTTTTCTGTTTACAGAATACAATGTTGGAAAAATATTTTTCCAGTCCAAGTGCACTCAAAGGAAGAAAAAATGCTAGGACAGTAGGAATGGGTAGGTAGAGATGTTGTTTTGAAGAATGACATATTTTTTTTTTTTCAGGTTGTTGCAAAGGTTATTAGATCAAAAGAAGAAAAATCAAGGAAAGAAAAAATGCTGCCAAATGGAAAGGCACTAGTATGCTAAATATAGATATTTCTGAGGTTCTGGACACCTAAAGGACAAGTTTTCCTCCCCAAGTGGAGCCACTGTTAGCCACCTATAAATTTTGATATACCTAGTGGTGGCTAAATTTTTTTTTAAGCCTTCAGAAGATTTATTTCCTTTGAAAATCTATCATCCTTGAAGTCTTATGTTTGTCCTATCCTGGAGGTTCATCTTCACTATTGTTTCCACCTTAAAGCCATGTATTTTAACCCTCCATTTCCCTTAAAAAGCCTCCAAAATCCCTTTAAACCTCTAAAAATCCCTTTTATAGGTTTAAAAAACCCCTTTTCTCCTTTACCGAAAGCCAAAAAAGCCTTGAAAAACCTTCATTTTTGGCCTAAAAACACATTTTTTACACTAAGGCCTTAAGCCCCTTTCGGCCTTGGCCCTAGCCCCTTTTTTGCATGCGACCTAGAGCCATAACCAGGCGGTGACCCTTATCGCTAATCGCAATTGGAGTTTCCTTTTCCCGATTTTTCCTCTATTCTTCCAATCTTCCGATGCAATGAGCCCTTCTCTGATCGCCGATTTAATCCTGACGATTGAATCCACAAGAGCCAATAGCTAGGATTCAATCGCACTTCACATTTTCCTTTTCCCTTTCCACTTTTTTCGCTAGTCACTGATTAGATCTCCACCGTTGATCTTTTCAGATCCAACGGCCAGCGTTCCATCGCGTCGCTCCATTGGTTCTCCACTGCACTCATCACTTGCACCCGCTGATTTGATCTGGACCATTGACTCCACAAGAACCAATGGCCAGGATCTCATTGCGCTCCATCCATAGACCTTCGTACTCTCCCCACCGATTAAATCCTGACCATCGATCATCCTTCAGATCGAACGGCCAGTGCTTAATCGCGCATCGCAAATCCAAAGTCTCGTTCGATTTTCACCTCCGATGTGTGATTCCCGATTTAATCCCAGCTGTTCATTCTGCCAGATCCAATGGCTAGCGTTTCATCGCATCACGCCCTTCCATCACATGAGCCTCCACCGTCCTGACCTCCGATTAATCTCCACCATCAATCTCTCTTTAGATTGGATAGCCCACATCGGATCGCTCCATCGCATCAGAAAAACACAAAGACTTAGTCCCTTTTCCTTGTCTCCTCCGATGCCGATTCCCGATTTAATCTCAGCCGTCGAATCCACAAGAACCGACGGCTAAGATCTTATCACACTTCATTTATAGTCCCTTCATCATCGACCCATCTTTAATCTCCGCTGTTGATCTCTATCATGATCTGACGACCCTCATTTAACCCGCCAATATTTTCCTCCATACTCCTGGTCCCACCACCAACACCCTCGTTTCTTCTCATTTTCACCTTTTTCCTATGTATTTTCCCATGCATAAACTTTTACATGTTAACACTAAATGTCATTTTTTCTGCCTATTCTGTTTAAACCTTGGTTTTCGTGGTATTGCGTCATGAAACCTTTCTCCACCATGGGCCCCACATACACTTTACCCTGCAGCTCTTCATCCATCACGTTCAACCCGCACCGTTCGATCTGGAGCCTCCAATCCAACGGTTGACGATCAACCTCGCGTAATTTGAGTTTTTCCTACACTGCGCAAATTTTACATGATAAAGGTGGTTTTAGAAATCCACGTCTCGAAAACTAACCTATATCGCATTCCAAAAGCTAAAACTGCCTACCCCCCCATTTCATTTTTCGAAAATTGTTGCCTGTTTTCCTCCATACCTCCTATCCTCCCCCGCAACATGATTTTCACTTTAAATCACAGTCGTAGATCATCCTGATCTAATGGTCCATGTTATATCGCGACTTCATTCACCTACCATTTCACCAATCTCCCAAATGACTTCATTAACCAATATCCACCGTTGATCATCCTGATCTAACGGTCCACGTTCATCCTTGTGCCCAAAAATCCAAAGCACCTGGTTAGCTGCTCTGCCAGGTTTTTCATCCATTTTCTACTACAATCAAATTCTTCCTCACTACTCCTCCACCACACCAGAGCCTCTGCAAGTAGTCTAAACCCAACCCGCAGTATTTTATAATGTGTTTTCATGTGTTTGCAGGTTTTTTTCATGGCTGATGAAGGAATTAATGTTTTACAGTCACAAAGGTGGCACAAAATCTCAAATGGCAATCTCAGGGCCATAAAACAAAGTCAAAGGGCATCATTACAGAATCAGTTCGAAAAATCAGCAAAGTGAAGACATAAACAGAGTTAAAACAAGTTGAAGTACAAAGAGATAGAGAAGTTACTAGTGCAGAATGTTGACTGACACAGACGTAGCGCACCCCATTGACACAAGCCTGCCAAGCAGTTATTACACCAGGGAAGCTACTGCAAACTGTTAGAAGCAGTTATTTAGAAATATGCGAGTCCTCATAGCCCATTCTTCACTTAACTCACACCAAGAAGATAACAGTACCACTCTAGATGGTTTTTCCTCTCAAGGACACCCTGTGGGTGATTTCTATCATACCAAAATGGTCTCAACAAGCTACAAAGTTATTGATCCTGTCTAAAATTTAAATTTTATGTTTATGACATAGCATGGAGCATTTTAATTCCCTCTCTTATCTCTAAATGATCATTTAAAACTTTCCTCACCTACTTTTCCTCATTTTTCCTATAAATACTCTTCAAAGTCGCATTGTAAAATGTTGGCATTCTGTGAATTCTGAAGTAATACATATTGCAGCTTTGAAGAAGCATTGGTGTTCTGAAAAAGTGTGGAAGTTTCTGTGTTTTCTGTTGATGAAGGAGGCTGGACCTTCGGATCCCTGAGCCTGTTTATGGTGAAGTAATCTATATTGTTAATGTTATCTCCTGTTTATCACTCTGTTCCATTATGCTTTGACTTATAGTAGGATAAAATGTTTAGACAGAGAAATGTATCTCAGAAGCACCTCTGACTTGTTTATCCTTCATTGTTTATATTTTTTATGCTACTAAATATGACAGGGTAGTCTAATAGCTCTCTTGAATATTCAGTTTGTTTCATTTTAGAAATGGCTAATTCGGTCGTGCTAAAGACTGTTTAGGTGTTCCCTCTTTCTTTACCACTGAATATTGTATCTAAAATTTCCCTTTGATTATTAATTCTTGTAGTTTGACAGTGAGGTCTGTTTCAATCATACCCCCTGTTTATTATTGTAATTATTATGTTAAAGGTTCCTATAATTGCAGTCCTAGATGCCTAAGGCGTTCCCTCTTCTTTGAATGCAATTGTATGTTTTTTTTTATTGAGCCTTCAACAATAGACTTGTAGGAGGAAATAGGACGTTCCCAAAATCCTATAATTTATTAACGAAGGTTTAGTCTGCATTTCTCTTTCCTTTGAGTATTTATATTGATAATTCCAAAGCAGTGAGCTTACTAGAGGAAATAGGTTGTTCCCCGAATATTTTAAGCCATTGTGAAAGGTTTTAGCTTGTTTTCACTCTTATTCCTTAATGTTCATCCCATTTCACCTATATTATTCAACATATCCTTGACCAAGTTAGATTTTCCCTTTGGTTTCCCTTCCTTCTTAGTCAGAATTTTTGGGACTTTCACATGACTCCATTTCCCAATGGATTGTAGATTCCCATGCTCTATCTATACCACATGAAACACATTTTTCCAACCAATCAAACAAAACAAACAACCCCACACATCATAAATAGCCTAAAATAAACTACTAAAGCCTTCAAGACATATCATTATAACAACATAGTAAGATCCCTCTCTGGATCTAGGAGGGCTAGATCCTGAGATCCCAAAGCGGTTTTGATGTTTTTTTGTCTTTTGGTTAGCCAATATATCAAAACACAGGAACCCCAACATTATGGAGCAGAGGAATAATGAAAATGCCATAATGATATTCCAAGGAGGTAAACAAATGAATTTGTTTAATGAAATTGATGAAGGAATTTTATAATGTGATGATACAGAAAATAGGATAACTCAGGAGGATTACCAAAGGAAGAATGAAACTGAGAATGAAAGTTATGATGAAATTCTAGAAATATTTCACATGGAAATAAAATTCTTGGAACGATGGCTGAAGGAACCTAAAGGAGAGACGAAGCTTGCAGATGCTGATAAAGAAGAGATTGTAGTTACCGTGCATGATAAGGTTGAAATGTTTCTATCATTTATAGAGTTAAGTGAATGTTTTAACTCTTAAAATAATAATGTAGCTATAGGTACAGAAAGAAACATTAATAAATATTATGTTGAAATCAGAGGAATTGAGCAGAAAGTATTTGAAGATGAGATGAAAGATCAGGAGCGACAAAAAAGTTATGTGCTTAGAGACATAAAGGAAACAACAGTATTAATCCAGTAGGATGAAAACAACCAACAATTCAAAAGAGGATGTACTAAAATCCAGAAGGACTATGATGGGAGATTGGTGCTTGAATCATGAAACGAGGCCAAAAGGTCTTGTATTTTTAAAACTAATAATTTGTTGCTGAATGCAGGTACCACACTGAATAAGAAATTTGTTACTATAAGGGAAATCAATGACTATAGTTGTGATCAAGGAGAAGTTCTTGATTGTTCTTCATTTCAGAAAGTTGAATGTTCAGCGTAATTGGAGACAGAAGCATCAGACAAGGAGGAATTACTCTGAGGAATTGGCAAAAGAAATTGTTGGAGAGGTCGATGGAATGCAGTTGACAAAATAAGTGATGTTGGTGATGATGATGTAAAACCAATTCTATATTATTTCAAAGTTTGGAGACCAGAAGAATGGGTATCAGTGATTCTACACAAGTCTGTATTTTTTGAAATAAATATGATGTGTTGTGGAAAAGCGAGAGTTACATTCAATAGTATTCTGAAAATACTATTATGGAAATTTTGTGCAAAATTACAAAATGGAGTTGATACTTTAAAAGACCAATGGAAAAATAGAGTTTGGAATCGTGGAGGGAGCAAGTCATTAAGACTTGTGGCTATCGCATTATTACAGAAAAGTGACATACCTCATTGACAAGAGTCTATGGAAACTTCTCTACATGGGGAGTCTGATGCAGGAGCATCCTGCTTAATTTTTACTTTGTATTTGGATGATTTAGGGGGTGATGTTTTTTTTAATTATGTTATAAATTATGCAAATTTTAAATAAATTAATAGAAAAAAAATATGAGTGTGAGATTTATTGCAAATATTCTCTTAATTAATCGAGAATATGAGTGGAGTTGGGTTGGATAGATATTTTAGGGATTAAGAACTCCTTAAATGGAACTTAGTTGAGTCAAAGAAGGGATAAAGATATTTCAGGTTTTGGTTGATATATTTGTGGAGGAAATCATGGATTCAAATTAATCCATAATTATATATAAATATGAAGCTTTGTGTGAGGATGTGGAGAGGCACAGAGAATGGAATAGGATAGAGAAAATTTTAGAGAAGGATATTGTGTGGAGTGATAATGGTGAGGGCCAAGAAGGCAACAAATGTATATCCAGCCAAAGAAGGGTTTGAATTTATAATTTCTTGTTGTATTTAATGCAAGTAGTTTTTTTTATTGTTCGGCTCTCTCTTCATATATATTTTGAATTGATTGTAAATGGTTTTAATGAAGATTTTAATAAGGATTTTGTAAACAAAGAGGATACACACCTTGTTTTGGGCAAGTATATGATTTTATTGCAGATTTTATGCATCATGATGAAGCTAAATTTTGAGGAATTATATGTAGGTATTATAAAGAGAAATCGTGTATACACAGGTTCTGTGAAGAAAATTCACATATGTATGCAAGTTTTATGAAGAAAAGTCACATACAATTTCTGCACCATGGTATTTTAAATACTACGGGCCTTTACCATGGCATTGCCCCATAGTAATGAGTGTGGCAACGAATATTTGATCTTGTCAAAGAATACCATTAACATTACTGTGGTTTTGACTTGTGGTATTGGCTAAGACCTGAGCTATATAAGGAGATGAAGATCAAAGTGATTGTGACTGCAAGTAATGTGTGACTCATGAACAATTCACTCTGAAGTATGTTTTGGTTTATTTATCTGAAACTAAGTATGCACCTGAGAATATTTGATGCATGTTTTAATGTATATGTCATGGTATGGGCATGTTTGAAGTTCTAATGTGCAGTGAAGGTGTGAGTCAATTGCATATTTGTACACAGTTTTGTCTCAAGAAAGGCACACACACACATGGATAACATTTTGAATAGTAGCATATTAACTATGCACGATGGACATATCTGTACTCAGGTTTCATTCCTGAAAAGTGCGTATAGACTTGGAAATGGTTTATGATAAGCACGTATATAAGTTAGGTTTTTTTGTGTAAAATATATGATTAGTCTAATCAGTCTTGTTGTGTTGTTGTTCTCTTGAAATGAAGTTTTCATGTTTATCTCAGGTTAATAGTGATGTGTGAATTTGAATTAATTAAGGACTAATATGATGAAGAGTGATTATGCTACTAGTTGTATGTGATCAATGATGGTTTTGTGATTAGTTCAGAATGATTAACTGATTATGTTTGCCACTCATAGTTTGTTTCAGAATGATAGTGATTATGTTCCATGGTTCAATTCTTTGAGAAATGTATGAAGATATACATCAAGGAAGTTGCGTATACATGCATATATGTTTTATGGGAAGCACATATATATTCTACATTTTTCCCAGAATATGATTTATGATTAGTCTAATCTGTTTTGTTAAGGCTTCTATTGTCTTTCAATGAAGTCTTACTTTAAAATATGGGTTTAACAATAATGATAGAAGTCGAATTGATTATAGGCTGATATCGTGAAATTTCATGATGATAATGTGTCTGGTTTAGATATTTGTGATGGTTCTGTCAGAATGACTCAGTGTGTCTTGGTACAACTCAATGCTTTTTTTAGAATGATGGTGGTTCCGTTTCACGTTTTTGGATTTTGATATCTGTAAAAGGGTTTACTTCATGGAAAGCCTATATACACACGTATATTATTAAGTATATTAGCGTATATATTATTTCATATGTTTGATCAAGGTAACAGTTGATTCAGAGAATTGATGCAGTGTGTTGGTGTCCCGTGTTTTGATAGTTTTGCAAATCAAAGGACAAGGCAACATCAGAACCAATCTTTAGATTTCTAGGATCTAGTCCTCCTGTTCTCAAAGAGGGATCTCTCAAATTTTTGTTTGCAATGGTTTATCTTGTGTGCTTTGAGTATTGGTTTTAGACTAGTTATTAAGTGCAGGTGTTTGTTTATTTGTTTGGTTGAATTGATACAACATAACATGAAAGGTCTAGGAAAGATATATAGAAAGGAGAAACATCTGGTTCATTGGGAAATGGAGTCAAGAAGAGGTCATAACATACACATCAATGGATATGGGATATCAGAGGGAAAATCTAACTTGGCCACAGGATCCTTTGGTTTTTGGAATGAGATGGACATCAATGATTTGGAAAGAGAAGTTTAATTCTCAAACAAAGGAAATTTGAAAGCACAACTTGAACAATAAAGAGCTATTTGGTAGATAGGGCTAACCATAAATTCTACAAATCACACCTTTAAGCAAATAATGATTTCAAAACAACTTTTAAAATGAAATCTAAGATTTGGGGAACACCCTATTTCCTCAAAGATTTTATTTCAAATGACTTAGAAAACATAAAAGATTCATTGATAATTGCAGTCATAGAAGAGGGAACACCTAACACATCTATGATTAAAACTATAAAGACCTTTAAGAAAAATGTTTAAGTAAGGACAAAGGGCAAGATCAGAATAGACCTCCTTGGCTTACTGTAAACAAAAATACTTCAAAGGGAGACTTCAATAACAGCCTTTTAAGTGGCAGTAGACAAGCACGGAGAACCGTAAATCATGCTGAAACCATCTTATTCAAACTATCATAGAAATTAACAAGCATGAGGACTATAGAGAGAGATTAAAGACTATAAAATACCTCAGCAGAAGAAAACATTAAACATTGAAGGATGAATAGGTCTAAGATGCTTCCAGGAGTCATTTCTTAGCCTAAGAAGTTCAACCTACAGTAGTAAGAAATTATGGAACAAAATGAAAACAGGAGAAAACATTAAACAGTTCAGAATACTTCACCAACAGCCAAGCTCATGGATCCAATGATAGAGCCTTCTCAGGAACAAGCATGCAAAAACATCATCAAGGCTTCCAAGACTTCAGAGAGTTTCAATATTACAACTAGTAATCAACCAACCAAATTCTCATCTTCTACAGAAGTATTTATAGAAGAATGAGGAGGTGATATCTAATAAATATCTCCAAAGATAATTAATACAGTCTTAATGGCTTCTTGGCCTTTGGGGGGCTCAATGAAGAAGCTTACATAGGTGTCCTCTGTATTGAATAATTTACATTAAGATTTAAGCTTGGTGGGAGCTCTTTTTGACTTTTGAGGCTCTG
Source organism: Pinus albicaulis (assembly GCA_034641835.2). Taxonomy (NCBI): domain Eukaryota; kingdom Viridiplantae; phylum Streptophyta; class Pinopsida; order Pinales; family Pinaceae; genus Pinus; species Pinus albicaulis. The sequence goes on from JAXQQM020090597.1 coordinate 89,722, forward strand.
TGTTGTGGAATAGTTACTCTGTTGATATTTTTTACATTAAGTTCCTTGGTAGAAATAACTATTCGGCTGTGATTTAGGCAAATATCTGATCTTGATCAATAACTTTGGCCTCTGTTTGAATGCTTTGAGGCACAGGTGGCACTATGGTAGCTGGGAGGAATCAATTTGCCTCAGCTGTGGCGGTGGAGGATTTTTTTTCTGATGAACCTTTATGATTTTTCCTTTAACTATGTTTTAATCGGGGATTAGGCTTTTGATAAACCATCTTAGACGTGATCCCCACATATTTGTCTTCAATCTTCTGTTCTAGTATATTTTTGTCTTCTACACTGATACTCTCTGACTGTGCTTGATTCATTGTGTTTTGCTGGTGTATAGGGCTGTGCAGGGGTGATAGGGCATCAATGCCTCATGAAACATCGTTGAAACATGAATTTTAAACCCTGCAAATGATTTTCTTTAATGAATCGAAGGCAAGAGGATCGTCACCCTCTACCCTTGAATTTTCTTTAGAAATAGCGAAAAATCATTTCAACCCTACAAAATACAAAAAACATTATGAAATCCTGCATGTATAGGTTAACTACTTCAGAAGGCGCGTGGAGAAAGCATGGCCATTGGATGGCATCATCCAACGGTCGAGATTGATTAGAGGAGATCAAAGGAGAGCGGAAGAGGAAATTAAATTGGAACCGTTGATCGCACAGAGATCAACAGTCGGGAGCGAGGGTGACTAAACAACGTGAAGGGGTCACATTATTAAAAAATAAAATAAAAAATAGGAAAAAAGGTTTAAAACCTTTGTTTCGGTGAAAAAATGATCAAAAATCATGTTCAAGGTTCGGGACGATCGTGGGCCGTTGGATGAGATCGGCCCACACGATCAACGGCAGAGAACAGGCACCAATAAAACTTAGAAACATGCCCAGACATCAAATTTTCAATAAAATCTAGATGAATAAAACCCTCGAGTCCAAAAATGCTGACTAGATGAGGAATCAATGTGATGAATTTTGGGCCGTCAATCTGCAGATCAGATCGACGACGGAGATGCTTTTAATACCACGTCGTACCCTGAGTTATCGCATGGGCATCTTCAAAGAGCGATCACCGTATGATGAGCAGCCTCAGATCGGACGGTGGGCGTCAATATTGTGTCGGGTCCATGTCTAAAATTTAACGCACGATGAGGGTAGTTTTTCAACAGTGCTCAAGGCCACGCGTCGGGCGGTGAATGGAATCGCTGCCGGTCAGGAAAAAACCGCCCTCCCCTTGAAATCGGTGTGATAGATTCCGACTGGTTTTGAAATAGTGAGTGGCTAGCGGGGACCACCGGGACGATAGACTGTGCGCTGTTGATCTGCAGATCAGATCGACGGTGGAGAGCGAATGAAACTTTGCACTGGCGGAAAAATTTATGATATAATAAAAAACTGACAAATTAACATAACCGAAGGTTTATACTTCGGGGCGAAATATTAATTTTTAATACGGCCTGGCGCTCGTCTGTGGGGCCATGATCTATATGGAAAGCCATATGACCCAGGGGTTTAGTGGATGAAGGGCTAATTGAAATCAGGAAATGAGATAAGCACTTTGGAAGGCTAGCTCTTGGTTCTAGCACTAAGGTGTATGGAGGGGAAGGGTTAAAGACTTATCCCAAGGGGCTTAAGTCTATAATATATAAAAAATATGATTTTTATGGATATTCAATGATTTTCAAAGGATTTGGGGGTTTCGGTATAGTTTAAAAATGAGTTTTAAACTATGGAAAATGATTTTCATGAATGGAAGAAGGGGAATGATAAAAATAGAGGAATTTATGGAGGTAAAAGGGGTAAAAATGAAGGTTAGTTTTGTGGTGGAGGGAAGGGAAAAAATGGGATTTTGTAGTAGTTTTCTTTATATAATGACAACAGAATTTTTGAGTTGAAAAGGGGGAAAAGCAGTGACAATTATCCAAAGGATAGGATATTATCAAAAGTATTTAAGCATCAACAATTTTTAGTAGTGAAATTTTTTCTTGGAGGCCATCCAAAATCATTTTTCCACCACTTGATATGACATAATTTATAGGTGGCTAACAGTGGCTCCACTTGGGGATGGTGCCTTCTTTAAGGCATCAAGAACTTCAGACTTGCATTCTCTGGGAGGCTGATCAGTTGCCTCATCCATTGGGCTGCCTTTCCTTCCTTACATGATATTCTTTTGATCTGAAAACATATTAGCAGCCATAAAAACAATGGATCTTTCTGTTTACCTACTCAATCCTACAGGTGTAAATTTTTTTCTTCTTTTAGAGTGCACTTGGATTGGCAAACTCTTATACAACACTTTATTCTTTTGAAAGCAAGAAAACTAATCTACTTCTACTCTTTATTTCTCCATGGACCCAGATTAAACAATTGGGCCCATATGATTCTCTACCTAATCTACTATCTGTTGGGATTAAACTGTCCAACAGATTTTATTTCTCTAAATTCTACAACAGAAATTTAAAAGCAATCAAGTTAGGATTGAAAATTCTAACTTGATGCTGGTCTGTGGAATAAGAAAAAATTGCACATAGACATTATTTTTCACAAAATTTAAAAACAAAAATGGAAGGCTTGAGATCTGAAATTTGAAAGCATTTCCTTCCTCCTCTTTACATCTCTGTTTTGACTCTTACTTAAGTCGTCTTTCCTTTGTTAACTGGTTCAGATTTTAAGTTGTTCATAACCATATTTTTACATATTTTGACCCAGAATTCAAAATAGATTTTAGTAATTTTCTCTTTGAAACTTTAGGTTCAAATTTTAAGCATGTTTGAACCTTTAATTTCTATCCTAAACTTCCTACTGATAAGCCAAGATTAAACAGTTTGGCAAATCGAATTCACTAATCCTATCAGCAGTAAATTTAAAACTAATTATTCAAGATTAGGTAGTATGACTAATTAGGAGTGTGTTTTTTATAAGTGGCATTTAAGCTTGCACACTTTCAAATTTTTTTCTCTTTCTGGTATGGGGCTATACCTTTCTTGTTTTCACAGTCTACCCTCTTTTCTTTCTTTCTTTGTTTTTGTATTTTTATTTTTATAACTTTGAATGCAATGTTCAGAATATGATGTTTACAATGAAAAATAAAATGATTTTAAAAATCAAGACTCTTGGCAGAAGTAATGCTTGAGCATCCTGCCATTGACAGGACCTCCATATAGATCTTCTCCATTTAATTCTTTTAGGAAAAATGCATTGTGACCCCTCTTGGCATGAAGAATATAGGGCCCTTTCCACAAGTTCTCAAACTTGCCATGTTTTCCCTTCTCTTCTCTCCTTGAATCCCACTTGAGAACAACATTTCAAACTTGGAAATTGTCTGCCTTAGTTCTCTTGTCAAATAGATTCTTCATATTTTCTTGGACCAACTGTGTTCTCTAATAAACTTCTTCTCTAGTTTGTTGTAAATGGATTGTTTGGTTGATTCTTCTCTGCATATCATTCTCTTCAACCTACACTTCTTGAAGGAGCTTCATGACTAGCACTCCTAATGAGGTGGGAAATACTACATCCATGCCATAGACTAGTTGATAGGGGGGCATACTTATTGACTTCTTTGTAGTTAACCTATCAGCCCATAAGGCATGAACCAGTTTACTGTGCCATGATTTCTGATTTTGTTCCAACATTTTTTTAATGATATTGATGAGGCTCTTGTTGGAAGATTCAAATAATCCATTTCCTTGAGGATATTAAGCAGTATAATGGCCCAAGGTTATGTGGTATTTGTAACAGAAATCCACCATATTTTTATATTTAAAAGCAACAACATTGTCTATTATGATTTTTCTGGGACAACCAAATCTGGATAGGATATTTGTTTCAAGAAACTTGATAATGATAGAGTCATTAGAATTCCTGAAGGGTATAGCTTCTATCCACTTGGTAAAGAAGTTAGTGGCTGTGAGGATACACTTATGTTGAGCTGAGGAGGATGGATGAATTTTTCCAATGAAGTCTAAACCCCATTGTTGAAAAGGTGCCTCAACTCTGATAGGATGTAAGGGTAAGGGAAGGAGTTTTCTTTTGCCATCAAAAATTTTGAGTTTCTGGGAAAAGGGTAGGCCAATAGTAACCAGATCTAAGAATTTTTTTCGGTGTGGCCTTCCAGTAGAGGTGTCCTCCACATTCTCCGTCATGCAACTCATGCATGATTTTTCCTGCATCATCTTAGAGTAAAAATTTAAGCAAAATTACAACAGTATTTTTCCAATATAATAGCCCATCTACAATGCAAAAACTCAAAGCTTTTTGTTTCAAAAATCTAGCTTTAGTTTTCGACAAAAAAGGAGGGGTATTTAAATATAAAAGCACATAAATAATGTCAGCATACCAAGGAGAATTCAGAATTGTTTCTTCAATAAAAGGAGCAATACATTCTTCTATTTCTTCCAACACATCTACCATATTCATGTCTAGTGCTCGAAAGTTAGACTCAGCCATAAGTTTTGCTAATCCCTACACTTTAACTAGTTTGGTGGGCCTCATTTCTAAGTCACATTCAATAATAGTTGCAATCCATTTTCCCCTTTTACCATTAGGGTCTTGACTTATACTGTCCTTGAAAACAGTATGTGGAACAAAAGCAATTATGTGAGTGATGCAGGAGCATTAGCTCCGAAAAACACCTTGTATTTTATCTAAGCTAGGGGGTTTCATGTTTTGAAGAAATATTAAAATTCATGTAAATATTAATATTATTTTGAGTGATTAATTAATTATTTGTGAGAAATTGTAAATGTGAGAGAAATTAGTTTCTAGATTATTTAGAATTAATGAGGGAGCCTAAGTTGGAATTAGTTTCTAAGTCTTAGGGATAAGAATCTATCTTTTAGGGATGTTGAGAGATTTAGGGGTTTGTTGAGGAATTGAAGGGATTCAGCATTTAATTAGATCATTTTTAAAATTGTATAAATAGGAGGGGGTTTTGAGAGAAAAACACATTGAGATTGTGAGAGTGAGTGTGAGTAGAGAGTGAGAGGTTTTCTGTTTGTGATACCTTTGAACAAACTGTAAGGGCCACGACTGTTGGATATCTGGCCAAGAAGAACAATTTGTAAGAATTTTTGTTATTAATTTGATAAGTGTGTTTTAGAGTTTATGGATGCATTTAGAAATTGGGTATTTAAATGCTGTGAATTGGAATAAGAGTGCGCATGGGTGATTGGGCATAAACAGTTATATGACAAGGCGGAAGACTGTTTTATATGTTAAATTGAATATCCATTACAATGAATTTTAAATTGGCTGAAGGTCGATTTCATGAATAGCTCTGTGATGAACAGAGTTTTAAATTTTGTAGTTGTTACCGTGTGTTTTATAACGTACTGAAGTTGCATATTGAAATCGAACCTTGTGTTAAGATTGGAAATGGTGGATTGGTTTGTTGATAGGCATGAGGGCGCTATTTGAATTAATTAAATGAATCTCAGATCAGATTGGAATCGATTTTATCTCCCAACATTAGAACATCGTTTTCAAATTCAATGTGATAAGTCTGATGTTGTTAATACTGGCATTCAGTTATAATGAGTTGAAGGGATGTAGCATTGCTTGGGCGTAGGCTTAAATAGACGATGTCAATTACGCTGAATTGGGTATGAACGTTTTGTAATTGCATTGGTCTGTGGTTCAATTATAAAAGTCGACGTAATTGGAGCTGTATACCGGAGAAAGGAAGTCGATATAATTAAATTTGTATCGATTCTGCCTGACATTTTATTGACCGCGCCGGTGGTGTGGGTTATATCGGTTGTATAACTCAATCTTATGATCAGCAATATAAAGATGCCGGCTTGTTTTCAAAGTAAAAATAAATGGAACGGATTTATGTTTGATATTAAAATTAATCAATTCGGTGATGATTGAACATATGCGCAGGTTGAATATTACATAGTGGCCACATGTGCAGTGGAACAAAATCCGGTTCTAAATTATTTATTCTGTAGAAGTTTTATGATGTTGCAGAAAGATGTGGAGTATAAATGTTGATCTAGACAGTGTTTATTTGAAACAAATTTGATTGTTAAATCAAATGCATTATGCAGTCAAAGGTAAAAAAGGCACTACTGTGTGATATACCCAGTGAATACGCTGTTAAGTGATGAGGCAGAATGCGTCCAGGAAAGTCGATTGGCATATCAAGTCATGAGTGGTAAGTTTAATGTGTAAGCAATTGTTGAATCGATCGGCATCAATGATGGTCGAATAGTGAGAGCGCTGGAATAAATGGATGCAGAACTGGTAAGTACGTTGTAAATTCTGGAGAGCATTCGATTTTAACAAAGCCTGAAATCTATATGACAGAAGATGAATTATGAAAACAATTCAGAAGTTGCTGAGGGCGATCTTCAATCTACCCAGAAATTAATATGAGATTTAAAGATGGATTCGGTCAAAGTGTGTTTGAACTGAGTTTAATTTGAATTGAAATTGAATTCTGAATGTCTTGAATATGAAGCAGAACGCCGATATTAAAATGGTCAAGTCCGAGTCTTAGTTGGATGTATTATCACTTGTCCATGGTTACATTTGTTAGGTTGAAATTTGATTGTGAAATGAAATTTGAAAAGGCACATGGCTTTGGATTGAATGATGATGTGAATGATGTAAACTAGAGATGGAAATGCAGATTATAATTTGGGATTATATTAAAAACCAATGTGAATGTTGGTGATGGAAATAAGGAGATCGGATTTTTTTAAAATCTGATATAGGTGATCATTTGAATGTTAATCAAAAGGTGCATGTGTTTCCAAGCTTTGGTTGGAATGATTTTAAATCAATGGGTTTTCTTGAGAAGATGGTTTCATAGTCATGGTTTTACAACCATAAAACCATAAATAGGTGAGATAGCTTTCGGAAATGAAAAGGACTTGAAATTGCATAGTGTGAAGTTTTATTGGCGGTCATGATGATGCATAGGTTTATATGCACATGGTAAAGATTCTGGGTTTGTAGGTTTAGCCCTGCTTGCATCATTTTGGTATCAAAGCTTGGCTCTGTTGAAATAAAGATGTTTATTTTCTGAATAAGGACAAGAAGGTTTGTTGAACTGAAAAGTATTTTTGAATGTGTGATGAATGATGAAGAACCGATTTTAAATCTGATATGCAGCATACACAATTGCAAGTGAATAGGATTGTAGTGAAGAAAATTGCAGAAGCGAATGAAGGACGAGATCAGGCAGGTGAGATGATTTTCTGATTTTGAAATTTATGATTGAGGTTTATGGCTGCAGAGAAGATGATTGTAGTGAACCTGACATTCAGCTAGAGGCTGGATAGGGAAGACAATTGCAGTGTCCTGAAGAGAAAGGTGAGTTGAAGAGATAGCCTAGAGAAAGAGCAGAGGAAAGTGCTCAAAGAGGTTCCAGAGGCAGTGAACCAAGTACTTACCAAAAGACTGAGTGAGGAGAGCTTGGTGAGGTAAGTGGCGGCAAGACAGGAAAGCTTGTTGTTGAGGCTAGTGCAACTCATGGAGAAGATGATCATGGAGGATCAGAGAAGAGGTTCAGAGGAATGCCACAGAGATGAGATGACTGCAGAAGTTCGAGAAAGAGAAATTGCAGTAATGAAGGTATAATTGCAGGTACTAGAAGAATGGCTGCAAGAGCAGGAAGATCAGAAAAGAGGATGGATCTTTCCACTGAAGGGAAAGAGAGTGATTTGGCAACAATTGCAGAGGAGGTTGAGGCAAATTGTGATTGCCTTGTTAAAAAAGGAAATTAGAGTTCTTGAGCCAGAGATGGAATTTGAAGATTCCACACACAGATCCGTTCAGAGAAAAGTGTTGGAGGAAGCAGTCAAGACTGAAAAGTCTTGCAGTTTTAAAACTGACGTGTTGTGTATGTTTGCAGGTACAGCACAGGAAGATGAGAAAGCTTTAGAGTTTGTTCAGGAGAGATAAGAGTTTAATCTGAAGGTTGTTCAGATCGATGATGAGATGGCAAGATCTCAGGAGGAATGCATGAAGATGAAGGAGTCTAATCAGGATATTGGTGCAAAGAGAGAAAGACCAGTCGATGATTGGTTAAGAGCTAGTGAAGGTATGGAAAATTGTTTGAAGTTTCCGATTTCTACTCCTAATGAAGTTGTTGAGTTGTATAGGAAAATAGATCTTCAGAGAAGAGAATTGGAGAGACAGAGGACTTATGTGCAGGATAATTTTCTGAGAAAGCAAGGCAAGAAAGTTTTCATGAAGGACAGTCATGGAGCAGAAGATGGTAAGAAGGCGAGACTAGCTGACAGTCTCATGGTGAATGCAAATCAGCATACTGATGTGCTAACAGAGGAGTTGGAAAGGAACTCAGAGCAACATACTGAAGTTTTGCCAGAGAAAGCTGAGGAAAAAGCCAGTGAAGATTTTCCGAGTCCTGAAGAAGACTTGGAGCTGCAGATGACTGAATCGACAAGTGAGTGTCATGATTTTGATGCTGACCATTTGATTGTGTTTACAGATGATGTAGAAGACAGTCCATCATTTGGGATTGTCTTGGAAGAAGAAGAAATATTGCAGGTAGAGGATGAGATAGTCATGTCTCATAAGCAGAGGCTTGTTACCATGGGTGACAAGAAAGAGTTGGCTTGTCTGTATAGCCAAGAGAAGACTGGTGGACAAAATTTTGAAGCTGCTACAGTGACAGAGGATGAAGCTACAGTGGTTGAAGAACTTGATTTGATTGCCAGAATCAATCAAGAGGATGATGGAAAATTACTGAAGATTGTCGAAGGGGAAGATAGAGGTTATGCTGGAGTTAATTTGCAGCATGTTGATGAAATGCTGAAATGTCTACTGGAGACATTTGAACCAGAGAAAAAAGTTGCAGATGATGAGCAAAGGAATGTTGCATAGGGACTGGAAGTTTGGGAGGACGCAACATTTATGGTGGCAGCTGAAGCAACATCCATAGTGACAGCTAGGGCAACATGTTTTATTGAAGATGCTGGAAACAATCAGCAGACAAAGTACATACTGGACAAAGAAGTTGAGTTGATAAGGAGGTTAATGATAAAAACATCCCAGAGAAAGACAGTAGCAAGAAAGAAAAGGAGCGACAACAAGAGAAAGATAGCGAAATACTTAGAAGGCAAAGCAAGTGGAGCCCTACAGCACAAAATATGGAAACCTGGAGGACAACAGCAGTAAAGCAATTGACAAGGAAAGAAAGATTACAAAATAAAATTTGGGATCCAGGAGGAAATATCCAGACTTATGACCAGGTGGTCATGATTTTTCTTACATGGGGAGTCTGATGCAGGAGCATTAGCTCCGAAAAACACCTTGTATTTTATCTAAGCTAGGGGGTTTCATGTTTTGAAGAAATATTAAAATTCATGTAAATATTAATATTATTTTGAGTGATTAATTAATTATTTGTGAGAAATTGTAAATGTGAGAGAAATTAGTTTCTAGATTATTTAGAATTAATAAGGGAGCCTAAGTTGGAATTAGTTTCTAAGTCTTAGGGATAAGAATCTATCTTTTAGGGATGTTGAGAGATTTAGGGGTTTGTTGAGGAATTAAAGGGATTCAGCATTTAATTAGATCATTTTTAAAAGTGTATAAATAGGAGGGGGTTTTGAGAGAAAAACACATTGAGATTGTGAGAGTGAGTGTGAGTAGAGAGTGAGAGGTTTTCTGTTTGGGATACCTCTGAACAAATTGTAAGGGCCATGATTGTTGGATATCTGGCCAAGAAGAACAGTTTGTAAGTATTTTTGTTATTAATTTGATAAGTGTGTTTTAGAGTTTATGGATGCATTTAGAAATTGGGTATTTAAATGCTGTGAATTGGAATAAGAGTGCGCATGGGTGATTGGGCATAAACAGTTATATGACAAGGCGGAAGACTGTTTTATATGTTAAATTGAATATCCATTACAATGAATTTTAAATTGGCTGAAGGTCGATTTCATGAATAGCTCTACGATGAACAGAGTTTTAAATTCTATAGTTGTTACCGTGTGTTTTATAACGTACTGAAGCTGCATATTGAAATCGAACCTTGTGTTAAGATTGGAAATGGTGGATTGGTTTGTTGATAGGCATGAGGATGCTATTTGAATTAATTAAATGAATCTCAGATCAGATTGGGATCGATTTTATCTCCCAACATTAGAACAGCGTTTTCAAATTCAATGTGATAAGTCTGATGTTGTTAATACTGGCATTCAGTTATAATGAGTTGAAGGGCTGTAGCATTGCTTGGGCGCAGGCTTAAATAGACGATGTCAATTACGCTGAATTGGGTATGAATGTTTTGTAATTGCATTGGTCTGTGGTTCAATTATAAAAGTCGACGTAATTGGAGCTGTATACCGGAGAAAGGAAGTCGATATAATTAAATTTGTATCGATTCTGCCTGACATGTTATTGACCGCGCCGGTGGTGTGGGTTATATCGGTTGTATAACTCAATCTTATGATCAGCAATATAAAGATGCCGGCCTGTTTTCAAAGTAAAAATAAATGGAATGGATTTATGTTTGATATTAAAACTAATCAATTCGGTGATGATTGAACATATGCGCAGGTTGAATATTACACAGTTGCCACATGTGCAGTGGAACAAAATTCGGTTCTGAATTATTTATTCTGTAGACGTTTTATGATGTTGCAGAAAGACATGGAGTATAAATGCTGATCCAGACAGTGTTTATTTGAAACAAATTTGATTGTTAAATCAAATTCATTATGCAGTCAAAGGTAAAAAAGGCGCTACTGTGTGATATACCCAGTGAATACGCTGTTAAGTGATGAGGCAGAATGCGTCCAGGAAATTCGATTGGCACATCAAGTCATGAGTGGTAAGTTTAATGTGTAAGCAATTGTTGAATCGATCGGCATCAATGATGGTCGAATAGTGAAGATGGTAGAATAAATGGATCTGAATTGTAATTCTGGTAAATCGTTATGAAGATACGGAAACGTGCGATTTTAATAAAGCACGAAATCTATATGACGAAGATGAATTGTGAAAACAATTCAGAAGTTGCTGAGGGCGATCTTCAATCTACCCAGAAATTAATATGAGATTTAAAGATGGATTCGGTCAAAGTGTGTTTGAACTGAGTTTAATTTGAATTGAAATTGAATTCTGAATGTCTTGAATATGAAGCAGAACGTCGGTATTAAAATGGTCAAGTCCGAGTCTTAGTTGGATGTATTATCACTTGTCCATGGGCGCATTTGTTAGGTTGAAATTTGATTGTGAAATGAAATTTGAAAAGGCACATGGCTTTGGATTGAATGATGATGTGAATGATGTAAACTAGAGATGGAAATGCAGATTATAATTTGGGATTATATTAAAAACCAATGTGAATGTTGGTGATGGAAATAAGGAGATCAGATTTTTTTTGAATCTGATATAGATGATCATTTGAATGTTAATCAAAAGGTGCATGTGTTTCCAAGATTTGGTTGGAATTATTTTAAATCAATGGGTTTTCTTGAGGAGATGGTTTCATAGTCATGGTTTTACAATCATAAAACCATAAATAGGTGAGATAGCTTTCGGAAATGAAAAGGACTTGAAATTGCATAGTGTGAAGTTTTATTGGCGGTCATGATGATGCATAGGTTTATATGCACATGGTAAATATTCTGGGTTTGCAGGTTTAGCCCTGCTTGCGTCAGTGAGAGTGTAAAATATAGACCCTAAAGTCCTTTAATGCTTTCACCAATGCTAACGCTTGCTTCTCCATGATGTTATATTTGAGAGGAGCATCTCTTAAGGCTCTACTAAAGAACGATATTGGTTTTTCTTGCCCCAAATCATTATTTTGAATTAATACTGCAACTATTGTATGTTCAGATGCAAAAGAAAATATATAAAAGTCTTTGGTGAAATCTGGACTAATCAGGACTGGTGTTTGAGTAAGAGCTTGTTTGACTAGTTCAAATGATTGCTTGGCTGGTAAGGTCCATTTTACACTGACATATTTCTTAAGCATATTTGTTATGTTTTTTAATAGCTTAGCAATGTTGGGGATGAACCTCCTCAAAAAAATTAATTTTTCCAATGAAAGATTGTAATTCTTTGAGGCTTCTTGGATGGCTGATCTGTAATATGCCATCTATCCTTGTAGGCTCTATTTTGATTCCCTCTTCTGAAATTATGTGGCCAAGAATTTTACCTTCTTGGAGACCAAAAAGTGTTTTCTTGGGATTCAATGATAAGCCAAATTTCCTACACTTCTCAAAAAAATTCCTCAGGTGAATCAAATGTTCCTCATCAATTTTTGAGAAAACGGTTAAATCATCAAGGTAAATGATTATGAAATAGCCAATATCTTCAGAGAAGGCTATTTCCATGGCCCTTTAGAATATGGCCCCTACATTCGTTAATCCAAAAGGTATTTTTGCATACATAAAGGTGCCCCAAGGTGTGGTAAAAGCAGTTTTGATTTGATCGCTTGGGAGCACTAACACCTGGTTGTAACCTAAGAACCCATCTAAGAGGGATATCCTTTTTTACCCAACTACCCTTTGAAGTATATGGTCCATATTAGGTAAGGGGTAGTTGTGTTTTAAAGAGGCTCTGTTTAAATTTCTAAAGTCAATACAGAGCCTGATTTCCCCTGTTTTCTTTCTAACAGAAACCAAGTTTGATACCCACTCTGAATATCTAATTGGTATAATAATTCCAGCAGCATGCATCTTTTAAATATCTGCCTTAACTAAAGGTAATAAAACAGGGTTTATTCTCCTTATTTTTTTTTAAAAGGCTTTTGATTTTCCTTCAAAGGAATTTTATGCTGGATGATGCTGGTATCATATGATTTTAGGTCTTTGTATCCCCAAGCAAAAACATCTTTAAACTCTTTGAACAGCTCTATGTATTGCAATTTTATGTGAGCTGGGAGAGTGCTAGATAGTTTGATCATCTTGGGTTCTGCTAGACTTCCTTGTTATTCTCTTCTACATTCGTTTCAACACGCTCCATTCTCGGTTCTTTGGAAACATCGTTAAAATCGAAAAGGTGTTCTAAAGGTGCTAGACCTCTTGGAATTTCATCATTTTCGCATTGTAAAACTTCCAAGTCTTCTTGGTCTGTGTTGTCAATTTTCTCTGCTTCAAAAGGATTTTCATAATGATTTATATCAGCAGTATATGTCATTTCAGCTTCTGGGATTTTTTCAATATACAAACAATTTTCTTTATGGCTGGTTTCTGATATTGGTATGCTGAAATCATTTTCTGATTTCAAGAAATCATCTATGTTTTTTTCAGAGTCAAACACTTGCTAGTGATCTTCATTATTAGGCACATGAAGCCCGTGTTTTACCTTTACACTAAGTTGTTCATTTATCTCAAGTACTTGGCAATTGCTGGCATTGAAGGCGAGTTAATTTGCTAGATGATTCGGTGCTATAGGGATGAAAATAAGTTCATACTTTTCAAAGGTTTTCAATAGATCAAGGGCAGCGTTCCAATATTACCTAAGCCTTGGATTTCTAGCTGATTATTCTCCTTTGATTTGTCTTATGATAAGTTCAAAATCTCCTAAGATTGATATCCTCTGGGCTTCTAAATGTTTAAGCAATTGCAAGCCTAGGAGAAGTGCTTCATACTCAGCAATATTGTTAGTGCATGGGAAATCTAATTTATATGAAAAAATTTGATTTGTATTTTGAATCCAAACACCTACCCCTGCACTTGTTTTATGACAGGATCCATCAAATTTTATAGTCCACAGTATGTTTGGCTCATTTTCATTTTCTTGTTGTTGTTGATCGTCAATGTTTTGAATTTTATCGGAGGGAAGAGTTGATTGTTCTGATGAACTGATTGGGTCTATGTTTTCCTTATATTTCTGAGTGATTTCATCTTCGTTACATAAGATAAAGGAATCTAAACATGATTGAATAGAATATATTGGAGAGTTGTTTGGTTTGTCTATGTTTCTCACCATGTACTTCATGTGAGATTCCCTTTATAGTCTTCTGTTTTGGTTAAAAATAGGGATGGTGGCATAAGACATGTCCATTTGAAGGCTTCCCTGAAGTTTGGCTCCCCAAGATCTTGATAAGAGCATGCCATACTTAGGGGGAATGTCAGCTACAACTATGTCCATGACTAAACTCTTAGCAGGGATTTGGGATAAGTTAACACACAAATCTTTGATTAAACCCAAAAATTTGACTTTGCTTGAGTCAAAGGAATACAAGTCTTTGTATGGTTTAGTAATTTCTAAGCCTAAGCTTTCCATTACCACATTGGGCGTTATATTGTGTGAAGCTCCTGAGTCTAACATGGCATTGTGTAAAATTTTCTCATGCATGTTCAAGCTAACATAGAAGGGAGGGACAACCCCTTCTTGGTATTTTCCTTCAACTTCTAGACCAAACAACAACTCAGGTTTGTCATTTGTCAAGTTTAAGGTGTCAGTATCACTTCCTAGGTTCAAAACTTTCAAAACTTGGTTTTTGTACACTTCTTGGGTTACTAGTTCAGCTAGGGGAATGGTAATTTTTATCTTAGCAATCTCTCCCTCAAGGCTGAAAGGAACAATTGACTTGTTAATATTTACATCTGTCTTTTCAATTGAATTCTTTTCAGAAATTTTGATTTGTTGAACCTTGTTTAGACTGGTAATTGGGATAGTTTTATTAGGACCACTAGCTGAAGTGCTAGGGGTACTCTGTTAAACATTTGGCTGGACACTTTTGTCTTTGTTTATGTCTGGTGTCTTGATCACAATGTTGGTTTTTTCTGTTGTCTTTTTGGGCTGAGTTTCTGTGTTTTTCTTGATAGCAGAATTAGTGTTTTTGTCCTTTGAATTATCTATGTTCCCCTTGCTCCTAAGATCATATTGTTTGTGCACCTCCATTATTGAATTTTAAAACACCAACCTATAGTCATCAGAATCTTCATAGGTATTTGTACTTTGATCATAAAAGAAACCTTTTTCTTCCTCAGTGAAGAAAACATCATCCCCACTTTCTGATCCAATCAAGTTTACATGATATTCTCCCAACCTTTCCATCTCTCTATCTTCCTCATATTGATCTACATAGTTCTGTTGGAAGGGAGGTCTAATCTATTGGTCACTTTCTTTTGGCTTATCTTGATTGTTTTCTCTTCTATAATTCTGATTTCTATTTCTGTTTTGGTTATTTTGAGGTTCTCTTGGTGGCACTCCATCACCTTCACTAGGTTGTCAATTTTTGTGTCAGAAGTTGAGGTTGAGGGTAGTAGGTCATCTTTATAAGTTACCCTCTTCTCTAATCTCAACCTATTTCTTTTCTCAATTATGTTTGCTTCTACGCTCACAACTCCTTTCTGCATGTCTTCTACAGTTAATTAATCCCTCTCCCTTAACTGATACATCATGTCAGCATCAAGGCCTTTGGGATACCTTACTAGGGCCATGCCTTGAGGAGGTTTCATGTGAGGTGGAAGAGCATTGTAAACGCTATTGAACCTAGTGGAGTAGTCATGAACACTCTCTCCTTGATTTCTATTGAGGCTGCTATATTCTGCTGGTATTTGGAGAGGGTTCCTTTTGAGTTCCCATTTGTTGATGAAAGTTTGATGCAATGTAGGATGATCATTTATGCTGTTAGGAGGTAAGTTTTTAAACCATTTATTTACATACCCTCCTAAAATTTGGGCAAATATCCTCATCTTCATAGTTTCCTCTTTTATCTCCATTTACTCAAATGCATCTTCCATCCTATCTACATGATGTTGAGCTGTTGTAGACTCTTTTCGAGTGAAATGAGGAATTTTAGATTGGTAATCATTTGGTAAGGGAAGTAGAGGTTGTGGTAACACTAATGGGGCATACCATGTTGCCATGGCTGGAAATAGGGGTGGATTTATAGGAGGTGGATTTACAGTAGTGAATGTGGGTTGAACAAGATTGGTTTGCACAGTGGTACTATGAATTGGAGTGGAAGAAATACTTGGGGTAGCAAACTGATTTTGAGCAGACTTGTTATGAAAAAGACTAAAGTGATGAAGAAGCTGGGAGTCAGGAGGAGTGGAAGGTGATACTTCTCTACTGAAGTTTTGTTGCAATTCTGCAATGTCAAGATTAGTTTGGTTGAAATCACCTTGAGATATGGTTCTAAAGATGTTATTTGTATGATGTAAATCAAAGTGTGAATCCTCCAAAACAATAAGGTTTTCAGGAAAATATTTTTTTCTTAAGAGGCTCCTATTTGCAGCTGATTTTCCAGAGTCAGAACTCTGCCATAGAATTATTTCTGGATTTTCAATGATTAAAGGAGGATTTGGGTCTGCATGGGATCTACTATTGATCCTGTGTTAAGCCAGACTATTTTTCAAAAATGAGAGAGGTTAGGGATTTTAGGGACTGTTTTTGGGAGCTTTACCTCTCAAGATGTTTTATCTAGTATGGAACTAGGCTTCTAAACTTATTCAAGGCTGGTTAACACAGTCCTAAAGAGATTTGGGAACTTGGATGAGTAATAGGCCTACTGGATCTAGTGGAGTCGCTAAGTGCAAAATTTTTAGCTTTTATGAGGGTAAAATATTGGATGGTTCCACCACCATGTTTATTACGAAGAGAAACTGAAATTTTTTGGGTTTTTCTGAGTTATTTTGGTCTTACCGGTTATGAGAGCATCCTAAATCTTATTTAACACTTAGCTAAGGTGTTTAATCATACCGAGTTCACTCTTATGGATTGGTAACTGATTCCTTCAAGGTTTGATAAGGTTCAATGTGAATCCTAAGGGTTACTTAGTTTGTCACTGATTCCATTAAGTCCTATCATGATTACCATTTGTTAGGTAGTGCTTGAAGAAGGATACTTATGTTATACTAGGCCTAAAAAGTTTGAAGAAGGGTTTTCAAACCACTATATTCTTAGTAGGTCCCACCGTGATCGCCATTATGTTGGTGTCCCGTGTTTTGATAGTTTGGAAAATCATAAGACAAGGCAACATCAAAACCAATTTTTAGAGTTCTAGGATCTAGTCCTCCTGTTCTCAGAGAGGGATCTCTCAAATGTTTGTTTGCAAAGGTTTATCTTGTGTGCTTTGAGTATTGGTTTTAGACTAGTTATTAAGTGCAGGTGTTTGTTTATTTGTTTGGTTGAATTGATACAACAGAACATGAAAGGTCTAGGAAATATATATAGAATGGAGAAACATCTGGTTCATTGGGCAATGGAGTCAAGAAGAGGTCATAACATACTCATCAATGGATATGGGATATCAGAGGGAAAATCTAACTTGGCCACAGGATCCTTTGGTTTTTGGAATGAGATGGACATCAATGATTTGGAAAGAGAAGTTTAATTCTCAAACAAAGGGAATTTGAAAGCGCAACTTGAACAATAAAGAGTTATTTGGTAGACAGGGCTAACCATAAATTCTAAAAATCACACCTTAAAGAAAATAATTATTTCAAAACAAATTTTAAAATGAAATCTAAGATTCGGGGAACACCCTATTTCCTCAAAGATTTTATTTCAAATGACTTAGAAAACATAAAAGATTCACTGATAATTGCATTCATAGAAGAGGGAACACCTAACACATCTATGATTACAACTATAAAGACCTTTAAGACAACTGTTTAAGTAAGGACAAAGGAGAAGATCAGAACAGACCTCCTTGGCTTACTGTAAACAAAAATACTTCAAAGGGAGACTTCAATAACATCCTTTTAAGTTGCATTAGACAAGCAGGGAGAACCATAAATCATGCTGAAACCATCTTACTCAAACTATCATAGAAATAAACAAGCATGAGGACTAAAGAGAGAGATTAAAGACTCTAAAATACCTCAGTAGAAGAAAACATTAAATAGTCAAGGATGAACAGGTCTAAGGTGCTTCCAGGAGTCATTTCTTAGCCTAAAACTTTCAACCTACTGTAGTAAGAAATTATGGAACAGAATGAAAATAGGAGAAAACATTAAACATTTCAGAATACTTCACCAACAACCAAGCTCATGGATCCAATCATAGAGACTTCTCAGGAACAAGCATGCAACAACATCATCAAGGCTTCCAAGACTTCAATTTGTTCTTCAACTTCAACAGACTATGTATTATTTCAGAGAGTTTCAGTATTACAACTAGTAATCAACCAACCAACTTCTCATCTTCTACAGAAGTATTTATAGAAGAATGAGGAGGTGAGATCTGATAAAGATCTCCAAAGATAATTAATATAGTCTTAATGGCTTCTTGGCCTTTGGGGATCTAGGTGTCCTCTGTATTGAATAATTTACATTAATATTTAAGATTGGTGGGAGCTCTTTTTGACTTTCGAGTCTCTGTGTTGTGGAATAGTTACTCTATTGATATTTTTTACGTTAAGTTCCTTGGCAGAAATAACTATTCGACTGTGCTTGAGGCAAATATCTGATCTTGATCAATAACTTCGGCCTGTATTTGAATGCTTTCTGATCTGGATCTTGGGGGGAGGCCCCCAAGATCTAAAAATTTGAAATAGATCTGATAATATCTGCAAAATTAGAATGCCAGAAAAAAAAAAAGAGAACACAAAGAAAATAAAATCAGAAAGAAACTTGTTTTATTAAAATAGAGAATAACTGTAGAAGCTACATTGTGGCGGAAAATCTGTCCTTTTACAAACTGAGGCTTGTTATTTATAGCCTTTTTTGAGTTACAATACCATGTGTAGATACCATAGGCCAATACCATGGGTAGATACCACTTACAATACCTTGGCTAAATCCCATGTGTGGATGAATACCATGGGTGGATACATACCATCGGTCACTTACAATACCATGGGTGAATAAATATCATGGGTGGATGAATACCATGGGTTGATGCCATTTACAATACCATGGGTAAATTCCATGGGTGGATGGATAACATGGGTAGATGAATACCATGGGTTGATGCCATTTTCCATTTGGATCATTCCTCCCTCCTTAAGAAGCAATGGTCCCCATTGCATGAAGTTCCCTCCTGAGAAGCCTTTGTTGAATATGAAGAGCCACTGAAGAGAAGGGTTTTTTGTAGTTAACCCATAACCGTGATGAACGAAGACCCGAGGATAGAGATACCCCGTAATGCTTGTGACCAACTGTGATATTGATAGTGTGCGGCCTAGCAAATGGACTTCGATGAAGTGTGGGTTTGTGGATGAACCAAAACCATGAAAAATGAAGATCCAAGGATAGAGATACCCTATAATTCTTGTGACCAACTGTGTGACTAATAGTGTGCGGTCTAGCAATTGGACTTCGATGAAAAAGATTTTGTGCAGTTGACCCATAACCGTGATGTTGATTGTTGATGAAGTAGCAGGTGCCTACATAGATTGGGGTGGGAGGTCACGTCTCCAAATAACCCAGGCTGAATGCTGCTATGATGAAAATGATGAATGTGAAGCAGGTGCCTACTAAAGCGGGGTGGGAGGGCACGTCTCCAAAGGGAACCCGCTCTGAATGCTGCTCCAGATTTAAAATGAGCATAAATCGGTCAATATAACTCAGAAAATTTATTATAACCTATTTTTTAAAATGGAATGATCATTATGCATCTTCTCATGTGCTTGAAACCACTATTTGGAGGCTCCAGAATCTCAGATTCGTGCTGGAACTGTCTCGCCCTCAAAAAATTTCTGAAAAAAGTAGTTGATTTTAAATCAACGATAACCCCCACATATGAACTCCGATTCGACCAATTTCTTTTTTGAAATTGGGTGATTTTTCAAGAGGAGCTCAAATATATATTCATTTTTCTGAAAATTTTCACTAAAAATTTTGAAAAATGACAGGAGATCCGCCGTCCATGAATTGTCGTCAGAAAAATTGCTTCAACATTGTTGATTTTGAATCAGCGATATCTCCCTCATCCGAACTCCAATTTGGCTGATTTTGTTTTTGAATTTGATTATTTTTTCGCAAGGAATCCATATCGGGTCTTTGTTTTTGTAAAATTTTCACCAAAATTTTCATATCTGATCAGAAAACTCGTCGCCCAAAAAAATTCATGGATTTTGCTGAAGATTGGTGCAAAACATTGAAACTAAAATATGTTTCAAACCCTCATCCCCATGGAGGCGTAACCTAAATCTGATACCAGTAATCTGGATCTTGGGGGGAGGCCCCAAAGATCTAAAAATTTGAAATAGTTCTGATAATATCCGCAAAATTAGAATGCCAGAAAAAAAGAGAGAACACAAAGCAAATAAAACCAGAAAGAAACTTGTTTTATTAAAATAGAGAATAACTATAGAAGCTACATTGTGGTAGATAATCTGTCCTTTTACAAACTAAGGCTTGTTATTTATAGCCTTTTTTGAGTTAGAATACCATGTGTAGATACCATAGGCCAATACCATGGGTAAATCCCATGTGTGGATGAATACCATGGGTGGATACATACCATGGGTCACTTACAATACCATGGGCGAATAAATATCATGGGTGGATGAATAACATGGGTTGATGGCATTTACAATACCATGGGTAAATTCCATGGGTGGATGGATAACATGGGTAGATGAATACCATGGGTTGATGCCATTTTCCATTCGGATCACTTTGAGGCAGAGGTGGCACTGTGGTATCTGGGAGGAATCAATTTGCTTCAGCTGTGGCAGTGGAGGATTTCTATCTGATGAATCTTTATGATTTTCCCTCTAACTTTTCTTTAATCGGGGATTAGGCTTTTGATAAACCATCTTAGACGTGATCCCCAAAGATTTGTCTTCAATCTTCTATTCTGGTATATTTTTGTCTTCTACACTGATACTCTCTGACTGTGCTTGATTCATTATGTTTTTTTGGTGTACAGGGATGTGCAGGGGTGATAGGGCATCAATGCCTCATGAAACACTGATGAAACGTGAATTTTAAGCCCTGCGAATGATTTTTTTTTATGAATCGAAGGCGAAAGGATCGTCACCCTTTGCCTTTGAATTTTCTTCAGACATAGTGAAAAATCATTTAAACCATGCAAAATACAAAAAACATTATGAATTCCTGCATGTATAGGTTAATTTCTTTAGAAGGCGTGTGGATAAAGCCTGACCATTGGATGGCATCATCCAATGGTCGAGATTGATTAGAGGAGGTCAAAGGAAAGTGGAAGAGGAAATAAAATCAGAACTATTGATCATGCAGAGATAAACGATCGGGATCAAGGGTGACTAAACAATTTGAAGGGGTCAAGTTATTAAAAAATAAAATAAAAAATGCGAAAAAAGGTTTAAAACCTTTGTTTCGGCGAAAAAATGATCAAAAATCATGTTCGGGGTTCGGGATGATCGTTGTTCGTCGGACGAGATTGGCCCACGCAATCAATGGTGGAGAACATGCGCCAATAAACCTTAGAAACATTCTCGGACATCGAATTTTCAATAAAATCCAGATGAATAAAACCCCCGGGTCCGGAAATGTTGACTGGACGAGGAATCAGGGTGATGAATTTTGGGCCGTCGATCTGTAGATCAGATCGACGGCGGAGATGATTTTAATACCGTGCCGTACCCTGAGTTATCACATGGGAATCTTCGAAGAACGATCATCGTCCGATGAGCGACCTCAGATCGGACGATGGACATCAATATTGTGCTATGTCCATGTCTGAACTTTAACGCGCGATGAGGGAAGTTTTTCAAAAGAGCTCAAGGCCACACATCAGGCGGTGAACGGAATCCCTGCTGATCGGGAAAAAACCACCCTTCGCTTGAAAGTGGTGCGATGGATTCCACCCAGTTTTGAAATAGTGAGTGGCTAGCGGGGACCACCGGGGCGATAGACTCCGCGCTGTTGAGTTGCAGATCATATCGACGGTGGAGAGCGAATGAAACTTTGCACTGGCGGAAAACTTTATGATATAATAAAAAACCAACAAATTAACATAAGCAAAGGTTTATACTTTGGGGCGGAATATTAATTTTTAATACGGCCTGGCACCCATCTGCGGGGCCATGGTCTATATGGAAAGCCATATGACCCAGGGGTTTAATGGATGAAGGGCTAATTTCAATTGGGTGATGTGATAAGCGCTTTGGAAGGCTAGCGCTTGGTTCTAGCACTAAGGTGTATGGAGGGGAAGGGTTAAAGACTTAGCCCAAGGGGCTTAAGTCTATAGTATATATAAAATATGATTTTTATGGATATTCAATGATTTTCAAAGGATTTGGGGGTTTCGGTATAGTTTAAAAATGAGTTTTGAAATATGAAAAATGATTTTCATGAATGGAAGAAGGGGAATCATAAAAATAGAGGAATTTATGGAGGTAAAAGGGGTAAAAATGAAGGTTAGTTTTGTGAAGGGTAGGGAAAAAATGGGATTTTGTAGCAGTTTTCTTCATGTAATGACAATAGAATTTCTGAGTTGAAAAGGGGGAAAAGCAGTGATGATTATCCAAAGGATAGTATATTATCAAAAGTCTTTAAGCATCAATAATTTTTAGCAGTGAAATTGTTTCTTGAAGGCTATCCAAAATCATTTAGCCACCACTTGATATGACAGAATTTATAGGTGGCTAAAACAGTGTTTTGGGTTTACTATTGAGATTATAGTTATAATAATATAACAACTTTGATTATTTGAAAATAATTTGAATTATTCGGGTCTTGGTTAATTCAATGATTGGTTTATTCAGCGATTCCATGATATATTATAGTGGTCATTTGTTCATTTTTCATAATTGGTACTGGGATTTAATTATGGTAGTGGGCCCAATCTAAAAAGTTGATGAAAAGTGACCTACAAGTTGTGTTGATTTGTATCAAGTGGATCCAGTGTGAAAAATTATGAAACATTGTCCATGGAGTTGCTGAGGGTTGCAACCTTTAGTGAGGAAGTAGAAACTTCTTGTTAGTAGTACCTAACGATCATATCAAGGGGTTGGAGCTCCCTTCTAGTGGGTGTTGGTAAATGAGATCAGGGGGTTGGATCTCCCTTCTAGTGGGTGCTGGATAATGAGAGAAGGTTGTAGCCTTCTGCAGGTGGGTTCATGCAAGCTGGTATGAGTTTGTGCCAATACAATATTGTAAGAATTGTTTTTTAATAATAAAAAGAAGACAGAGATGATAGTAGCGATGGTTTTCTCCCTCATTAGGTTTCTACTTAAGATCCTGATGTTCATGTGTGTTTCCTATGTGTGATGGCTTATTTTGTTATTACCGCACATGATTATTGCTTGATTAATTCCTAATGAATTACTAATTCACTCGTTCATGATAAAAAGATGATGAATTAACTAAAAGTTAAATTTATTGAATATACGCTAGTTGTATGCATAATAGTTGTGCATATAGGAAAGGTATCTTCATTAAAGTCACTTTAAAAAATATGAATAATAAAAGAAAAGCTTAAGTGAGTTTTAAATACTAATTCACCCACTTCCCTTTCAATATTTTTCTCAGCTATTGGAATCTGAGGAGGTCCTTCAGAATAAGATTGATCTCTTGAAGGAGATATGTCAATATTATGGGAATGAAGAAGATATTTCAAATAAAGGATTCAAAAACGAGTCGATGTGACAGTAATATATCAGATGCGGCAATAATTACTGATGTAATAAAATATTCAATTTTGGGAGCACCCCGCTTTCTAGTGATCAAGAATGAAGAAGACAGTATCAAAGAATTATCAAGTATGGGTTTTTTTCTAATTTTGGTCCATTTTCTTGTCTATGTAATAATGGTGATAGTGAGTATGACAGTGAAACAACTGAACTTGCACTCATGGGTAAAATTGAATGTAAGCACTCTAAAGAGCATTTAGATTCATAAATAATGCCTCTAGAAGCAGAAGATCAAGGCAAGTCAAACAAATTTGTCAATGCATGTGTGCCTATGATAATAAAAGGTAATTATCAACACTGGAAAGAAAATATGAAGTTTAATATAATGAACTGATGTTTGGTAAATAGTATGCACTGGCTATACCAAGATTCCCCCTTCAGACGAGGAAGTCAAAAATAATAGTAAGGATTTAAGTGACATATTTTGTAGCATATTTGATTTAGTATTGAATAAATTTATGCATTATACAACTGCAAATAAACTATGGGATAAGCTACAATAAATCCATGAAGAAAATCCAAAGGAATATTTATCATCAAGGAATCTACCATGAAATCCTATCCCTAAAAATGTGTCAAAGAATGAACATGATAATGAAATAAATTGTATGATGTCAGATGGAGTTACTAATTTAGAAGGCGACATGTAAGAAGAAATTTGTGATCTTAGAAAAAAACTTGATCTTGCTTTAAAAGATTATTAATATTAAAGATAAGTTGCAAGAATATGACAACAAGGATCATAATAAATCCGTAGATGTTGTTGTGGAATCTAACCAGTATTGTGAAGGTATCAAATATGAGATCGTCTCTCTAAAAGAAAATCATGAAAAATCAGATAAGTGGAATGAAGAACTACTTCAAGCATCTGAAGAAAAAGAAATGGGCTGAAAGAAAAGATTTTAAAATTAAAGAAGCAATTAGAAGAAGGAAGAAGGGTGAAAGAAGGTGTGAATAAGCAGTATCTAGAAAAAGAAAAGAAATATCAAAGAATGTAGGTTGAGGTAAACATTTTAAAAGGTAAATTATAGGAAAAATATCAAAATTTTAGATTTGAATATAATACTAAGATTTTGAATAATATTCTTAGTACTCAAAGGTCTCCCATTATTAAATTTGGTCTTTGTTTTCATGAAAATGTTAAAGGAGAATCTAGCTCACAAAATAGTGTTAAAGATCCAAAGGATAACAATACAAAACCTGAAGTGCTTAGCAAAGAGAAAAAAATACAACCTGATCAACAACCAAGGATCAAGAGTCCTCAAAGGAAATCATTTTATGCTAACTATAGAAGTTCCAATCGATTTTATCCTCTAAACAATAATATTGAATGCTTTATATGTCATAATTATGGACATGTTGCAACCAATTGCAGAAGAAGATTGTTTTGGTCACAGGAAAATAATCGCTTCACAGGAAGACCATCAACTCCTTGGTACTTAGGTTTCTTTAAGGGATATTGTTTTACTTGCAACATATTTGGTCACAATGCTATTGATTGCAATAAAATTAACATGAGACAAAAATATTATGACTCCGCTGCTTCCTTTTTTGGTCATATAAGATGTTATGCATGTAACATGTTTGGTCATATAGCAAAATAATACCTGAACAAACAAATAAATTGCAACAGGAAAAATTGTGAGAAATCATATAAGAATGTTGAGGACAAAAGGACTAAAGAAGATGGATCCACCAACATTCCCCTTAATAAGAAGAAATAAGAAGAGATAAGATGTGGTCTTGCTCTCTATTCATTTGAAAATGAATGTGAATGGTACATAGATAGCAGATGTTCTCATCAAATGACGAGTGATAAGAGTAAGATGGTGTCTCTTAAGAAAATTCAAGATGGTAAAATTATTATTCCAAGTAGTGCTCCAACAAAATTTTTAGGAAAAGGTAGAGTGAGAATTAACAAACATAAAAGAGAAGTTGATACTTTATTAGTTCAAGGCCTCAAAAAAATATTCCAAGTGTAGGAAAAATGGAATATAAAGGAAATATAATTGTGTTCACATCAACCAAATGCGAAATCATGGATAAAGAAACTAAAAAGGTCATAGAAAGAGATTATAGAGACAAACAAATTATATGTGTTTAAAGATATGAATTCTTGTAGATATGAGGAGGATTCAGACACAGACTAAAAGAAGATAGTTCCCACCACAATCCATTGTTCTTGAAAGCATGTTGCTAACAGTGACTACAGGAGTGGTGTGAGGTACATGACCACATAAGAGTATAATATTATTATCAGGTCCTCATGATCAATGATATATAATCTTAGGGGGATCAATACATATGTTATCTTGATGATGATTCCCATGCTTGTTTCGATATTCATTACTGACATTGCATCTAATGTAATGGCAAGGAATATGTACAGAGAGTAAAATCTTAGGCGAAGTTATAATCATGAAGTTTCAGTATTTTCCCTTACGTACAGAGCTTCTATGACATAAATTCATGTATATACACGGTTTTTGATAAATACAATTGTGTATGTTTCTCTTTGATGGAGAAACAGTGGGACAGACTCAAGAGAAGACTCTAATATGATTCAGACAAATATTATTTCACTTTCTTCTTCTGATGTTGATGGTTACATTATGTTGATATTATTTATAAGTGGTTTTGGAGTTTTGATGATGCCTTTATGGATAATAGAGTGATGAAGTTACTTTGATATATGAGTTGATATTATCAGACTTGAAAGCGAACAATTTTCATAATTTCAGGGGGAGAATTTTCTATATTTCAAATAATGCATTGTTGGCATTATGATTGCTTGATAATTCCTTGTTACATAATGATGCTTATATTAGTGATGATGCTGAAGATAGTCATTTTTTTTTATGTTGTATACTGTTTTCGTTATGCATGGGTTACTTATGGTGAATGGTGCTTATATATTACTTGAGCCACATGATTGTTATGATGCTCTCTAGTGATGATGCTTGCATATTTAATATGTTGAGGATTTTGGTTCTTATTTGTGGAAAGAAAATGTAGAATTGTCTATGATTATTTGATGATGATGTTGTTGTCATGGATGATTCCCATGGTTATTACACATACATAATATAATGCAACTGGTTCTATGAAGACAAATTTGGTGATATGCTACTACTACATTCGTTGATTCTACTTGGAGACATGGCATATTTAGTTACATATTTATGATGTTGAAGGATGACACCTCATTGCCATATCTTACTTCATGATGATATTCTTGGTTCTCATATATGTTACTTTGATGAACATGGATTGATTATACAAAGGGAAAGATAAATTTAACCTTGATGAGGTCAAGAGGATGAGTTTATAGTTGATCTCTACAAAAATATATTATGATGTTGATGTTGCATACTTGGTCATAGGTTCATGACATTGAAAATATGCATGTTGTTACTCATGTTGTTGCTAACAGATACTTATGTTGTAGATATTATTTGGTATATGATGGTTGTTGATGACTATCATGGTATTGATACCTCACTATAGAGGCCTACGGTCTTGGTTATGAATGTCATATATGTGACTTGATGTAAAGGTCATGAAGAGACATATGATGCAACCATTGTAATACTTAGTGACATTTAAACCATTGAGGGTCAAGTCAATTACGTATGAAATCCAATTTTTAGGTAGTTGATGCTATGATGGAGTCAAATATGTAACCCCACTTGCTTGGGTGATTGATGTAATTTGATTCCTTAGTTATAGGAAATGTTATATTCAGTTCGATCATAAATTCATGTACTTCATTGATTTTTTTTTCAAAAGATTCAGCATGTGCTCACGGGGAGCATGTTTAGTATATAGTGCATATAATATCTACAATGCTCATGTCTCTACAAGAAAATAGATGCCTTCATTAAGTATTGGTCAACCCTTTTCCCTTTTCATATATACTTGGTGTTTGAATTGAAAATCTTGGTGCTTAGATTGATGTGTCTTACATGTATCTACAAGTTGTGGTGACCAAACACCAAAGTGGTTTCCATCAAGTCCAAAGGGGGAGATTGTTGGAATTATGAATAATGTGTTGTCTTTGATGGAAAAATACTTGTAGCAGGATGAGTATGTGTTGTCCTTGATCTTAACCTACTTGGTAAAGATGTCAATATGATGATAGTAGGATGAGTATATAGGCTAGTTTACAAGTGACCGATAAATAAATACCAGTCACTAACAAAGGAATAATAGAGTTAAATTTTAAGGAATAATACTCAGGTATGATGAAGAGAATTCATGTATATGCAATTCATGTGAAGTAAAGCCATGTATGTATGCCGATTTTATGAAGAAAAGTCACATATAGTTTCCGCACCATGGTATTTTAAACACGAGGAGTCTTTACCATGGTATTAGCCCATAGTAATGAGCATGGAAATGGATATTTGATCCCGTGAAAGATTACAATAGGAATTATTATGTTTTTCACCTATGGTATTGGCTAAGTCTTAAGATATATAAGGAGATAAATATTAAAGTGATTGTGAGTGAAAAATGTGTGATTCATGAATACTTCACTTTGAGGTATGTTTTTGGTTACTGACTTGAAACTAGGTATGCACCCAAGAATATGATGATGGATCAAATCTAATAGATATGAAATGAATTAGTATTTCTTATTATTATTTTTTTTCCTTATGATGATATTTTGACATATTTTTTACTATATATGTCATGGTATGGGTATTTATGAAGTCCAAACGTGCAACGAAGGTGTGAGTCATTAATTACAGATTTGTACACGGGTTTGTATCATGTAAGCCGCGTACACGTGTAGATAATCCTATGAATAGTAGTGTATCAATTCTGCACTAAGGACATGTCTGTGCGTGGGTTTCATTCCTAAAAAGAGCGTATACACGCAAAAATTCTTTATGATAAGCCCATATATAAGCTAGATTTTGTTGTGTACAATTTCTGATTAGTCTAATCAGTCTTCTTGTGTTTCTTCTATTTGGAAATGTAGTATTCATGTTGATCTGGGGTTAATAGTGATGTGTGAAGTTAAATTTATTAAGGACTGGTATGTTTAAGAGTGATGATGCTAATAGCTATATGTGATCAGTGATGGTTCTATGATTAGTTTAGAATGATTGAGTGGCTTTGTTTATGACTCAGAAATTGATTGAGAATGACAATGATTTTATTTCAGGGTTTAGTTCTTTGAGAATTATACACACATATACTTCTAGGAAGTTGGGTATAAATGGGAATATGTTTTATGGGAAGCACATATATATTATGAGGTTTTCCAATAATATTATTTCTGACCAGTCTAATCTATTCTGATAAGTTTGTTGTTTTCTGTCAATGAAATCTTAATTGAAGATCTCGATTTAAAAATAATTATTGAATATTAATTTCTTATGGATTGATATGATGAAAGGCCATGATTGTAAATATCTCTGGTTAAGAGATCTATGATGGTTCTATCATAATGATTCAGTTTGTATGGTGAAACTCAATGCTTGTTTCAGAATGACAGTGGTTCAGTTTCAGAGTTTGGTATTTTTAGATCTGTACACGGGTTTACTTCATGGAAAGAGTGTATACACATAGATATGCTTAAGTATAATACTCTATATATTCTTTAATATGGTTGATCAGGGTATGTAGTTGATTCAGATAAATGATGCAGTGTTTTGGGTTCAATCTTGAGATTCAGGTTACTATAATCTAATAACTTTGATTGTTTGAGTTGATTGATTTTGGTCTTGGTTAATTCACTGATTGGTTGATTCAATGATTTATTGATCTGTTACAGTGATTAATTATTAAATTTTGATAGTTTATATTGATATTTAATGATGGTAATGTGTCCAGTCCAAAAATTTGATTAAAAGAGGCCTACAAGTTGTGTTAATTTGTATTACATGGATCCAATGTGAAAATTTATGAAGCATTGTCCACTAAGTTGCTGAGGGTTTGAACCTTCAGTGAAAAAGTCAAAAATTATTTTCAGTAGTAGCTAATAACCAGATCAGTGGGTTGGATCTCCCTTCAAGTGGGTGTTGATAAAAAATATCAGGGGATTGGAGCTCCCTTCGAGTGGGTGATGGTAAATGATATCAGGGGGTTGGAGCTCCCATCCAGTGGGTGTTGGAGAAGGGGATAAGATTGTAGCATTTTGCATATGGGTGCCTATGTGCTAGTATGAGTCTTCTGTAGTACAAGATTGCAAGAAGTGTTTTTCTATAATAATAAAAAAGCAGAGATGATATCATCGGTGGTTTTCTCCCACATTGGGTTTCCACCTAAAATCTTGTTGTTCATGTGTGTTTCTTATGTGTGATGTTTTACTCAATTATTACTACATATTATTACTATTTAATTCATTCCTAATGAAGTAATGATGCACTCGTTGAAGATAAAGACATGATGAATTAACTAAAAAATAATTTGACTAAATCTACTCTAGTTTTCTGCATAACAACCATGTATTTACGTAGGTTTCCTTCAATAAATATGCATACAAAAATATTAATAAGAAAATAAAAGTTTAAGTGAGATTTAAATACTGATTCACTCCCCCCCCCCCCTCAGTATTTTTTCCAACAACCTCCACTATCTTATTTCAACGTTATTGCATGAGTTAAACTTCCATGAGTTGTGTGTGTGTGCATGTGTCTGTTTCTCATTATCGAATCCTTGTCAATGTATACTACAACTCACTCCAATCAATATAATAATAATTATTGAAAATTATAGCATTAATGTCTCACTAGGTTTATACACATGTTACATTTTTGTTTATGAAAAAATAATTATTCTAGGGATTTGTGCCCTCAATATTAATTCATTTGACTACATATATGTCTATCTGTGTTTTTGTGTGTGTATTTTTGTGTGTGTGTGTTATAATTTATTGGAAATTTCCTTCCTACACTTACGGATATATGATTTGATTCCCCCTGCCACATAAGGCATATGGGTAATAGAATGATCCATATGATTGCATATGGATTCATATTTGATAGGCCATGTATAATCCATCACATGTGCCTTCACATGAAATCAATTGCTAGGAATAATCCTTAGATCAATGGCTCGTATTATTTCTAGAAATCAAATAGTGGAATAGAAAAAGGGTTTCAATAGGGTTAAGAAACCCTAACTCAATTTTCGTTTAGTTAATTTTGTTTGGTGTTATGCAGCTAGAGCGCTACTTAGCTTTGTTATTTATCCAAGGGATTTCTTTCCACATGAACCCTATTCCATAGTTATTATTCTCACCTTCTCCATGATTGAACATATTTACAGTAGAAGGGAATTTTTTTCGAACTATTTTACATATAGGTAACATTATTCACTTGGATTTGATTGTTTTTGTTTTTGTTACATAATAACTCACTTCATTCCCATAATTTGTATGATAACTTGTGCATTTTAATCCATTAGAAAATGTTGGATTAAATGGGGTTTTACTTAGAGGAACATAAAGTATTACTTAATGTGGTCCACCACCGAAATCTTTCCTCCCTATACAACTATTCAAGGTGAAATGCCTCTAGCACTAGTTATTTCCCCTAATTATCTATGCACCTAATGTTAAGGTTCATTTTTTGTTCACTAAATATTTCTAGTTACACATAGGAATTTGGCACAAACCTCACTTTGACCTGTTAGTTCCTTGGCTACTTTTCCATGGTATCCATTTTAATTTCTATTCTTGCTTCAACTTTTCATCCAAAAAATTTTCACTACAAGGTTGAGTTCACATTTCGACTAAGGGTTTTTATCCATGAAACCCTAAATTTTGTTTAGAATTTTTTTATAAATTCTAGTAATGACATGTCGTTTCAGGCTTGAAATATTGTCTTGAATATTTTTAATCAGATACATCTTGTATATGGATCAATTCTTGTATTCTTTACAGAAAATAGTTACTCTCTCTTCACAGTTTTTAATTATCAAAACCCTA
Organism: Pinus albicaulis; assembly: GCA_034641835.2. Taxonomy (NCBI): domain Eukaryota; kingdom Viridiplantae; phylum Streptophyta; class Pinopsida; order Pinales; family Pinaceae; genus Pinus; species Pinus albicaulis. The sequence goes on from JAXQQM020090597.1 coordinate 121,211, forward strand.
TTTCTTCCATTTTTTTTAATTCATTCCTTTCCAATGGTTATGGAAATTATTATGACTTATAATTTTGTTGCACCATTCATTAATTTTGTATATGTTTCTTTACTCCTAAAAACTAATTACCCTATTTCTTCAAGATATTATGCTAACGTTGATTTGTTATTGAACTTTACAAGGTACTAGGGTTGGATGGAACACATTCAATCTTGAGGGTATATACCTTGGGTTCATTCTATATTAAAGTAACTAGTTTTTTTTTTTAGAAATATTATCATGCTCTTTTATTCTTGGTTCAATTCCATTTTTTTTACTGTGATGTAGTTATGGATTCAATGGAGCACATTCATACTAGACCTTTTTGTTTATGGGGATTTTCCTTGAAAATAAAGACTAAGATAGCTCCCTTCTCTTCCTTACAGTTCATTCATGTCTTCTTAGCTGAGTATCTGTCATCTATATTCTTGAGAATTATTGGTTTATGGTTTTCCGTAAAAGGAAAAAATCTTATATATTATGGGTTATCTTATTTTGAACAAAATATTATTCTTCCTTCAAAGGATTTTAGGGTTGATGAAAAATATGTTGGTTAACCTATATATAAGGTATATCAGACCAAGATCATATTCACTTATTTAATTTTTAATTTCTCATGTCCTTATATACATTGTGATTGTATATATGTATCTTTTAATTGTTGGGTTGATAGACCATTTCCACATTTTTATTTTCTTAGAATGTAATTGTATATTGTGTTTCTTCTCTAATGTGTGAATAGTAAACTTATAGTTTAATGTTACCTTTCTATTTCTTATGTGTAATCATGCTCTACCATTGTTTTATATATTTTTCAATTTTATTCGTATCAGAGTTTTCCTATATAATTATATCCATTATAATTAATTTACCAACAATTTATCTTTAAGGAAAAATATGAAGGCCATACCCAACATGGGTTCTTCGCTTTCAATTCATTTTCTACAAAATATGAATCTATTTTTCAATATTTAATAAAAGTTAAAGCTTTGTCTCATCTTCAATTTCTTTTGGCCCAGCCTTACCTTTTCTTAGATTAGTTTACCTATCCTAAACTTATACTGCCTCTTTGTCACTATTTGTTGGGATTTCATGGCGCGGCGTGGATTTTCCATGATTAATCTCAACAAAAGAAAAAAATATATAAAAACAAATGAACAGACCTGCACCGTGACACCATGATACTCTGCATTCACAATGGCGTTAACTGGAGCTTTCACGCAACAGCGTGAAGAGCTTCCTCATTTCCATGACGTATTACAAGAAATAATAATATTGTGCAGTGATAAAGGGCCGTATTGGTGGCTTCACAGTGCATAGTAGTTGCTGTGCAAAACATTTGACATACAGTAGGATTAAATGAAAAACAAATTTCTGAGAAACAACCTTACCCTGCTCGTTGAGCACGCGGCCATTTTTACACCTACTGAAGCACAGAGCGGAACTTATTAGTGCACAGAAAATTGCGATGGAAGAGCTCAACTTAGGGTCAGCCTGCCGTATAGGAAAACGAAGCAAATCGAAAGATCGGGAGTGTAACCGGGTTTTTGATTCCCCTCGACCCAGGTACGAAGGAGATGGGTGAGTAAAACACCTGACCATTGACCCTTTCTTAAAACCGAACTTCTTCAGAAACCAACGACTGAGAAATAACAGAGAGTCAAAACAACGGTATGAGTCGGCACAGTGGAATAGGAATAGAATTCTCCGGACCTATCTCGCTAAACCTGAAGGTCGAAGCCAGTGCCTACGCACCTGACCACTTAACACGCAATATGTCGAAATATAGGGAAAGGTATCTAAAAAAGGAATATAGAAACCATACAAGAACTAAACATAGGGCATACTGAAGAGATAACAAAAATGGCAATGGTATTCACATGTTGGTGTAGGGCGAGAGATAGTTCTGAAGACAGAACACTCGCCGTGGGATGAAACTTGGTAATACAACCACTGTCCTGCTGCTAGAGCATCACCATTCGAGAAAACCTAGCTCGTCCATAAAAAAACCCGAGATTTGTAACGCTGCCAGGACACCAACAGTCAGTAGCGTCATCAGAATAACTGGTATAACATAACGAAATGAAATGAAAAATGAACATACTATACGCTGAAGAAAATCCGAAATAGTAAATGTAAGATACGAGTATACAGGTAAAGTTAGAAGCTGTATAGTGCGAGCCGACGATGCCCTGCACAAAAAATCAACGCAAAGAAATACAAGAAACGCTCTGATTTAGCAACACGACAGAGAAAAATATTAATGATGCTCGAGGCCATGAGGGTTAATAACAACCACCTAAACCCTAGAACCCTGCTCTCGGATTTTGATCAGGTAACCTCCAGCGCAATCACTTAGTTACGAAATCCTGAAAAAGATTTCACAGGTCTACTCCGAGCCAACCCTGCCTACCCTTCTGTCAAGCTAATAAAAAAATTACCGGCTGGTCAGTGTACTTAGGAGGCGGGTTGCCGGCAGATGCATGAGGAGGCTGTCCTCGAAAGGACCTTCTTCTTTTTCCTCCTACAGCTGTTGATAAACCACGCTCTCAGTACAGGAGCGGATGGTAAGGAGGATGAAAGGAGTTGTCCTAGCGCTAAGACCGAAATACGCAACCGGAAGATTGAGTCCTCACGGGGTGCCAGCTCTGATAGACATGCACAGGACGCAATTGCAACAAGAAACCTACATCTGGAATACAGAAACTGGAAACCGAATTGACAACACGCGCGAGGCAAAATAAAGCAGTATGATCAGGGCGTCGTCGAGGGGTTTGACCGAGGGTTATACAGGTGGATGCGGGACAGGAAGGCGTACGCACACGGACACCTGGCCATTTTACTCGAATGGAAATGAAAAAAAAAAACAAAAAAATTCCATAATCCACACCATAACGAATGAACCGATAGGTTGAATCCCTACAACCGGTATATGACCTTGATATCCAACATAACGAATATAATATGAAACCGTGATAGACGTAGGAACCCCTTTGCGTTAAGTCATAGGGTAAAGTAAATTATATGCAAGAGGGGTTAGTTTAAATTTCATGCCTTATGTATATGGACATATAAGTGGCGCTTCCCCTTCGTGCTACCAAAGGCTTCGGACTCATATATATAGTATATATATAGATCGTTGTTATATATATATATATATTCACCTACTCATTTAATTTATTTAATTGTCCAAGTATAGGTATGTTTGAAGTATTTGTGTAAACAGGGTTTTGGAAAACATATATATATTTAATATATATATAGGGATCTAAGTATTTATGGAAAAAGGTTTGGAAATATATATCGAATATAGCTATACATGTAGGAGCTAAATATACATAAACATGTATATGTTGGTAAGTGGTATGAAACAAAACTCTATAAGTAAGTAGTATGTGGGCTACATATATAAGTAAGTGTCCTTGGAAGATGTTCTTAAATACTACTATACAAAGAGAAGAAGGTTGAATCAGATCTAGTATAAAATAAAATAAAATAAAATAAAATAAATTTCCTTCAAATAGAGGTGTGACATGGTATCGGAGCACTAGTTACAACAGATTGGGCTGTCGTTTTGTGCTCACTGCTTATTGCATATGTTTTTTTTTGGAGTTTTACAAATTTCTGCTAATATGTGCTGTAAGTGTGTACAGTTGAAATGGCTGAAGATGAAGGGATTTATGTGGATTTGCGTAATGAGTTTGCTACTCCAGATCCCAATGCCCCTGTACTGGCTATGTTGCACCAGATGCAACGAGAGTTGGCTGAACTGAGAAGCCAGAATGACTTGTTGTCATCAACCAGTAAGGAGCAGGAAAAGCTCATCAGAGAACTAACTTCCCGGAACAGCCAGGAAGGTGAAGGTTCCGGAAAGAGGAAGATGGATGAATCTGATGATGATGATGCGGCTAGACAGCAACATAAACAGAGAAGGGAGTTGCAAGGAGAATTTCGAAAGATCAAAACCTCTCCTATGATGGGGAAAGGAGGAGGATGTCAAGCTTGGAAGCTTGGTTGCCGAACATGATCAAGTATTTCAAGCCTATGAATATGAGCACCGAAGGCTAGACAATGTGTGCCGCCCACAAGGAAAAGCTACACTCTGGTGGGAGGAGACAAAAATGGTGCATGCCATTGATGAAAAGACAGTTACTTGGGAAGACTTTCAGACTAAGTTCAAAAGTCGTTATTTGAATGAACGTTATTATGACGATAAAGCTAAATAATTTCATGAATTGAGATTAGGACAACTCACTATTGATGAGTTTGTCACTAAGTTTACTAATTTACTGAGGTATGTTCCTTACATTAGGGAAGAAAAAGCAAAGGTGAAAAGGTTTTTAAATTGTTTGCCTACTATCTACAAGGAGAAAATTGAGTTTGACAACCCAAAGACCATGGATGAAGCTATGAGAAAAGCGAGATTATGCTATCAGCAGTTTAAAGGTAAACCTGAACAAGGAAAGAGATGGATGAACAAGGCAGAGTTCAAAGGAAAGAGACAAAAACCAGCATATTTAAGAAATTTTGGTAGAGATCATCAAAGGAAAAAGTTTAGCAAACCAAAAGAAAGTCAAACTGCTCAGTCCCAAGTGGCTTCAAAACCAGGAGAAGGGAACGATAAAAAGGAAGGGACAGTCAGAATGAAGGAACCACTGAAATGTTGGGGCTGTGGAGAACCCCATATGATGAGGGACTGTCCCCATCGAAATATTCATATGATCAGTAGAGAGCGAGGCCAGACCATTTCGAATTTTATAGCGTAAACATACTAACCATCAAGGTACTGAAAATCGACAGCAGTAATATCAAGCAACCAGGAAATGGAGGGTAAGATTGACTCACCAGCATCGTTTGATTGATCCAGTGCTTCTTTGAGTTACATTAGTCCTGAATTTGTAGAAAATGTAAATTGCTTTCTCCGAAAATTTCAGTACCATGGTTGGTACAACACTGCCACCGGAACTAAGAGAAAAGTCACACATAAGTTGCCCAAAACATCAATACAATTAAATGGGTTCCCAACAAGTAAATCAACAGATATTTCCATTAGATCATATGATCTACTGATAGGAATGGATTGGCTAGAAAATAAGAAAGCCTTGATGAACTGTTGGGATAAGACCTTGCATTGTGTAGATGAGGAAGGGAAACCTTTTATTCTCAAAGGGAAACAAAAACCTATTTTTGTAAGACAAATTTCAGCATTGCAATTAAAAGGAGCAGCTAGAAAAGGATACCAAGTTGACGCAGTGCATGTGGAAGAAACAGAACAGAAAACTGAAGAGGAATTACTGGATGTTGTACCAGTAATAAGAGAATTTAAGGAAGTCTTTCCAAAGGAAATCCCTCATCTTCCCCCCAAAAGAGAGATTGATTTCTCAATCGATCTGGTGCCGGGAGCAACACCTGTCTCCCGAGCACCTTATCAAATGAGTCCTCCTGAACTGATGGAACTGAAAATGCAATTGCAAGAACTGTTAGATAAAGGGTATATCAGACCGAGTGTATCTCCTTGGGGAGCACCGGTGTTGTTCGTGAAAAAGAAAGATGGAACTTTTAGGATGTGCATTGATTATCGTCAACTGAATAAGTTGACCATTAAAAATAGATACCCTTTGCCTAGAATTGATGATCTTTTTGACCAAGTGAGAGGAGCTTCAGTTTTTTCAAAAATAGACTTAAGAACTGGTTATCACCAGCTCAGAATCAAGGAAGAAGACATCAAGAAACAAAGATTTCGAACCAGTATGGGCATTATGAGTTTGTAGTCCTACCTTTATTCGGTCTTAATGCCCTCGCCACGTTTATGTAAGCAAGGTTCTGATGAACATTGTGTCAATAAGTATTTGGAAAAAAATTTGTTCTTGTGTTCATAGATGATATCTTAGTCTATTCTAAAAATGAAGTTGAACAGTTAAGGAAACATCATAGAATAGTACGATAGACTTTAAGAAGAAAACCAACAGTATGCCCGTGCTCAAGAAATGTGAATTTTATGGTAGATAAAATTCAAGATTCAGTCATATAATTTCGAGAAGGGTTGGTAGTTGACTCGAGGCTTGAGGATTGCATTAAAGAATGGCCAGTCCCCACTGATGTCTCAGCAGTAAGATCATTTATGGGAATGCCAGGCTATTATCACAGATTTGTGGAGAGATTCTCTGCTATAGAAAATCCCATAACCTAATTACAAAGGAAGGGTGTCAAGTTTGTGTGGTCTGAAAAATGTCAAAACAGTTTCGAACAATTGAAACAGAAACTTATTTCAGCTCCTATATTAAAAATTGCTGATCCTGATAAAGAGTTTGTGGTATGTACAGAGGCTTGCAGAGAGGGGCTAGGAGGAGTCCTATTGCAAGAAAATTCAGTTATTGCGTATGAGTCTAGGAAATTAAAAACTCATGAACAGAATTATAGTGCATATGATTTGGAATTTGCAGCTATCATTCATGCTTTAAAAATGTGGAGGCATTATCTCTTGGGGAAGAAGTTCACATTGATGACTGATCATATTAGCCTCAAATATTTTTTCTCCCAAACTGACCTGAATGCAAGACAAGCCAGATGGTTGTCTTTCTAAGTGAATTTGATATGGACATAAAACATATCAAGGGGAAATAAAATAAAGTTGCGGATGCCTTAAGTAGAAATTCTTGTCAACATTTAAACAGCATTGGGAGTAGTGCCCAGATGGAGATAGAAGAATTGGTGGGAAAAGCAGCAATTCAAGATCCCGATTATGAAGCACTCTTGATGAAATTACATACAAGGGATAAAACAGATTTCACTAGAAATCAAAAAGGGCTGCTCTATTACAAAAACAGGTTGTATATCCCAAATATAGAGTCATTGAAAAGGGAAATTCTAGATGAATATCATAAACAACCCTATGCAGGACATCCCGGATATCAAAAGATGTTAACAACCCTGAAAAAGAAGTTGTTCTGGCCAGGAATGAAGAGAGATGTGGCAGAGTATCTAAGTAGGTGTATGGAATGTCAACTGGTTAAAGTTGAGCATCAACACCCAGCAGGGCTCTTAAACCCTTTACCAATTGCAGAATGGAAATGGGACACAGTTTCCCTAGATTTTATAACAGGACTACCCAAGACTAAGTATCAACATGATTCTGTAATGGTAGTAGTAGACACTCTCACCAAAGTTGCTCACTTTATACCAGTAAAGTCTACCTTTGGAACAGCTCAAGTAGCAAATGTTTTTCTAAAGGAGATAGTAAGGCTTCATGGAGTCCCCAAGGTGATTGTTTCAGATCGGGATGCTAAGTTTACAGCAGCATTTTGGAAGGGATTGTTTACAGGAATGGGTACTAAGCTGAATTTTAGTACTGCCTATCACCCTCAGACTGATGGGCAAACAGAAAGGACAAATCAAATTTTAGAAGATATGCTAAGAATGTATGTGATGGATAGGCCATCAAAATGGGAAGAGTATCTTCATTTAGCTGAGTTTGCCTATAATAATAGTTACCAATCCTCTATTAAGATGAGTCCATTTGAGGCACTCTATGGGAGAAAGTTCCGTACTCCCTTGAGCTGGAGTCAACCAGAGGATAAACTAGTGTTGGGACCAGATGCACTACAAGAGAAGGAAAGAATTGTTAAACAAATACGTAGAAACAGAGAAACATAAAGACATCACAAGACCTACAAATAAGAGCTATGCCGATAAGAAAAGGGGCAGCACCGAGAATTCAAAGTGGGGGATCATGTGTATTTGCGCATTAAACCCAAAAAGAGTACACTTTATGCAAGAAGTTGTGCAAAACTGGCTCCTAGATATTGTGGGCCTTTTGAGGTGTTAGAAAGGGTGGTGTTAAACACCATGTTGAAGCACACACATGGTGTATGAGGAAGAAGGATCCACACACAAGAGAAACAACACACAATGAACGATAAGCGTGAGGCTTTCTTATTTCCCATTATACAAAGATGTACATTTATAGTACAATGGTGTGACTCTTGGTTTCATATTCCAAGGTCACTTGACTCCATTGTGACTTTTCATATTCCACACCTACCTATGTAGGATTAGGTGTTCCAACATCCCCCCTTAATCCGAAGTGGTACGTGTGAGTCCAAGAAAAGAGTTGTAATACAAATTTGCAAAGTATACATGGCAGCACTTGGCTGAATCAACTCTCTAAAAATGTTGGAAAAAGAGGTGGTTTTAGGATGACCACAAACACTGGAACGCAATACATGTTGCAGTTCCCGGAACTCTTCCAAAACTGTCAAGAAGCTAAAAGCTTCTGCTAGAGGAATTGTCCCTCATAAAAAAGGGAGACCTTCGACCTAAAAGAAGGGAGGTCTACGACCTGTGGTGGTTTTAAGTTGTCCACCAACCAAAGATGATGTTTTTAGGTTATCCACCAACCGAAAATTATGGTTTTAGGTTATCCACCAACCAAAGATGATGGTTTTAGGTTATCCACCAACCGAAAATGATGGTTTTAGGTTATCCACCAACCGAAGGTATGCTCATGGGCATCCGTATCTCTGGCTACATCTCTGAATCCGGAATGACAAATTGTGGCTCAGGCTCGCTTGAACTCTGGCTGCAACTCTGAATCTGGAATGAGAGATTGTGGCTCATGCTCGCTTGATCTGTCGTCGAAGCTTGTACATGGCCACCATTTTCCCCCCTGTCAGGGACAAGGTGAGATGATGGCGAAAACTCAACTGCAAGTTTGTTCAATATGCGTGAACAAGTTCTAACATGTGTTGTAAACATCTTCTTGGCTGCTGATGCCCATTGCAAAGAAGCGATCCATCCAAGATGAATCTTTGTTCTTGTAGGAGGCTTGTTTCTGAAGCATATGTCTGAATAATGGGTGTGCCGACCACAGTGCTTGCATGGATGAAGATCAAAACAGTGATCTTTCATATGGCCAACTCGATCACAGTGTTGGCAAGATTTCTCAATCAAGGTGGAATTGGAAATGTAAAGATCCGGAACAAACTCGCAGTGAATCATTACATATGAATTCAAGACTTCCGAAATATGATGGGCTTGGTGTAGTCTAGAATATGAAAGGACACATCCTTGTCATATCCAATACCAGTTTTGTGCTTGTTGTGGACAAGCTCTTCCCAAGGTCTGATGATGGGCTTGAGAAGTGCAAGTTGAACTGGCTTCAGATTCGCATGTACATCTGCTCTAGTACAATGAACTGAATGGGAATCATCTGGAACTTTATCTTCTTTCTTCTGATGAGAGTCCTTCACAATCTTCTGAACAGAAACAGGTTCAGAATGGTGACTCTTTTGCTGAATTTCATCTTGCTGAAGCTGAGATTCCAACTGTAAAAACTCAATCTTCTCATGTGCATCTTGTAAACAACTTTGAATTTTACAAAGAGCATCCTTGCTCATTTTTATCATGTCATCAACATTTGAATGAATGAGGTCACTCAACAACACTAATGCCTCATTGATTTTGTCCATTTTCAACAATTTAGGCTCAAAAATGAAAGGGTGTCGGCTACAACCGAAAATGCACCCGTTTACAATGTGATGCAACAAGAAATACAAATGACTCAAGAAATTCTCAAAGTACAAGGTGTGCTCCTCAAATGATGGAGGGCAATCAACAACTCAAACACTGATTATGAATGAAGAAGCAATATCAATACAATGTCAATATCTCTGCAAAATATGTGTAGCTAAAAACAATATGCAAGAGGCCTTTGAGGCAGCTGAAAACTCTTCTTCAAATAGCTAGTCAAATGATGGCAAACTTGTCTTCAAGTGTAAATTTCTTCAAAAAAATCACCCTCATATATGCCACAAATCATACGTAAATTCATAGTTCTCTTTATGTATGGTCCATGTGCTCCATATGTCAATTCTTCTTTTTTTTCGCCGTTCTCAAAATCTCTCTTTCTCTCTCTCTCTCCGTTGTTTTTTTTTATTTTTTATTTTTTTATTTTTTAATTATAATTAATTAAAAATTAATTAAAAAATTGGAATTAAAAATTGAGGGAATTTTAAAATGGGATGGAAAACTATATGAGATGGAAATGGGAAGGAGATTTTAAATGGGGATGGGGAAATATTATAAAAATAGAGAGGGGAATTAAATTAATGGAGGAGAGATATTATGTGGAGGAGAGTTATTAAATTAAAATTAAAGTGGGGGTTGAAGTGGAGGGAATTAATTATATGGGAGAGGGAATCACTTTAAAAGGGAAGTGGAATGAATTTATAATGGGTGGTATTATATAGTGGAGAAAGAATATTAAAAAGAGAACGTATATAGAGTTGGGGGAGCGTAGTTTAGAGGGAAGGGGAATCGTAAGAGTTGCATACGCTGTTGAGAGGAGAGGGTGTAGTTGATTGAGTGCAGAGTTTGTATTGTTAGTAAGGGAGGCCGTGAGAGGGGGCGGAGCTTGAGGTAAACTGGAGTGGGAGACTGCGTTGAGAGGGAATCGAAGTGTGAAGGGTTGAGCGGCCGGTTGTGAGGGGTGAACGTTAAGGCGTGGAGCTGCGTTGTAGTGAAATATGGAGATAGGCAGTGAGTAAGGCGCATCAAGAGGGGCAGAGCGTATGGTGTATGGAGATGAGAGAGGCGTGGGCCGTAAGGGCCGTAGAGCAGAGTGAGGGCGGAGCGATAAGGTGTGAGGGCGGCTGTAAAAGTTGAGAAGTGGCTGTTGTTTGCAGAGTGTGGGAGTCGTAAGTGAGTAGTGCGTTGGTTAGATGAGAGGGGGGGGCCTGCGTTAGGAAGGAGAGCGAGCAGGAGCGTAGGGTGGATTGGGAATGCATGGGAGTTTTTATTTATTTATTTATTTATTTTTTAATTTTTTTTTATTTTTATTTTTAAAAACAACAGAGAGCAGAGAGATTCCAGAATTGCAGAAAGCAGCAAAATGATTCCAAAATTGTGGCTCAGGCTCGCTTGATCTGTCGTCGAAGCTTGTACATGACCACCATTTTCCCCCCTGTCAGGGACAAGGTGAGATGATGGCGAAAACTCAACTGCAAGTTTGTTCAATATGCGTGAAGAAGTTCTAACATGTGTCGTAAACATCTTCTTGGCTGCTGATGCCCATTATTTTTTTATTTTTTATATAACAGCAGAACAGAGAGTAGAGATAGGAAATCTTGAGCAGTAGAAATTTTTCAAATGTATAGCAGAAATAAATCCATCAGCAGAGAATGTAGAGATTGTCAATAGAACTCAGAAATTTTCCAATAGCCCAGCAACAGGAAAATGCAGAATTGCAGAACCTTAGAAATCCTTTCTCATTAAAACCAGAAACCTCTACTTCAGAAACCCTCTTTAAACAGTGTTTTCCAGCAACTCTTCAATGCAGAAATTAATAGAAATTGCAGGAAAAATGAGAATGAAAACCTTCAGATGTGCTTCTTCAACAACACTGCGGCTCTTCTTTAAAAAAAATTCTGAATGCTGCTCTTTCTTCTGAATGTTGTTCCTTCTTCTGAATGCTGCTCCTTCTCCAAAACCACTTTCTGAATGTGGCAAAAAGACTGCTACAAACACTTGAGTGCTGCAAAAAAACCAACAATTTTTGCAGATATGCGTAGGCCATAAACACAAATGGCTCACTCAAAGTGGAGCAGGGCCAGAAATCGCCCGCTCTGATACCATGTTAAACACCATGTTGAAGCACACACATGGTGTATGAGGAAGAAGGATGCACACACAAGAGAAACACCACACAATGAAGGATAAGCGTGAGGCTTTCTTATTTCCCATTATACAAAGATGTACATTTATAGTACAATGGTGTGACTCTTGGTTTCATATTCCAAGGTCACTTGGACTCCATTGTGACTTTTCATATTCCACACCTACCCATGTAGGATTAGGTGTTCCAACAGGTGGGACCAGTGGCTTACAAGCTGGCCTTACCACCCCATGTTAAAGTGCATAATGTATTTCATGTTTCATTATTAAAAAGATATGTGCATGATGCTTCTCACATAGTTGATTGGAATGTTGTACAGGTGGAACCAGAAGGGGAGTTTCTGCCCGAACCGCTTCAAATATTGGAGCGGGAAGAAATTGAATTGAGAAACAGAACAGTGGTCAGAGTAAAGGTGCAGTGGAAGCACTTTACTGCTGAAGAAGCCACCTGGGAAAGGGAAGCTGAAATAATGGAGAAATATCCATTTTTGTTTAACTGAACTTTAGTAGTTGAATAACAACACCGAGGACGATGTTTATTTTCAGAGGGGGAATATGTAACACCCCCAATTTGTGTGTTGAATTTTTAAAAGTTAGACATTTGAATTTTAATCCTAAGGGGGTGGACCCCAAGGGATGAATATAGTGTGAATGTATTTGCATATTTTATTTGAGGAAATAAATAAAATGATTGTGCATTTTGACCAAAAAGATAATTAGAGATCACTTGCCAAATCCATGAGGATGGATAAGGCAAAAAATCCCCAAAAATCTTTCAAAAAGCCTTGAAAGAAATTTATTTAGATTTGAGGAGGAATCTAAATTTCCCCAATGAAGAGGAGTAGTTGGGAAGAGGTGAGAAAAAGCTGGAAAAGCTGAGGAAAAGCTTAAAGCAGCTTTAAAGAATCCCAAAATGGGAAGCCTAGGCTAAACAGGAAAGAAAGCATCCTGCTATTCTGGACGCAGAATTAGAAACATGCTTTGGGGAATTTTGAGCTTAAATAAGCTGCTCCTAGACAGATTTGAGGTTGATCTATGCTAGGAGGTGATCTCTTCTCGGGGGTGAATCCTGGGAGATAAAGAGGATTCTAAGGTTGGGAGGTTGGTCATTTGCAGATTGTGGTATGTTTTGAAATTTTTGTTACTTTATATTTCTGATGGTATGAATTGGCTACATATAGAAAATTTAAGTAAATGATGTGTTTGATATTAGCACTACATTTAACAGAATCCATCCTAAGGCATTCACCTTCCAGACTCTGTTTAGTTGTAGACTAGTAACCTGTAGAGTAGAAACTTCAGAAACTCTGAACCAAGTCCGGTTCAAATCTGAAGTTACTTGGTCTCTACAGATGATTAATTTTTAGGGAGTTCTCAAAAAAAAAAAAAAAAATGGCATGAGATGCATATGTGTAGGTTATAAAAATATAAAACCAATATAGTAGCACTGAACTATGCATGGTATGCAGCAGAAGGTGGGAAAGCAAGATACTTGAATTATATATATGTAAGCCTTCAAGCCTTCTATCATTTATATATATATATAAGCCTTCTATCATTTAAATCATTTATGAATTGAATATATGAGCATTCTAACCTATGTAAGAGTGTTGGAAAGAACAATTCTATTCTATATGATTTTTGAAATTTCTTGTGAGGATATATATATATATATATTCATATCCAAGTTTATCCTTACTCTTGGACAACAATTATCTTAGCAAAAAAATTTGTAATCTAAGGTCCTTTAGTCAATTAATATTGAAAATATTGATAAATACTTCACGAGGAATTTGAAGTTAAGAGTGAGGGCTTGAAATATGTATATTGAATTTTTATAAAAAGGTACCAAATATAACTAACCATTGGAGAAAAGTTAATCTATACATTATTTTTTGAACTATCGAATATCCATACATATGCAATTAAAAATAAGAGTCTATATGTTACTTTGTACCGAGACTAGGGATAATTAGTTCAAAGAACAAATATATATATGTATATTGGCCGGTGTCGAACTTTATATAACTCGGTCATGTGTTATATATAAACATAAACATAAATGTTATATGACCCAAAAGTGATATAAACCGAACCCTATTCGTAACCGATCTATGGAAAACGAGATTTTACATATGAACCAAAGGTATGTGAATCTATACATCTAAATCGGAAAACACAGACGAATCAATAATATTATACATGATCATTACGTATATTGGAATGAGAGCAGCGGCATGTTATAATAATGCATGGTTAATAATTGAAATAATATGTTCCGAACCTATTTTAAAACAAATTCGATGAACTGCTGTGATGATTTCATCTCATGGCGCGGCGTGGATTTTCCATGATTAATCTCAACAAAAGAAAAAAATATATAAAAACAAATGAACAGACCTGCACCGTGACACCATGATACTCTGCATTCACAATGGCGTTAACTGGAGCTTTCACGCAACAGCGTGAAGAGCTTCCTCATTTCCATGACGTATTACGAGAAATAATAATATTGTGCAGTGATAAAGGGCCGTATTGGTGGCTTCACAGTGCATAGTAGTTGCTGTGCAAAACATTTGACATACAGTAGGATTAAATGAAAAACAAATTGCCGAGAAAAAACCTTACCCTGCTCGTTGAGCACGCGGCCATTTTTACACCTACTGAAGCACAGAGCGGAACTTATTAGTGCACAGACAATTGCGATGGAAGAGCTCAACTTAGGGTCAGCCTGCCGTATAGGAAAACGAAGCAAATCGAAAGATCGAGAGTGTAACCGGGTTTTTGATTCCCCTCGACCCAGGTACGAAGGAGATGGGTGAGTAAAACACCTGACCATGAACCCTTTCTTAACACCGAACTTCTTCAGAAACCAACGACTGAGAAATAACAGAGAGTCAAAACAACGGTATGAGTCGGCACAGTGGAATAGGAATAGAATTCTCCGGACCTATCTTGCTAAACCTGAAGGTCGAAGCCAACGCCTACGCACCTGACCACTTAACACGCAATATGTCGAAATATAGGGAAAGGTATCTAAAACAGGAATATAGAAACTGTACAAGAACTAAACATAGGGCATACTGAAGAGATAACAAAAATGGCAATGGTATTCACATGTTGGTGTAGGGCGAGAGATAGTTCCGAAGACAGAACACTCGCCGTGGGATGAAACTTGGTAATACAACCACTGTCCTGCTGCTAGAGCATCACCATTTGAGAAAACCTAGCTCGTCCATAAAAAAACCCGAGATCTGTAACACTGCCAGGACACCAACAGTCAGTAGCATCATCAGAATAACTGGTATAACATAATGAAATGAAATGAAAAATGAACATACTATACGCTGAAGAAAATCCGAAATAGTAAATGTAAGATACGAGTATACAGGTAAAGTTAGAAGCTGTATAGTGCGAGCCGACGATGCCCTGCACAAAACATCAACGCAAAGAAATACAAGAAACGCTCTGATTTAGCAACACGGCAGAGAAAAATATTAATGATGCTCGAGGCCATGAGGGTTAATAACGACCACCTAGACCCTAGAACCCTGCTCTCGGATTTTGATCAGGTAACCTCCAGCGCAATCACTTAGTTACGAAATCCCGAAAAAGATTTCACAGGTCTACTCCGAGCCAACCCTGCCTACCCTTCGGTCAAGTTAATAAAAAAATTACCGGCTGGTCAGTGTACTTAGGAGGCGGGTTGCCGGCAGATGCATGAGGAGGCTGTCCTCAAAAGGACCTTCTTCTTTTTCCTCCTACAGCTGTTGATAAACCACGCTCTCAGTACAAGAGCGGATGGTAAGGAGGATGAAAGGAGTTGTCCTAGCACTAAGACCGAAATACGCAACCGGAAGATTGAGTCCTCGCGGGGTGCCAGCTCTGATAGACATGCAGAGGACGCAATTGCAACAAGAAACCTACATCTGGAATACAGAAACTGGAAACCAAATTGACAACACGCGCGAGGCAAAATAAAGCAGTATGATCAGGGCGCTGTCGAGGGGTTTGACCGAGGCTTATACAGGTGGATGCGGGACAGGAAGGCGTACGCACACGGACACCTGGCCATTTTACTCGAATGGAAATGAAAAAAAAAAAACAAAAAAATTCCATAATCCACGCCATAACGAATGAACCGATAGGTTGAATCCCTACAACCGGTATATGACCTTGATATCCAACATAACGAATATAATATGAAACCGTGATAGACGTAGGAACCCCTTTGCGTTAAGTCATAGGGTAAAGTAAATTATATGCAAGAGGGGTTAGTTTAAATTTCATGCCTTATGTATATGGACATATAAGTGGCGCTTCCCCTTCGTGCTACCAAAGGCTTCGGACTCATATATATAGTATATATATAGATCGTTGTTATATATATATATATATTCACCTACTCATTTAATTTATTTAATTGTCCAAGTATAGGTATGTTTGAAGTATTTGTGTAAACAGGGTTTTGGAAAACATATATATATTTAATATATATATAGGGATCTAAGTATTTATGGAAAAAGGTTTGGAAATATATATCGAATATAGCTATACATGTAGGAGCTAAATATACATAAACATGTATATGTTGGTAAGTGGTATGAAACAAAACTCTATAAGTAAGTAGTATGTGGGCTACATATATAAGTAAGTGTCCTTGGAAGATGTTCTTAAATACTACTATACAAAGAGAAGAAGGTTGAATCAGATCTAGTAAAAAAAAAAAAAAAAAAAAAAATAAATAAATAAATAAATAAAAAAATAAATAAAAAATTTCCTTCAAATAGAGGTGTGACATTATCCATGCATGCTCATTTTCATAATCATTCTCCCATGTATAAAAACAATTGTTAGGTTTTCAATTCTACCCTAGCTAACTCACCTGGGAAAATTTGATTTATCCCTTCATTCATTCATTCCTAACTAAATGTAAGGGATCTGCATTACATTATTTAATATGCAATGTTCCACAACTACTAAACCAACTATTTACTGGGTTTATAACTCATACTTAAGTTTACCACTTCATTATTTTCCATGCATATGAGCTAAAATATGTTTATCACAAAAGACTTTAGTCATTAAATATACTTGTCTTGAACCTCATCTTGGTAATTTTTTCCAATCAAATTTTTTTTTTCCCACATTATACTTTTACCACTTAATCTACCACAATAGTGTTTATTTCTCTTTTAACCATAATTAGAGTAATAATATTCCGACCATATGGTAAAATATGTCCTTCCACTTTACTTGCAACTTTTAAGGTAAATTCACTTTTAATATTCCCTAGGTGAATTTTTTTCTTCTCCCTTAATCCCGTGGTTATAAGGTTTGAGTTTTACTAACTGAACTAAATTATCATGTATGAAGATATTATATTCATACAATTCAACAAAGTTAACATTATAACATATAACAAGATCACCTATATTTATAATCTTAATTGTAGATTTAGCTTATGTCCCACGTGCAATTTGTTTCATTTTACTCTATCATTTCTCATGATAATTATTATTATTATATATATATATATATATATATATATATATATATTTAATAGTTAATTAAGAATTTACAACTTATATTTAACATACCTCTATTAAATATAAATTGTCCTTTTCCTATTATCCACCTTTCTCTAGATATTCCAATATCAACTTCCTTTCTTCTTTTTTTCCAATAGCTATGGTAACACATAGTATTATATAACGTATTTGGAACATATATCACCCCACAATTATTCCTTCAAGACACATATATATATTTTTTTTTTCTCAATTCTTTTTTTTTTTTCCTTGTTCTTTTCCTGTTCGACATCTGAGACCTCTTAGCCTCTTTCTCTTGTCAACAGTATTTGTACATTCCCACTGTATGACTTTCCACCAAGTGTATATAATTCTATATCTCCTTATATTACCAAGAGACATCCTTCTTTTCTACACTTAATATAGCCATGGACTTGATGGACATACTGACTCTTCAAGGATATCACCTAATATGTATATATATATTTAATCCTCTATCTTTAACTTCAACTATAGGTCTCATACATATCTCTTTGGATCCACTGGTATATAGATATATTAATACCCTATTGTCATTATTATGGGATCCCCATATATATATATATTTATTTCCTTTTAACACCCCTATATATATATATATCTATTTCTTTATAATACCCATATAGATATATATATATGTTTTCGTTATAACACGCTATTTCTTTATAACACCCATATATATATATATATATATATATATATATATATATATATGTTTCGTTACCTATATATATATATTAATCACCCTAGATAAATATACATCCGGTATATCCAAACCTTTATCAAAGGTACTCAACTATAAACTTAACCTATACGCCTAGACCTAGGCACGGCATTATCGATTATATGTTATTATTGAAGTCGTCTCACTATAAACCTCATTATATTCCCTTTTGATATTATAATTGATTTTCTTCCACGCGTGTATTCAGCATGATATAATGCTATCTCGCCATTTGAATTATCACAATTTGATATAATACATGGGTACGTTCTGGACGCTGTGTAGGTCGAGGTATTGACCGCGGCGAACCATTGGTTTATCCAGTCGAAACCTCTGCGATGCTTGTGCCACGTGACAAGGAATTAACTTCTCAGTTTATACCGGAATGCATACATCCGCCGGTTTTAAAATTACCGGCAACGCGTTTTTTTTTTTTCTTTTTTCTTTTGCCAATGGTACTTTGTTGGTGTAACGTGTAGGTTTTGTATTTTGATATGCAGGAACGGCGTTGCGCACGGCAGTTTGAGTACCCAGCGCCGCCCTTACAGCTCGCTACTCAGACTTTTGTGTTACGTGTAGATCTTTGGTGCGTTTTTCTGTTCGGCTAGGTACTGTGCAAGCCGAATAATGCAGGTTTAGTATTTTTTTTCACATCTCCGGGTACATAGCTGCCGATAAAGCTGAGTTGGGGTCAAATCGACCTTGAGATGCTCTGCACGCCTAGGGCAGTGGAATTAGGGTTTCTCGTACCCTTCCATTGTCTTGCCTCTGCGGCATACAAGCATGTATTCCTCTGAGCGGTCATACCTATATTTATCCCGCTCAGGTTTCAGGGAGTCTCATTCTAGATGAGGCGATTGTCATTTACTTCCAGTCGTTTAGTGAGGGAACTGCTTGATACCGAATTTCCAGATCAGGTTGATGGGTGAGAGTTCCGGCTTTGCTTTCTATGATTCTCTCTCTTCTGTTATACCGTTTTATATCTTCCAATCAGGTTATGTTTAGTCATTTACGAGTTGTATTGTGCAGGTACGTGGAAGATGGGTTTTCAGGCTGCGCGCAATATGCCTCAAGAAGGGTACCTCGTTCGGTTTTTTTTTTCCATTATCGTGAAGCCTGCCCCATGTTTATCTTAAGGTCCATCGCACTGGCGACGGGGTCAAGCTTTCTTAGCTTTACCATGAGACAACATTCCCCTTATTACCGGGCTGCTGCGTGTTTAATATGAACAAATTGTATATTATGTTGGTTTTTATTTCTCCAATTAAATCTGTCGAAGAGAAGCTTTATTATCAGTTTTCACACTAGTTAGCCCACCTCGTAGCAGAGATCTAAGCGTTTCATTCAGGTGTATTGATTTTCCTAGATCTGGGTTGATCTAGAACCCACGCTAACTATTAAACTGCTTTTATGGTTAAGTATTTCTGGATGTTGCATAGTTCGGCTGGGGTTATGGTCCACAGCGCTCTGACCGCTCTCTTCTCCCTTTAGCAACTTATCTTTGCGGTAGCTGGCACAATGGACTCGCTATCATTGTCAGGGAAAAAGCCGAACTCATTCGAGGGTAACCTTCTTTCCTTTACGCAAGCACATCTCTGTTTTTTTCGGTTTGTTTACTGTTAGTAATATTCTTTATTGGAACTGGAATATTCGAATGTCTGGGAATTACCGTCCTACTATCATGCCTTGCACCAGAGGATGAAGCGGTCCTAACCAGCGCCGCGTCGGTTCATCGTGTAAAGGCTGACCGTAGTATTACATCCGCCTTTATTGTTTTCAGCTATATGGTTATGAGCTGCTATCTGTCACCAGTTAGTAGCTAAAGATTTTTATAATTATGATAGATTATGCGCAGGTGGACAGTAGAGGTTCGCACGCCGGTAGTGGAGTAAGGTTTAAACTATACCATAATGTTAAACTAACCACCCTATCTCATGATTAAATAACCCTGAAAACATTGCGGACGTTGATGGTTGTACTGACGAGAGTTTTTTTTTTTTATATTAACACCAGGCCACGAGATAATAATACAACAAATCGTTGTGAGTTGTTATGATTGGATCGTGCGCCACGCAGCGTCGGTCAATGGTTCTTCCATATATATAGTTTTCTTTCCCCGAACTATTATGTTATAATAGTTGATTTTAATGAACCATTAGATCTGTTCACGGCATTCCCATTTTCTTTTGAAATCGATTATTTGTATTTATATTTCGCTGGTGACAGATAAAATTTTGGTATATATATGTCTATACGGCTCATTTGTGGTCGAACTTTGTAATATTCCAACTTCATATTATATCAAATTTTGTATATTATGTATAACATTATACCAATCACAATCACCTAATGGTATATAATATTATATTATATATTATATTGTTATAATGGTATAATGGTATAATATTCAATATTATATATAATATTGTTATAGGTCGAACTAACAATCACCTAAACGTGTAATATTTAATGCTTGTTAGTAATTATATATACTTTTGGTTGTAAATGCATGTATACAGGTATTTGATAGTTCAATTGATAATATGCTTTCAGCATAGGTTATCTCCGTTACCCTAATGTTTGTATCAAGGGTTAGAGATGAAGTTTAAAATACAATTTACTTTATAATTGCTATGAAAAATGTAACCCTTCTATAGTATACATTTACTTTGTGGTTCAATAAGAGTCAGACTACATATTCTAGAATACTTACTTGTAAGTTCTATTTTTCTTTTAAGGTATACCTATATACAGGTAATGGTGCTTGACAAGAGAACTTTAATTATAAGGCAAGTATTTGGCTATGTTACAGGTTTTCAAGGAGTAAGAATATAATTAGATATGCAATCTATACCATTATAAAGGATATAATGCTCATATAGAGTAGAATTACTCCTTTTTCTAGCACCATTATAAATGTTAGAATACTCATATATGCAATCTATATTCAAATATCTTGTTTTCTTCCTTTCTGCTACATACCATGTATACTTCAGTGCTATTCCAAAAATTTGCCTAGCAGACATAAGAACATAAAGTATCCCATTTGTATCAACAGAAACAAAATCACTTTTAATTTTCTATGGGGACTAAGCAACTTCAGATTTAAACCAACCTTGGTTTAGAGTTTCTGGAGTTCCTACTCTATGGGTTTTCTGGTTTACAACTAAACAGAGTTCTGGAAGGTGAATACCTAAAGATAGATTCAGTTAAATGTAGTACTAAATCAATCATACCCTTTCATTAAATTTTGTATGTAGCCCTTCATACTAATTTAAATAGAAGAGTATCATCCCACTTTATACTCTTATCTCTAGAAGTTCCTTTTTTTTTCTTTTTTTTCTTTTTTTGTATCTAGGGAATCAATATAAATTCATTTTTCTCTTTTTATGTCCTATCCAGGCTAAAGATCTTACCCTCATAATTGGAATATTTCTAGTGAGAGGTTAAATTATGGAAGAAAAATGGAAAAAAATGATATATTGCTATGAAATTTCTGATGCTCGATAAGGCCATCTAGATGATGTCTCAGTTAGGTACTACTGCTTTCTCTCTTGTTTTTCCTCACAGTAAGGACCACTTAGTTTAGCAATTTAAAAATGGAAATCATCCTTCTATACTACTTGTAGTCTTTGCTCGACCTATGGGATTAAATTCTACATGTTCATAGTAGTACCATTCTCCCCTTTCCTCTCCATTAACTTTAGCATTGATCTTTTCTACTGTATTAAGATGGTTTCAGTATCTTAACTTTCTGAACACTAAAATTTCTTTTACATAACGATGATAGTAGGAAAATAGCTAAATATGTCATTGTAAACTTACAGATTTTTTTTTTCATCATGGATATATATAGTCCGAGTGAAGAAACAATCATACTCTATTATTTTACATAGAAATACTATTTTTCTGAGAGATATCGGTTTCCAGATTTAAACATATTATAGGTTTAACCATTCTGGTATATGAGCCTCCTCATATCACTCCCATATCAATGTTTCTACTTCACCACAATCTGTTACATGTATACCTGAAAGTATATCCAAAATATTTGTATACTTGAAGTAATATTTTTAATATTCATAAAATTTATAACAGTTAACCATTTCTTTGTGAGCACATATCTTGCCCAATTTTTGAACTTTGGCTCCGATACCATTTGTCACGCCTCCCAGACCCAGCTTCTTACCCATATATCATATCTTAGATATTCTCGGCTTTATGCACCAGCTAACAAAAAGATTACTTATTGAATTCATTTCAAATTCATATATCTAGTTGACTGATATATCTATATATATTAGTTTGTATTTCTCAGGTTAGTTTTTCAGAGTTTTGACCAACTCTAGCCGATTAATAGGCCCTTCCTCAAACTTTCCAGTTTGCTATAAAATTTTCAACA
Organism: Pinus albicaulis; assembly: GCA_034641835.2. NCBI lineage: Eukaryota > Viridiplantae > Streptophyta > Pinopsida > Pinales > Pinaceae > Pinus > Pinus albicaulis. Next base: position 143,607 of record JAXQQM020090597.1, read on the forward strand.
TTTTTTTTAAAGTTCAGCATCGACGTATAGATTTATGCCTCCTCGTATACATCTATCTATACTCAGTTAACCTTCATTGCTCCAACTACTTTCCCAGCAGTTTATATGGACGGTAACCAGATGCTCTGTTCATTATATTTTTTTCATATACTTACAATCTTCCCCCCACACAAACTTTTATCATACAATAGATAGGATTCTCCCCTTATTTCACTGTTACAAACATTCAACATGTTTGACACTCTGGTACAGATTCAACTGTTCCATGGGAAAACTAGGAAACAGATCCTCTTGCTTCAATCAAATGGAGGTAGAGAATATTGAACTAGATAGTTTAGAATCTCTAATGTTAGATTCTCGTACTTAGTTAGGATTCAACTTCTGCTTTCATATGTTTACACTTACCTGTAATAGAATAATTTAGTTTATTAGTTTTACAATTCTTTCCATTGTAACTCGACTAACATACTGGTATCACAGGGTTGTTGTTTCCCACTTTCTGTTATTGTTTACAGGGAATTCTGTGCCATCAGTATTGTTATGATACGTTTAGTTGTTTGGGACTTGCTGTTCATGGGTACTATTTTGTTAACATTTTCTGTTTATACACACAACAATTAAATACTCTTTTAAAAGACAGCAAGCTATACCTGTACATAGTGATTAGATTTGCTGTTCAAATGATCTATCATCTCTAATTGCATTACTACAAGGTACTCATCCCTAAAACCCAACCATCTGTCTCTGCTATCAATAGCTTTAGTTTTCAATTACATAAGTTACTGAACAAATAATCAATATAAAATTTGCATAATGATCCATAACATAATAGTTCATAAATTGCATAATGAACCATAACATCACAATTCATAAATTGCATAATGAACCACAACATCACAATTCATAATTTGCATAATGAACCATGACATCACAATTCATAAAACAGGGATATATTTAATACAGACTTACAGAAATCTCCAAAATTATGCATGCATACCTCTACTATGACCAGTCCTCCCAACCTTAGAGTTCGTTTATCTCCAGAACTCACCCCCGAGCTGAGATCCTCCAAGAACAGACTAACCTCAATCTGTTCTGGAGCAGCTTATTTAAGCTGTGCTTCCCCCAAAGCATGTTTCCAATTCTGCGTCCAGAATTTCAGGATGCTTTATTCCTGTTTAGCCTAGGCTTCCCATTTTGGGACTCTTTAAAGATGCTTTAAGCTTTTCCTCAGCTTTTCCAGCTTTTTTCTCACCTCTTCCCAACTACTCCTCTTCATTGGGGAAATTTAGATTTTTCCTCAAAAATCTAAATTAGAAATAATTTCTTTCAAGGATTTTTCAAAGATTTGGGGAAAGTCTTTTCCTTTTCCATCACCTCATGGATTAGGCATGTGATCTCACTTTCTCATCTGGTCATAGTGCATACACAATATTTTATTTAATTTTCATAATTAAATAGTTAACCACATCCACACAATAATTATCCATTGGGGTCCACTCCCCTTTGGATTTATGTTCAAATCTCTCATTTGAAAAGCATAGAACTTGGGGGTGTTACATACTGGCTATAGTTTTTTGATGAATTGTTGCATAAAATAATTTTATCTTATAAGATTTATGTGAACCATTTAAGAAACAAAAAGGAAATTGCATAATCATTTATTGGAAAAAGCACGGAAAATATGTCAAACTATGAAATTTTGCTCCCAAGATTTCCAGTGGTATATATATGGGTAGGCCCACCTCTGCCATCTACTTAGTAGCATGGTGGCCAGTAAGGTAGCTCCAATTGTGGCATGCATAACTTTCATATATGAGCTCCTATTGATGTGATTTTTACACCATTCTAAAGACCACTATATGACTAATTCTATCACAACACTTTATGCTGATATTTTGAAATTTTTTCTTCAGAAATTTCCATTTGATTTGTCAAAATGGAAGTAAAATTTTTTAAACATTGAGTCTCTTAATCGAGATGTGCCACTAACTTAAAAGGTACTCCCCCAATAAAAAAACCTAATGTATGGAGCACAAAAGTCGGAATAGACATATCACTAGCCAATGGAATGAAGGTGGACATAATGACTCATTATACTACATTTGAAAAGTAGGAAGACCTCCTTCAATATTGGATGGGACACTAGTTCTTGACATCATGTGAGAACTACACGAAAATGAAAAGAGGATCACCAAAATGAGGTTTATTCAATTGAACAAGTGAAGGGTCTACAATATCTATCAAAAGAGGATTGTAATTAAGTGGAAGATGTTCATTGATGAATTTAACTTTTATGTTTTAATCCTCCTTTGGCTATCTTGTGTGAATCCTAACTATAAGATGTTTGTGTCATTAGTTATGCATAACCACTATTGATTAATGGTTTCTGATTCGTCTACCTTTGAGGAAAACTTTTGGTAAGTCCTCACTCAATTTTGTTTTCATATATCCATTTACTTCTTGAGGCCGCTAGCCATGTGGAAATATCTTACTACTATTTTTCTTGAATTAGCTAATAGTCAACACTAGCTATGATGATAGTCTCACAACCATTTTTAGATCTATGTCATCTAACAAGTGTTTCAAGTTCTTTTAGTATTGAGTTTGAAGCCCAATATAAGGGTCCAAACCTATCAATAAACCAACACTCAATAGCTGACATCCTAACATCTAGAGTCCATGTCACTTGCTACTACTATCCAATTTCCATATTAGAACCATTGCACAACCTAATCCATATCACCTTACCACAAAATGTTTCCATGTCAACAACATGTCATCTCCAAGTCTATGCCACATAAATGGCATGAAATATCCACATTAATGTCACACTATCACCACATTAGTGCCACATCATCATCATGTCTATGTCATGTTATCATAAAATGAGTGGCAAATCAAAAAAACATTATCGTCTACCACCTTAGGGACTTCCTAAATTTAAATATTTTTCTATGTAAGTTATTACCATCATTATATCTCCTAGGTTTCCAATGATATGTACTTTATGAGGTTCATTTCTTTTTCTTCCTCATTTATTTTTATGCATAATTCATTTTTTTTTGTGTTTATTGTTGTAGTAGTTAAAGGAACATTAAAGTTTCCATCTAACAAGTGTTTAAAGTTCAATTAGAATTGAGACTTATGACCAATATAAGGGTCAAAACCTCTAGATAGTCTGAGACACAATAGTTGACCTCCCCACATCTAGTATCCATGTCACTTGCTATTTCCATCCAATTTCCATTTTAGCACCATATTAAACTCTAATACATATAACCTTATCACATAATGTGTCCATGTAAATAACATCTTATCTCCATATCTATGCCACATTAGTGCCATGAAACCTCTACATTTATGCCACCCGACCACCACATTAGTGCTAGATAATCATCATGTTAGTGCCATGTTATCTATATGTGAGTATCACATCAAAGACACATTATCATCTAACACCTTAAGGACTTCATAGACCTATATTTTCCTATATAAATTATTCCAATCATTATAATTCTAACCTAACCTAACCTAGCCTTACCTAACATAACCCAACCTAACCTGGCTTAGCTTAGCTTAGCTGAACCTACCCTACTCTAACTTAGTGTAGCATAGCCTACCCTTCCTATCCTAGCCTAACCTAGCCTAACCTAACCTAACCTAACCTATTGTGGCCTAGCCTAGCCTAACCTAGCCTAGCCCACCTATCCTAGCTTACCCTACCTATTCTACCCAAGCCTAGCCTAACCTAGCCTAACCTAACCTAACCTAACCTATTGAGGCCTAGCCTAGCCTAACCTAGCCTAGCCCACCTATCCTAGCTTACCCTACCTTTTCTACCCAAGCCTAGCCCAGGTTAGCCTATCCTAACCTAACCTAACCTAGCCTACCTAGCCCTAACCTAACCTAACGTAACCTACCTGGCCTAACCCTACCTAACCCTAACCTAACGTAAGCTATCTAACGTAGCCCTAGCCTAACATAACCTAACCCACCCTAGCCTAACCTAGCCTATCCTAGATTAACCTAACCTAACTTAACCTACCTTATCCTAACCTAACCTACCCTAGTCTACCCTACCTAAACTAGCCTAACATAGCCTAGCCTATCCTAACTTATCCTAACCTAACTCACCCTAACCTAACCTAACCTAACCTAACCTAGCCTAGCGTAGCCTAACCTCACCTAGCCTAACCTAACCTATCCTAGCCTAGCTAATCCTAACCTAACCTAAACTAACCTAACTTAACCTAAACTAACCCAATCTATCCTAGCCTAGCCTAACCTAGCTAAGCTTAGCGCACCCTAACTAAGCCTAGCCCACACTAACCTAACCTAACTTAGCCTAACCTAGCCTAGCCTAGGCTAGGCTAACCTAACTTAGCCTAGACTAGCCTAGCTTATCCTACCTTAGCCTAGCCTAGCCTACCCTAACCCAACCTAGCCTACCCTAACCTAGCCTAGCTTAGCTTTACCTAACCTAGCCTAGCCTAGCCTAACTTAACCTAGCCTAGCCTAGCCTAGCCTAGCCTAGCCTAACCTAGCCTAACCTTGCCTAATCTAACCTAGCCTAACCTTGCCTAATCTAACCTAGCCTAACCTAGCCTAGCCTAGCCTAACCTAATCTAACCTAACCTAACCTAACCTAACCTAACCTAACCTAATCTAGCCTACCTTAGCCTAGCCTACACTAGCCTAGCCTAACCTACACTAGCCTAGCCTAGCCTAGCTTTACATAACCTTTCGTAGCCTAACATAACCTTGCCTAGCCTAACCTAGCCTTTTCTAGCCTAACCTACCCTAGCCTAGCATAGCCTAGCCTTACCTAGCCTATTCTAGCCTACACTAACTTAACTTAACCTATCCTAACATAGCCTAGCCTAGCCTAGGCTAGTCTTGCCTAGCTTAACCTAGTCTAATCTAACCTAACCTAGCCTAACCTAGTATAGCCTAGCCTAGAGTACTGTAACCTAGGCTAGGCTATGTTAGGATAGGTTAAGTTAAGTTAGTGTAGGTTAGAATAGGCTAGGTAAGGCTAGGCTAGTCTTGCCTAGCTTAACCTAGTCTAATCTAACCTAACCTAGCCTCACCTAGTATAGCCCAACCTAGAGTACTGTAACATATTCTAACCTAACCTAGCCTACTCTAGCTTACCTTAGCCTATTCCTTAGTAGCCTAGGCTAGGCTACTCTAGCTTACCTAGCCTACTATATAGTAGCCTACCATGTTTTTGTCTAGCCCACCCTAGCTTAACTTATTCTATCCTTGTGTAGCCTAGTCTAATTTAGTCTATCCTAGCCCACTCTAGCTTAGCCTAGCTTAATCTAATACAATATAAATTCATAAGAATTTATATGTGTTGTACTTGAAAATTTTAATAAAATATATATTCAAAAACAATCTTAGGAAATATTTATACTACAATGTAATTTTCCCAAATATCTTTAAATATAAAAGTATTAAAACATAAATTCAAACATTTTTTTATACATTATATTATTTTAATTAAAAAAAATATACTATACTAGATTGTACCATTAATAAAATATAGTACCGAACTTAAATAACATATTAAATATCTAAATAATAAAATCATTAAAAAAATAAATTAAACTAAGCAATGTTAATAAAAAAAATCATTAAAAACAAAATAAATTAAAAAATAAAGTTTAAATATAAAAAAAAAACAAAACATTATTAATAAAATTTTAAATATAACAAAAACATTATTTAAAATAAATTAAATATATAAAAATACAATTTAAAATACATTCAACTTTACCACAGTAATAATGTAAAAACAAAGCCAAGCTTGACTATCAATACCTAGTTGTATCGATAACGTCAGTGCAAATCACAAACTAATTTTTTTTCTGTTAGGAATATCTTGTTGAAAATTTCCTAGTTTAAAATTCCACGATTGATCGTTACAAACTTACTAAATATAAGCTCAGGAATAGTAGCTGAAATTACAAGATTGGGGTTTATTTTAGCTAAGATTACAGTTATTAACTGAAATGTAACTATGCATAGAGGTTTTTATTCCTCTGCGTAGCCACACGATGCAACATAAAACAATGCATCCGATACGTGAATAATTTTGAGAGAAATCGAACATTTTCCCTGCACGAGATTTGAGAGAGGAGGAGATTACAATGGCTGAAATGAATTACAAAGAAACTATGTCATTTGTGAGGGCCCAGAAAACTAGAAAGAAGATAGAACAATAAAACTCAGAGGAATGGACTCGGTTTTGCTTTGAAAGAAGACAGAAGAAATATAGTTGTAATGGAGCGTCCAATCCATCACATAAAACAATCAATCCCTTATGTTAATTTTAACAGAAATGGAAAGAATGCCCTCTCTGAAATTTGATATAAGCAGACGTCAACACTAGAATTAATGGTACAGAAAATCAATGTAACTGATGCTCTTACAAACACGGTAATGGAAGGAATTGGCTGAATGTGATTTGATATAAGGGAACATGAATACTCTAGCAGTAGTTTATTCATAATACAGAGAATCAATTAATGGATGGTCTTACCAACAAGGCATTAATACAAAAATTACAGTAAACCAATATAATGGGCGCTATTACAAACACAGTGTTTATCCGAAAATTATTGAACCACTGAAAATGAAATAGAAGCCTAGCTATAGTTCATTGAAATGGATTTAATTCAAACTATTTTAATTCAAGAAACATAAAATAAAGAGGAAGAAAATTACCTCTCGTCCAGCGCAGAACTAGGTTTTCTTAGCGTCTTGTTTACAACCAACTATAGTATGTCCAACGTTTTTAATTGTATGACTTTTGCAGGGCGATAGAGTGCGAAAATATGCCATACAGGATTATTAGATGTTTAATTCAAGAAACATAAAATGAAGAAGCAGAAACTTGCCTGTAGTCCAGCACAGAACTAGGTTTTCTTAGTGCCTTGTTCACAAATTGTATGATTTTTGCAGGGCGATAGAGTGCGAAAATATCCATTTCTTTTCATCTGTTAAACAAACCATACAGGATTATTAGATGCCGCACATAAAACAATGCATAAATAGGTAATCAATCTCAAATATCTAATCTAATCTTGTCATTCAAGATCCAGAAATAAAACTCACACAAACCCAAACAAACAAATATAAGGCAGGGAAAGGAGAAAAGAAGCCGAAAGTAATTGAACTGATGAAAGGCATAAGCAAATACTCATTATATAACTCTGATTCGGTGAACGGTATAACTCTACCTGATAGCTTTTTTTAACCATCCGTAATTTCCGAGGGACAGTGCCACCTCATTTTTAACCGTTGGAGTGATGGTGGCGAGTCATTTCTAGCCATTTGTGCCAGGTCATTTATAGCCGTTTATAGCCGTTATGTCAACTTAACTGGATTTTCCAACTTTCTATTATTAACAAAGTTGAAAATTATATCTATCCACTTGCATCAATATGGGATGGAGAATTTGATGTTTTTTAACTGTTGAAGTGATGGTGGCGAGTCATTTCTAGCCATTTGTGCCAGGTCATTTATAATGATGTCAGCTAAAATATTGCATGCCAAGTGCAATTGTTCATGGCTTCATCATTTTCCCAATATAAAAGATCTATTATACAATCATAAATATTTATGTTAAAAGATAATCCCCTCTGGTATGCATTACCATAAGAAATGGTAATGAAATGTGAAATAACATGATTTTTAAATTTATTAATATTAAAGTTTATTATGGAATAAAGAATTTTTAGATTTAATAATATTGAAAGTATATCATTTAGTATTTAAATGTATTAATATTAAAGTTTATGATGGAATAATGGATTTTTAGATTTAATAATATTGAAAGTTTATCATTTAGTATTTTCTTTTAAAAATAATAGATGAAATTTTTTATTTAAATATAATTTATAAAAATAACATGGGTCTTAAATTTATTATAAAATAAATTAAAATAATAAGTATTAGATTATATGGCTTATGGCTAATAAAACAAATTAAAATAATAGGTATTAGGTTATATTATTTATGGCTAACAGAGATCAGGAGTTATATATAATATGTAATTTTTAGAACTATTTTATTATTCAATTTTTTTTTTTAGAATAGTTTAATATAAAAATCAAAGAATATGTAAATGGATGAATGAATACAATATGATTTTTAGGGAATTTAATGGGAGGAAACCTAGCAAAAATGTATGAGAGTTGCATTTCTTTGTTTTTTTTAGTAATGGAAATGCAAATATAAAGAAAGAGGCTCCTACTACCAAGTTTTCTTTGACATGAGGGCGTGAGTGGCTACTACAAAATAGTATTCCTCATCTATTGTTGCCTAACATCTTACTCATTAATGCTTTGCATAACTATGAAAGAAGTACAAAGCTATAAAAATTTAATCTCCTCTCTTTCAGGTGGCCTAATATTTAATATAGCTTAATGGCCATCCACATTTAAGGCTTTTGTGTTCCTCTACCCAAAGTTAGCACTAGGTTGTAACCATCTAGAATGTTCTTAAAAGTATATGATTAGGAAAAAATTTAAGCCTGGAAATTATCTCAAAGTCTAGAAATTTTGGCAAATCCTACTGGTTGCTTAAATTGTTTGACCATATTCACCTAAAAATATTCATATTTATAACAATTTTATATATTGGCTATAGTTTTTTGATGAATTGTTGCATAAAATAATTTTATCTTATAAGATTTATGTGAACCATTTAAGAAACAAAAACGAAATTGCATAATCATTTATTGGAAAAAGCACGGAAAATATGTCATACTATGAAATTTTGCTCCTAAGATTTCCAGTGGTACAGATATGGGTAGGCTCACCTCTGCCATCTACTTAGTAACATGGTGGCCAATAAGGTAGCTCCAATTGTGGCATGCATAACTTTCATATATGAGCTCCTACTGATGTGATTTTTACACCATTCTAAAGACCACTATATGACTAATTCTATCACAACACTTTATGCTGATATTTTGAAATTTGTACTTCAGAAATTTCCATTTGATTTGTCAAAATGGAAGTAAAATTTTTTAAACATTGAGTCTCTTAATCGAGATGTGCCACTAACTTAAAAGGTACTCCCCCAATAAAAAAACCTAATGTATGGAGCACAAAAGTGGGAATAGACATCTCACTAGCCAATGGAATGAAGGTGGACATAATGACTCATTATACTACATTTGAAAAGTAGGAAGACCTCCTTCAATATTGGATGGGACACTAGTTCTTGACATCATGTGAGAACTGCACGAAAATGAAAAGAGGATCACCAAAATGAGGTTTATTCAATTGAATAAGTGAAGGGTCTACAATATCTATCAAAAGAGGATTGTAATTAAGTGGAAGATGTTCATTGATGAATTTAACTTTTATGTTTTAATCCTCCTTTGGCTATCTTGTGTGAATCCTAACTATAGCATGTTTGTGTCATTAGTTATGCATAACCACTATTGATTAATGGTTTCTGATTCGTCTACCTTTGAGGAAAACTTTTGGTAAGTCCTCGCTCAATTTTGTTTTCATATATCCATTTACTTCTTGAGGCCGCTAGCCATGTGGAAATATCTTACTACTATTTTTCTTGAATTAGCTAATAGTCAACACTAGCTATGATGATAGCCTCACAACCATTTTTAGATCTATGTCATCTAACAAGTGTTTCAAGTTCTTTTAGTATTGAGTTTGAAGCCCAATATAGGGGCCAAACCTATCAATAAACCAACACTCAATAGCTGACATCCTAACATCTAGAGTCCATGTCACTTGCTACTACTATCCAATTTCCATATTAGCACCATTGCACAACCTAATCCATATCACCTTACCACATAATGTTTCCATGTCAACAACATGTCATCTCCAAGTCTATGCCACATAAATGGCATGAAATATCCACATTAATGTCACACTATCACCACATTAGTGCCACATCATCATCATGTCTATGTCATGTTATCATAAAATGAGTGGCAAATCAAAAAAACATTATCGTCTACCACCTTAGGGACTTCCTAAATTTAAATATTTTTCTATGTAAGTTATTACCATCATTATATCTCCTAGGTTTCCAATGATATGTACTTTATGAGGTTCATTTCTTTTTCTTCCTCATTTATTTTTATGCATAATTCATTTTTTTTTGTGTTTATTGTTGTAGTAGTTAAAGGAACATTAAAGTTTCCATCTAACAAGTGTTTAAAGTTCAATTAGTATTGAGACTTATGACCAATATACGGGTCAAAACCTCTAGATAGTCTGAGACACAATAGTTGACCTCCCCACATCTAGTATCCATGTCACTTGCTATTTCCATCCAATTTCCATTTTAGCACCATATTAAACTCTAATACATATAACCTTATAACATAATGTGTCCATGTAAATAACATGTTATCTCCATATCTATGCCACATTAGTGCCATGAAACCTCTACATTGATGCCACCCGACCACCACATTAGTGCTAGATAATCATCATGTTAGTGCCATGTTATCTATATGTGAGTATCACATCAAAGCCACACTATCATCTACCACCTTAAGGACTTCCTAGACCTATATTTTTCTATATAAATTATTCCAATCATTATAATTCTAACCTAACCTAACCTAGCCTTACCTAACCTAACCCAACCTAACCTGGCTTAGCTTAGCTTAGCTTAACCTACCCAAGTCTAACTTAGTGTAGCATAGCCTACCCTTCCTATCCTAGCCTAACCTAGCCTAACCTAACCTAACCTAACCTATTGTGGCCTAGCCTAGCCTAACCTAGCCTAGCCCACCTATCCTAGCTTACCCTACCTATTCTATCCAAGCCTAGCCTAACCTAGCCTAACCTATTGTGGCCTAGCCTAGCCTAACCTAGCCTAGCCCACCTATCCTAGCTTACCCAACCTATTCTACCCAAGCCTAGCCTAGGTTAGCCTATCCTAACCTAACCTAACTTAGCCTAGCCTAACCTAACCTAGCCCAACTAGCCCTAACCTAACCTAACCTAACCTAACGTAAGCTATCCTAACGTAGCCTAGCCTAACATAACCTAACCCACCCTAGCCTAACCTAGCCTATCCTAGATTAACCTAACCTAAGTTAACCTACCTTATCCTAACCTAACCTACCCTAGTCTACCCTACCTAAACTAGCTTAACATAGCCTAGCCTAGCCTAACTTATCCTAACCTAACTCACCCTAACCTCACCTAACCTAACTTAACCTAGCCTAGCGTAGCCTAACCTCACCTAGCCTAACCTAACCTATCCTAGCCTAGCCAATCCTAACCTAACCTAAACTAACCTAACTTAACCTAAACTAACACAATATATCCTAGCCTAGCCTAACCTAGCTAAGCTTAGAGCACCCTAACTAAGCCTAGCCCACCCTAACCTAACCTAACTTAGCCTAACCTAGCCTCGCCTAGGCTACACTAACCTAACTTAGCCTAGACTAGCCTAGCTTATCCTACCTTAGCCTAGCCTAGCCTACCCTAACCCAACATAGCTTACCCTAACCTAGCCTAGCTTAGCTTTACCTAACCTAGCCTAGCCTAGCCTAACCTAGCCTAGCCTAGCCTAACCTAACCTAACCTAGCCTAACCTAGCCTAACCTTGCCTACTCTAACCTAGCCTAGCCTAGCCTAGCCTAGCCTAACCTAATCTAACCTAACCTATCCTAACCTAGCCTAGCCTACCCTAGCCTAGCCTACACTAGCCTAGCCTAGCCTAGCTTTACATAACCTTTCGTAGCCTAACCTAACCTTGCCTAGCCTAACCTAGCCTTGCCTAGCCTAACCTACCCTAGCCTAGCATAGCCTAGCCTTACCTAGCCTATTCTAACCTACACTAACTTAACTTAACCTATCCTAACATAGCCTAGCCTAGCGTAGGCTAGTCTTGCCTAGCTTAACCTAGTCTAATCTAACCTAACCTAGCCTAACCTAGTATAGCCTAGCCTAGAGTACTGTAACCTAGGCTAGGCTATGTTAGGATAGGTTAAGTTAAGTTAGTGTAGGTTAGAATAGGCTAGGTAAGGCTAGGCTAGTCTTGCCTAGCTTAACCTAGTCTAATCTAACCTAACCTAGCCTAACCTAGTATAGCCCCACCTAGAGTACTGTAACATATTCTAACCTAACCTAGCCTACTCTAGCTTACCTTAGCCTTTTCCTTAGTAGCCTAGGCTAGGCTACTCTAGCTTACCTTAGTGTACTCTATATTGGCCTTACCTAGCCTACTATATAGTAGCCTACCATGTTTTTGTCTAGCCCACCCTAGCTTAACTTATTCTATCCTTGTGTAGCCTTGTCTAATTTAGTCTATCCTAGCCCACTCTAGCTTAGGCTAGCTTAATCTAATACAATCTAAATTCATAAGAATTTATATATGTGTTGTACTTGAAAATTTTAATAAAATATATATTCAAAAACAATCTTAGGAAATATTTATACTACAATGTAATTTTCCCAAATATCTTTAAATATAAAAGTATTAAAACATAAATTCAAACATTTTTTATACATTATATTATTTTAATTAAAAAAAATATACTATACTAGATTGTACCATTAATAATATATAGTACCCAACTTAAATAACATATTAAATATCTATATAATAAAATCATTAAAAAAAAAATTTAAACTAAGAAATATTAATAAAAAAATCATTAAAAACAAAATAAATTAAAAAATAAAGTTTAAATATAAAAAAAACAAAACATTATTAATAAAAGTTTAAATATAACAAAAACATTATTTAAAATAAATTAAATATATAAAAATACAATTTAAAATACATTCAACTTTACCACAGTAATAATGTAAAAACAAAGTCAAGCTTGAGTATCAATACCTAGTTGTATCGATAACGTCAGTGCAAATCACACACTAATTTTTTTTTCTTAATAGTTAGGAATATCTTGTTGAAAATTTCCTAGTTTAAAATTCCACGATTGATCGTTACAAACTTACTAAATACAAGCTCAGGAATAGTAGCTGAAATTACAAGATTGGGGTTTATTTTAGCTAAGATTACAGTTATTAACTGAAATGTAACTATGCATAGAGGTTTTTATTCCTCTGCGTAGCTACACGATGCAACATAAAACAATGCATCCGATACGTGAATAATTTTGAGAGAAATCGAACAATTTCCCTGCACGAGATTTGAGAGAGGAGGAGATTACAATGGCTGAAATGAATTACAAAGAAACTATGGCATTTGTCAGGGCCCAGAAAACTAGAAAGAAAATAGAACAATAAAACTCAGATGAATGGACTCGGTTTTGCTTTGAAAGAAGACAGAAGAAATATAGTTGTAATGGAGCGTCAAATCCATCACATAAAACAATCAATCCCTTATGATAATTTTAACAGAAATGGAAAGAATTCCCTCTCTGAAATTTGATATAAGCAGACATCAACACTCTAGAATTAATGGTACAGAAAATCAATGTAACTGATGCTCTTACAAACACGGTAATGGAAGGAATTGGCTGAATGTGATTTGATATAAGGGCACATGAATACTCTAGCAGTAGTTTATTCGTAATACAGAGAATCAATTAATGGATGGTCTTACAAACAAGGCATTAATACAAAAATTACAGTAAACCAATATAATGGGCGCTATTACAAACACAGTGTTTATCCGAAAATTATTGAACCACTGAAAATGAAATAGAAGCCTAGCTATAGTTCATTGAAATGGATTTACTTCAAACTATTTTAATTCAAGAAACATAAAATAAAGAGGCAGAAAATTACCTCTCGTCCAGCGCAGAACTAGGTTTTCTTAGCGTCTTGTTTACATCCAACTATAGTATGTCCAACGTTTTTAATTGTATGACTTTTGCAGGGCGATAGAGTGCGAAAATATCCATTTCTTTTCATCTGCCATACAGGATTATTAGATGTTTAATTCAAGAAACATAAAATGAAGAAGCAGAAACTTGCCTGTAGTCCAGCACAGAACTAGGTTTTCTTAGTGCCTTGTTCACAAATTGTATGATTTTTGCAGGGCGATATAGTGCGAAAATATCCATTTCTTTTCATCTGTTAAACAAACCATACAGGATTATTAGATGCCGCACATAAAACAATGCATAAACAGGTAATCAATCTCAAATATCTAATCTAATCTTGTCATTCAAGATCCAGAAATAAAACTCACACAAACCCAAACAAACAAATATAAGGCAGGGAAAGGAGAAAAGAAGCCGAAGGTAATTGAACTGATGAAAGGCATAAGCAAATACTCATTATATAACTCTGATTCGGTGAACGGTATAACTCTACCTGATAGCTTTTTTTAACCATCCGTAATTTCAGAGGGACAGTGCCACCTCATTTTTAACCGTTGGAGTGATGGTGGCGAGTCATTTCTAGCCATTTGTGCGAGGTCATTTATAGCCGTTTATAGCCGTTATGTCAACTTAACTATTAAAATGAATGGATTTTCCAACTTTCTATTATTAACAAAGTGGAAAATTATATCTATCCACTTACATCAATATGGGATGGAGAAATTGATGTTTTTTAATCGTTGGAGTGATGGTGGCCAGTCATTTCTAGCCATTTGTGCCATGTCATTTATAATGATGTCAGCTAAAATATTGCATGCCAAGTGCAATTGTTCATGGCTTCTTCGTTTTCCCAATATAAAAGATCTATTATACAATCATAAATATTTATCTTAAAAGATAATCCCCTCTGGTATGCATTACCATAAGAAATGGTAATGAAATGTGAAATAACATGATTTTTAAATTTATTAATATTAAAGTTTATCATGGAATAAAGAATTTTTAGATTTAATAATATTGAAAGTATATCATTTAGTATTTAAATGTATTAATATTAAAGTTTATCATTTAGTATTTTCTTTTAAAAATAATAGATGAAATTTTTTATTTAAATATAATTTATAAAAATAACATGGGTCTTAAATTTATTATAAAATAAATTAAAATAATAAGTATTAGATTATATGGCTTATGGCTAATAAAACAAATTAAAATAATAGGTAGTAGGTTATATTATTTATGGCTAACAGAACTATTTGAACTATTAGGTTATATTATATATGTAATTTTTAGAACTATTTGATTATTCAATTTTTTTTTTAGAATAGTTTAATATAAAAATTAAAGAATATGTAAATGGATGAATCAATACAATATGTTTTTTAGGGAATTTAATGGGAGGAAACCTTGCAAAAATGTATGAGAGTTGCATTTCTTTGGTTTTTTTAGTAATGGAAATGCAAATATAAAGAAAGAGGCTCCTACTACCAAGTTTTCTTTGACATGATGGCGTGAGTGGCTACTACAAAATAGTATTCCTCATCTATTGTTGCCTAACATCTTACTCATTAATGCTTTGCATAACTATGAAAGAAGTACAAAGCTATAAAAATTTAATCTCCTCTCTTTCAGGTGGCCTAATATTTAATATAGCTTAATGGCCATCCACATTTAAGGCTTTTGTGTTCCTCTACCCTCAGTTAGCACTAGGTTGTAAACCATCTATAATGTTCTTAAAAGTATATGATTAGGAAAAAATTTAAGCCTAAAAATTATCTCAAAGTCTAGAAATTTTGGCAAATCCTACTAGTTGCTTAAATTGTTTGACCATATTCACCTAAAAATATTGATATTTATAACAATTATAACAATTTTATATACTGGCTATAGTTTTTTGATGAATTGTTGCATAAAATATTTTATCTTATAAGATTTATGTGAACCATTTAAGAAACAAAAAGGAAATTGCGGAAAAATCACGGAAAATATGTCAAACTATGAAATTTTGCTCCTGAGATTTCCAGTGGTATAGATATGGGTAGGCCCACCTTTGCCATCTACTTAGTAACATGGTGGCCAATAAGGTAGCTCCAATAGGGTAGACTAGGTTAGGTTAGGTTAATTTTTACTTCAGAAATTTCCATTTTATTTGTCAAAATGGAAGTAAAATTTTTTAAACATTGAGTATCTTAATCGAGATGTGCCACTAACCTAAAAGGTACTCCCCCAATAAAAAAACCTAATGTATGGAGCACAAAAGTGGGAATAGACATGTCACTAGCCAATGGAATGAAGGTGGACATAATGACTCATTATACTACATTTGAAAAGTAGGAAGACCTCCTTCAATATTGGATGGGACACTAGTTCTTGACATCATGTGAGAACTACATGAAAATGAAAAGAGGATCACCAAAATGAGGTTTATTCAATTGAACAAGTGAAGGGTCTACAATATCTATCAAAAGAGGATTGTAATTAAGTGGAAGATGTTCATTGATGAATTTAACTTTTATGTTTTAATCCTCCTTTGGTTATCTTGTGTGAATCCTAACTATAGCATGTTTGTGTCATTAGTTATGCATAACCACTATTGATTAATGGTTTCTGATTCGTCTACCTTTGAGGAAAACTTTTGGTAAGTCCTCACTCAATTTTGTTTTCATATATCCATTTACTTCTTGAGGCTGCTAGCCATGTGGAAATATCTTACTACTATTTTTCTTGAATTAGCTAATAATCAACACTAGCTATGATGATAGTCTCACGACCATTTTTAGATCTATGTCATCTAACAAGTGTTTCAAGTTCTTTTAGTATTGAGTTTGAAGCCCAATATAAGAGTCCAAACCTATCAATAAACCAACACTCAATAGATGACATCCTAACATCTAGAGTCCATGTCACTTGCTACTACTATCCAATTTCCATATTAGCACCATTGCACAGCCTAATCCATATCACCTTACCACATAATGTTTCCATGTCAACAACATGTCATCTCCAAGTCTATACCACATAAATGGCATGAAATATCCACATTAATGTCACACTATCACCACATTAGTGCCACATCATCATCATGTCTATGTCATGTTATCATAAAATGAGTGGCACATCAAAAACACATTATCGTCTACCACCTTAGGGACTTCCTAAATTTAAATATTTTTCTATGTAAGTTATTACCATCATTATATCTCCTAGGTTTCCAATGATATGTACTTTATGAGGTTCATTTCCTTTTCTTCCTCATTTATTTTTATGCATAATTCATTTATTTTTGTGTTTATTGTTGTAGTAGCTAAAGGAACATTAAAGTTTCCATCTAACAAGTGTTTAAAGTTCAATTAGTATTGAGACTTATGACCAATATAAGGGTCAAAACCTCTAGATAGTCTGAGACACAATAGTTGACCTCCCCACATCTAGTATCCATGTCACTTGCTATTTCCATCCAATTTCCATTTTAGCACCATATTACACTCTAATACATATAACCTTATCACATAATGTGTCCATGTAAATAACATGTTATCTCCATATCTATGTCACATTAGTGCCATGAAACCTCTACATTGATGCCACCCGACCACCACATTAGTGCTAGATAATCATCATGTTAGTGCCATGTTATCTATATGTGAGTATCACATCAAATCCACATTATCATCTACCACCTTAAGGACTTCCTAGACCTATATTTTTCTATATAAATTATTCCAATCATTATATATTCTAACCTAACCTAACCTAGCCTTACCTAACCTAACCCAGCCTAACCTCGCTTAGCTTAGCTTAGCTTAACCTACCCTACTCTAACTTAGTGTAGCATAGCCTACCCTTCCTATCCTAGCCTAACCTAGCCTAACCTAACCTAACCTAACCTATTGTGGCCTAGCCTAGCCTAACCTAGCCTAGCCCACCTATCCTAGCTTACCCTACCTATTCTACCCAAGCCTAGCCTAACCTAGCCTAACCTAACCTAACCTAACCTATTGTGGCCTAGCCTAGCCTAACCTAGCCTAGCCCACCTATCCTAGCTTACCCTACCTATTCTACCCAAGCCTAGCCTAGGTTAGCCTATCCTAACCTAACCTAACCTAGCCTAGCCTAGCCTAACCTAGCCTACCTAGCCCTAACCTAACCTAACCTAACCTAACGTAAGCTATCCTAACGTAGCCTAGCCTAACATAACCTAACCCACCCTAGCCTAACCTAGCCTATCCTAGATTAACCTAACCTAACTTAACCTACCTTATCCTAAACTAAACTACCCTAGTCTACCCTACCTATACTAGCTTAACATAGCCTAGCCTAGCCTAACTTATCCTAACCTAACTCACCCTAACCTCACCTAACCTAACCTAACCTAGCCTAGCGTAGCCTAACCTCACCTAGCCTAACCTAACCTATCCTAGCCTAGCCAATCCTAACCTAACCTAAACTAACCTAACTTAACCTAACCTAACCCAATATATCCTAGCCTAGCCTAGCCTAACCTAGCCTAGCCTAGCCTAGCCTAGCCTAACCTAGCCTATCCTAGCCTAACCTAGCCTAGCCTAGCCTAACCTTGCCTAACCTAGCCTAACCTTGCCTAACCTAACCTAGCCTAACCTAGCCTAGCCTAGCCTAACCTAATCTAACCTAACCTAACCTAACCTAATCTAGCCTACCCTAGCCTAGCCTACACTAGCCTAGCCTAGCCTAGCTTTACATAACCTTTTGTAGCCTAACCTAACCTTGCCTAGCCTAACCTAGCCTTGCCTAGCCTAACCTACCCTAGCCTAGCATAGCCTAGCCTTACCTAGCCTATTCTAACCTACACTAACTTAACTTAACCTATCCTAACATAGCCTAGCCTAGCCTAGGCTAGTCTTGCCTAGCTTAACCTAGTCTCTAACATAACTTAACCTAGTACCAAACTTAAATAACATATTAAATATCTAAATAATAAAATCATTAAAAAAAAAAATTAAACTAAGCAATATTAATAAAAAAATCATTAAAAACAAAATAAATTAAAAAATAAAGTTTAAATATAACAAAAAAACAAAACATTATTAATAAAAGTTTAAATATAACAAAAACATTATTTAAAATAAATTAAATATATAAAAATACAATTTAAAATACATTCAACTTTACCACAGTAATAATGTAAAAACAAAGTCAAGCTTGACAATCAATACCTAGTTGTATCGATAACGTCAGTGCAAATCACACACTATTTTTTTGTCTGAAGAGTTAGGAATATCTTGTTGAAAATTTCCTAGTTTAAAATTCCACGATTGATCGTTACAAACTTACTAAATACAAGCTCAGGAATATTAGCTGAAATTACAAGATTGGGGTTTATTTTAGCTAAGATTACAGTTATTAACTGAAATGTAACTATGCATAAAGGTTTTTATTCCTCTGCGTAGCTACACGATGCAACATAAAACAATGCATCCGATAAGTGAATAATTTTGAGAGAAATCGAACAATTTCCCAGCACGAGATTTGAGAGAGGAGGAGATTACAATGGCTGAAATGAATTACAAAGAAACTATGGCATTTGTGAGGGCCCAGAAAACTAGAAAGAAAATAGAACAATAAAACTCGGAGGAATGGACTCGGTTTTGCTTTGAAAGAAGACAGAAGAAATATAGTTGTAATGGAGCGTCCAATCCATCACATAAAACAATCAATCCCTTATGATAATTTTAGCAGAAATGGAAAGAATGCCCTCTCTGAAATTTGATATAAGCAGACATCAACACTCTAGAATTAATGGTACATAAAATCAATGTAACTGATGCTCTTACAAACACGGTAATGGAAGGAATTGGCTGAATGTGATTTGATATAAGGGCACATGAATACTCTAGCAGTAGTTTATTCATAATACAGAGAATCAATTAATGGATGGTCTTACGAACAAGGCATTAATACAAAAATTACAGTAAACCAATATAATGGGCGCTATTACAAACACAGTGTTTATCCGAAAATTATTGAACCACTGAAAATGAAATAGAAGCCTAGCTATAGTTCATTGAAATGGATTTACTTCAAACTATTTTAATTCAAGAAACGTAAAATAAAGAGGCAGAAAATTACCTCTAGTCCAGCGCAGAACTAGGTTTTCTTAGCGTCTTGTTTACAACCAACTATAGTATGTCCAACGTTTTTAATTGTATGACTTTTGCAGGGCTATAGAGTGCGAAAATATCCATTTCTTTTCATCTGCCA
The DNA here is from genome assembly GCA_034641835.2 of Pinus albicaulis. Lineage (NCBI taxonomy): Eukaryota > Viridiplantae > Streptophyta > Pinopsida > Pinales > Pinaceae > Pinus > Pinus albicaulis. Next base: position 163,651 of record JAXQQM020090597.1, read on the forward strand.
TACAGGATTATTAGATGTTTAATTCAAGAAACATAAAATGAAGAAGCAGAAACTTGCCTGTAGTCCAGCACAGAACTAGGTTTTCTTAGTGCCTTGTTCACAAATTGTATGATTTTTGCAGGGCGTTAGAGTGCGAAAATACCCATTTCTTTTCATGTGTTAAACAAACCAAACAGGATTATTAGATGCCGCACATAAACCAATGCATAAACAGGTAATCAATCTCAAATATCTAATCTAATCTTGTCATTCAAGATCCAGAAATAAAACTCACACAAACCCAAACAAACAAATATAAGGCAGGGAAAGGAGAAAAGAAGCCGAAAGTAATTGAACTGATGAAAAGCATAAGCAAATACTCATTATATAACTCTGATTCGGTGAACGGTATAACTCTACCTGATAGCTTTTTTTAACCATCCGTAATTTCCGAGGGACAGTGCCACCTCATTTTTAACCGTTGGAGTGATGGTGGCGAGTCATTTCTAGCCATTTGTGCCGGGTCATTTATAGCCGTTTACAACCGTTATGTCAACTTAACTATTAAAATGAATGGATTTTCCAACTTTCTATTATTAACAAAGTGGAAAATTATATCTATCCACTTACATCAATATGGGATGGAGAAATTGATGTTTTTTAATCGTTGGAGTGATGGTGGCGAATCATTTCTAGCCATTTGTGCCAGGTCATTTATAATGATGTCAGCTAAAATATTGCATGCCAAGTGCAATTGTTCATGGCTTCATCATTTTCATAAATATTTATGTTAAAAGATAATCCCCTCTGGTATGCAATACCATAAGAAATGGTAATGAAATGTAAAATAACATGATTTTTAAATTTATTAATATTAAAGTTTATCATGGAATAAAGAATTTTTAGATTTAATAATATTGAAAGTATATCATTTAGTATTTAAATGTATTAATGTTAAAGTTTATCATGGAATAATGGATTTTTAGATTTAATAATATTGAAAGTTTATCATTTAGTATTTTCCTTTAAAAATAATAGATGAAATTTTTTATTTAAATATAATTTATAAAAATAACATGGGTCTTAAATTTATTATAAAATAAATTAAAATAATAAGTATTAGATTATATGGCTTATGGCTAATAAAACAAATTAAAATAATAGGTATTAGGTTATATTATTTATGGCTAATAGAGATCAGGAGTTATATATAATATGTAATTTTTAGAACTATTTTATTATTCAATTTTTTTTTTTTAGAATAGTTTAATATAAAAATTAAAGAATATGTAAATGGATGAATCAATACAATATGCTTTTTAGGGAATTTAATGGGAGGAAACCTAGCAAAAATGTATGAGAGTTGCATTTCTTTGTTTTTCTTAGTAATGGAAATGCAAATATAAAGAAAGAGGCTCCTACTACCAAGTTTTTCTTTGACATGATGGCGTGAGTGGCTACTACAAAATAGTATTCCTCATCTATTGTTGCCTAACATCTTACTCATTAATGCTTTTCATAACTATGAAAGAAGTACAAAGCTATAAAAAATTTAATCTCCTCTCTTTCGGGTGGCCTAATATTTAATATAGCTTAATGGCCATCCACATTTAAGGCTTTTTGTGTTCCTCTACCCTCAGTTAGCACTAGGTTGTAAACCATCTAGAATGTTCTTAAAAGTATATGATTAGGAAAAAAATTTAAGCCCTGGAAATTATCTCAAAGTCTAGAAATTTTTGGCAAATCCTACTAGTTGCTTAAATTGTTTGACCATATTCACCTAAAAAATATTCATATTTATAACAATTTTATATACTGGCTATAGTTTTTTTGATGAATTTGTTTGCATAAAATAATTTTATCTTATAAGATTTATGTGAACCATTTAAGAAACAAAAAGGAAATTGCATAATCTTTTATTGGAAAAAAGCACGGAAAATATGTCAAACTATGAAATTTTGCTCCTAAGATTTCCAAGTGGTATAGATATGGGTAGGCCCACCTCTGCCATCTACTTAGTAACATGGTGGCCAATAAGGTAGCTCCAATTGTGGCATGCATAACTTTCATATATGAGCTCCTATTGATGTGATTTTTACACCATTCTAAAGACCACTATATGACTAATTCTATCACAACACTTTATGCTTGATATTTTGAAATTTTTACTTCAGAAATTTCCATTTGATTTGTCAAAAATGGAAGTAAAATTTTTTAAACATTGAGTCTCTTAATCGAGATGTGCCACTAACTTAAAAGGTACTCCCCCAATAAAAAAACCTAATGTATGGAGCACAAAAGTGGGAATAGACATCTCACTAGCCAATGGAATGAAGGTGGACATAATGACTCATTATACTACATTTGAAAAGTAGGAAGACCTCCTTCAATATTGGATGGGACACTAGTTCTTGACATCATGTGAGAACTACACGAAAATGAAAAGAGGATCACCAAAATGAGGTTTATTCAATTGAACAAGTGAAGGGTCTACAATATCTATCAAAAGAGGATTGTAATTAAGTGGAAGATGTTCATTGATGAATTTAACTTTTATGTTTTAATCCTCCTTTGGCTATCTTGTGTGAATCCTAACTATAGCATGTTTGTGTCATTAGTTATGCATAACCACTATTGATTAATGGTTTCGATTCGTCTACCTTTGAGGAAAACTTTTGGTAAGTCCTCACTCAATTTTGTTTTCATATATCCATTTACTTCTTGAGGCCGCTAGCCATGTGGAAATATCTTACTACTATTTTTTCTTGAATTAGCTAATAGTCAACACTAGCTATGATGATAGTCTCACAACCATTTTTAGATCTATGTCATCTAACAAGTGTTTCAAGTTCTTTTAGTATTGAGTTTGAAGCCCAATATAAGGGTCCAAACCTATCAATAAACCAACACTCAATAGCTGACATCCTAACATCTAGAGTCCATGTCACTTGCTACTACTATCCAATTTCCATATTAGCACCATTGCACATGACCTAATCCATATCACCTTACCACATAATGTTTCCATGTCAACAACATGTCATCTCCAAGTCTATGCCACATAAATGGCATGAAATATCCACATTAATGTCACACTATCACCACATTAGTGCCACATCATCATCATGTCTATGTCATGTTATCATAAAATGAGTGGCACATCAAAAAAACATTATCGTCTACCACCTTAGGGACTTCCTAAATTTAAATATTTTTCTATGTAAGTTATTACCATCATTATATCTCCTAGGTTTCCAATGATATGTACTTTATGAGGTTCATTTCTTTTTCTTCCTCATTTATTTTTATGCATAATTCATTTTTTTTTGTGTTTATTGTTGTAGTAGTTAAAGGAACATTAAAGTTTCCATCTAACAAGTGTTTAAAGTTCAATTAGTATTGAGACTTATGACCAAATATAAGGGTCAAAACCTCTAGATAGATCTGAGACACAATAGTTGACCTCCCCACATCTAGTATCCATGTCACTTGCTATTTCCATCCAATTTCCATTTTAGCACCATATTAAACTCTAATACATATAACCTTATCACATAATGTGTCCATGTAAATAACATGTTATCTCCATATCTATGCCACATTAGTGCCATGAAACCTCTACATTGATGCCACCCGACCACCACATTAGTGCTAGATAATCATCATGTTAGTGCCATGTTATCTATATGTGAGTGAGTATCACGTCAAAGCCACATTATCATCTACCACCTTAAGGACTTCCTAGACCTATATTTTTCTATATAAATTATTCCAATCATTATATATTCTAACCTAACCTAACCCTAGCCTTACCTAACCTAACCCTACCTAACCTGGCTTAGCTTAGCTTAGCTTAACCTACCCTACTCTAACTTAGTGTAGCATAGCCTACCCTTCCTATCCTAGCCTAACCTAGCCTAACCTAACCTAACCTAACCTATTGTGGCCTAGCCTAGCCTAACCTAGCCTAGCCCACCTATCCTAGCTTACCCTACCTATTCTACCCAAGCCTAGCCTAACCTAGCCTAACCTAACCTAACCTAACCTATTGAGGCCTAGCCTAGCCTAACCTAGCCTAGCCCACCTATCCTAGCTTACCCTACCTTTTCTACCCAAGCCTAGCCCAGGTTAGCCTATCCTAACCTAACCTAACCTAGCCTACCTAGCCCTAACCTAACCTAACGTAACCTAACGTAAGCTATCCTAACGTAGCCTAGCCTAACATAACCTAACCCACCCTAGCCTAACCTAGCCTATCCTAGATTAACCTAACCTAACTTAACCTACCTTATCCTAACCTAACCTACCCTAGTCTACCCTACCTAAACTAGCCTAACATAGCCTAGCCTAGCCTGACTTATCCTAACCTAACCTAACCTAACCTAACCTAGCCTAGCGTAGCCTAACCTCACCTAGCCTAACCTAACCTATCCTAGCCTAGCTAATCCTAACCTAACCTAAACTAACCTAACTTAACCTAAACTAACCCAATCTATCCTAGCCTAGCCTAACCTAGCTAAGCTTAGCGCACCCTCACTAAGCCTAGACCACACTAACCTAACCTAACTTAGCCTAACCTAGCCTAGCCTAGGCTACGCTAACCTAACTTAGCCTAGACTAGCCTAGCTTATCCTACCTTAGCCTAGCCTAGCCTACCCTAACCCAGCCTAGCCTACCCTAACCTAGCCTAGCTTAGCTTTACCTAACCTAGCCTAGCCTAGCCTAACCTAGCTATTTTCTTCTTTCTTCTTTCTTCTTCTTCTTTATTTCTTCAGCCCACATATCTAACCTAACCTAAACACAACTTCTACTTTGCTTTAAACACCTAATCTTCTTCCTAGCCTAGCCTAGCCTAACCTAACCTAACCTAACCTAACCTAACCTAACCTAATCTATAGTATGACCATATTCACCTAAAAATATTCATATTTATAACAATTTTATATACTCGCTATAGTTTTTTGATGAATTGTTGCATAAAATAATTTTATCTTATAAGATTTATGTGAACCATTTAAGAAACAAAAAGGAAATTGCATAATCATTTATTGGAAAAAGCACGGAAAATATGTCAAACTATGAAATTTTGCTCCTAAGATTTCCAATGGTATAGATATGGGTAGGCCCACCTCTGCCATCTACTTAGTAACATGGTGGCCAATAAGGTAGCTCCAATTGTGGCATGCATAACTTTCATATATGAGCTCCTATTGATGTGGATTTTACACCATTCTAAAGACCACTATATGACTAATTCTATCACAACACTTTATGCTGATATTTTGAAATTTTTACTTCAGAAATTTCCATTTGATTTGTCAAAATGGAAGTAAAATTTTTTAAACATTGAGTCTCTTAATCGAGATGTGCCACTAACTTAAAAGGTACTCCCCCAATAAAAAAACCTAATGTATGGAGCACAAAAGTGGGAATAGACATATCACTAGCCAATGGAATGAAGGTGGACATAATGACTCATTATACTACATTTGAAAAGTAGGAAGACCTCCTTCAATGGATCTGGGACACTAGTTCTTGACATCATGTAGAGAACTACTGCGAAAATGAAAAGGATCACCAAATGAGGTTTATTCGATTGAACAAGTAGGGGTCTACAATATCTATCAAAAGAGGATTGTAATTAAGTGGAAGATGTTCATTGATGAATTTAACTTTTATGTTTTAATCCTCCTTTGGCTATCTTGTGTGAATCCTAACTATAGCACGCTTGTGTCATTAGTTATGCATAACCACTATTTATTAATGGTTTCTGATTCGTCTACCTTTCAGGAAAAATTTTGGTAAGTCCTCACTCAATTTTGTTTTCATATATCCATTTACTTCTTGAGGCCGCTAGCCATGTGGAAATATCTTACTACTATTTTTCTTGAATTAGCTAATAGTCAACACTAGCTATGATGATAGTCTCACAACCATTTTTAGATCTATGTCATCTAACAAGTGTTTCAAGTTCTTTTAGTATTGAGTTTGAAGCCCAATATAAGGGTCCAAACCTATCAATAAACCAACACTCAATAGCTGACATCCTAACATCTAGAGTCCATGTCACTTTCTACTACTATCCAATTTCCATATTAGCACCATCGCACAGCCTAATCCATATCACCTTACCACATAATGTTTCCATGTCAACAACATGTCATCTCCAAGTCTATGCCACATAAATAGCATGAAATATCCACATTAATGTCACACTATCACCACATTAGTGCCACATCATCATCATGTCTATGTCATGTTATCATAAAATGAGTGGAACATCAAAAAAACATTATCGTCTAACACCTTAGGGACTTCCTAAATTTAAATATTTTTCTATGTAAGTTATTACCATCATTATATCTCCTAGGTTTCCAATGATATGTACTTTATGAGCTTCATTTCTTTTTCTTCCTCATGTATTTTTATGCATAATTCATTTTTTTTTGTGTTTATTGTTGTAGTAATTAAAGGAACATTAAAGTTTCCATCCAACAAGTGTTTAAAGTTCAATTAGTATTGAGACTTATAACCAATATAAGGGTCAAAACCTCTAGACAGTCTGAGACACAATAGTTTACCTCCCCACATCTAGTATCCATGTCACTTTCTATTTCCATCCAATTTCCATTTTAGCACCATATTAAACTTTAATACATATAACCTTATCACATAATGTGTCCATGTAAATAACATGTTATCTCCATATCTATGCCACATTAGTGCCATGAAACCTCTACATTGATGCCACCCGACCACCACATTAGTGCTAGATAATCATCATGTTAGTGCCATGTTATCTATATGTGAGTATCACATCAAAGCCACATTATCATCTACCACCTTAAGGACTTCCTAGACCTATATTTTTCTATATAAATTATTCCAATCATTATAATTCTAACCTAACCTAACCTAGCCTTACCTAACCTAACCCAACCTAACCTGGCTTAGCTTAGCTTAGCTTAACCTAGCCAACTCTAACTTAGTGTAGCATAGCCTACCCTTCCTATCCTAGCCTAACCTAGCCTAACCTAACCTAACCTAACCTATTGTGGCCTAGCCTAGCCTAACCTAGCCTAGCCCACCTATCCTAGCTTACCCTACCTATTCTAGTCAACCCTAGCGTAACCTAGCCTAACCTAACCTAACCTAACCTATTGTGGCCTAGCCTAGCCCAACTAGCCTCAGCCCACCTATCCTAGCTTTCACCCTACCTATTCTACCCAAGCCTCAGCCTAGGTTAGCCTATCCTAACGTAACCTAACCTAGCCTAGCCTAGCCTAACCTAGCCTACCTAGCTCCTAACCTAACCTAACCTAACCTAACGTAAGTTATCCCTAACGTAGCCTAGCCTAACATAACCTAACCCACCCTAGCCTAACCTAGCCTATCCTAGATTAACCTAACCTAACTTAACCTACCTTATCCTAACCTAACCTACCCTAGTCTACCCTACCTATACTAGCTTAACATAGCCTAGCCTAATCCATATCACCTTACCACAGAATGTTTCCATGTCAACAACATGTCATCTCCAAGTCTATACCACATAAATGGCATGAAATATCCACATTAATGTCACACTATCACCACATTAGTGCCACATCATCATCATGTCTATGTCATGTTATCATAAAATGAGTGGCACATCAAAAAAACATTATCGTCTACCACCTTAGGGACTTCCTAAATTTAAATATTTTTCTATGTAAGTTATTACCATCATTATATCTCCTAGGTTTCCAATGATATGTACTTTATGAGGTTCATTTCTTTTCTTCCTCATTTATTTTTTATGCATAATTCATTTTATTTTTTGTGTTTATTGTTGTAGTAGTTAAAGGAACATTAAAGTTTCCATCTAACAAGTGTTTAAAGTTCAATTAGTATTGAGACTTATGACCAATATAAGGGTCAAAAACCTCTAGATAGTCCGAGACACAATAGTTGACCTCCCCACATCTAGTATCCATGTCACTTGCTATTTCCATCCAATTTCCATTTTAGCACCATATTACACTCTAATACATATAACCTTATCACATAATGTGTCCATGTAAATAACATGTTATCTCCATATCTATGCCACATTAGTGCCATGAAACCTCTACATTGATGCCACCCGACCACCACATTAGTGCTAGATAATCATCATGTTAGTGCCATGTTATCTATATGTGAGTATCACATCAAAGCCACATTATCATCTACCACCTTAAGGACTTCCTAGACCTATATTTTTCTATATAAATTATTCCAATCATTATATATTCTAACCTAACCTAACCTAGCCTTACCTAACCTAACCCAAACCCTAACTCTCAGCTATAGCTTAGCTTACAACCTACCCTACTCTAACTTAGTGTAGCATAGCCTACCCTTCCTATCCTAGCCTAACCTAGCCTAACCTAACCTAACCTAACCTATTGTGGCCTAGCCTAGCCTAACCTAGCCTAGCCCACCTATCCTAGCTTACCCTACCTATTCTACCCAAGCCTAGCCTAACCTAGCCTAACCTAACCTAACCTAACCTATTGTGGCCTAGCCTAGCCTAACCTAGCCTAGCCCACCTATCCTAGCTTACCCTACCTATTCTACCCAAGCCTAGCCCAGGTTAGCCTATCCTAACCTAACCTAACCTAGCCTAGCCTAGCCTAACCTAGCCTACCTAGCCCTAACCTAACCTAACCTAACGTAAGCTATCCTAACGTAGCCTAGCCTAACATAACCTAACCCACCCTAGCCTAACCTAGCCTATCCTAGATTAACCTAACCTAACCTAACCTACCCTAGTCTACCCTACCTAAACTAGCCTAACATAGCCTAGCCTAGCCTAACTTATCCTAACCTAACTCACCCTAACCTAACCTAACCTAACCTAACCTAGCCTAGCGTAGCCTAACCTCACCTAGCCTAACCTAACCTATCCTAGCCTAGCCAATCCTAACCTAACCTAAACTAACCCAATCTATCCTAGCCTAGCCTAACCTAGCTAAGCTTAGCGCACCCTAACTAAGCCTAGCCCACTCTAACCTACCCTAACTTAGCCTAACCTAGCCTAGCCTAGGCTACGCTAACCTAACTTAGCCTAGACTAACCTAGCTTATCCTACCTTAGCCTAGCCTAGCCTACCCTAACCCAACCTAGCCTACCCTAACCTAGCTTAGCTTAGCTTTACCTAACCTAGCCTAGCATAGCCTAACCTAGCCTAGCCCTAACCCTAGCCTAGCCTAACCTAACCTAGCCTAGCCTAACCTAACCTCAGCCTAGCCTAGCCTAACCTAGCCTAACCTAACCTAACCTAACCTAACCTTTCCTTGCCTAATCTAACCTAGCCTAACCTAGCCTAGCCTAGCCTAGCCTAACCTAGCCTAGCCTAACCTAACCTAACCTAACCTAGCCTAGCCTAGCCTAGCCTAGACTAGCCTAGCCCTAACCTACACTCAGCCTAGCCTAGCCTAGCTTTACATAACCTTTCGTAGCCTAACCTAACCTTGCCTAGCCTAACCTAGCCTTGCCTAGCCTAACCTACCCTAGCCTAGCATAGCCTAGCCTTACCTAGCCTATTCTAACCTACACTAACTTAACTTAACCTATCCTAACATAGCCTAGCCTAGCCTAGAGCTAGTCTTGCCTAGCTTAACCTAGTCTAATCTAACCTAACCTAGCCTTACCTAGCATAGCCTAGCCTAGAGTACTCGTAACCTAGGGCTAGGCTATGTTAGGATAGGTTAAGTTAAGTTAGTGTAGGTTAGAATAGGCTAGGTAAGGCTAGGCTAGTCTTGCCTAGCTTAAGCTAGTCTAATCTAACCTAACCTAGCCTAACCTAGTATAGCCCCACCTAGAGTACTGTAACATATTCTAACCTAACCTAGCCTACTCTAGCTTACCTTAGCCTATTCCTTAGTAGCCTAGGCTAGGCTACTCTAGCTTACCTTAGTGTACTCTATATTGGCCTTACCTAGCCTACTATATAGTAGCCTACCATGTTTTTGTCTAGCCCACCCTAGCTTAACTTATTCTATCCTTGTGTAGCCTAGTCTAATTTAGTCTATCCTAGCCCACTCTAGCTTAGCCTAGCTTAATCTAATACAATCTAAATTCATAAGAATTTATATATGTGTTGTACTTGAAAATTTTAATAAAATATATATTCAAAAACAATCTTAGGAAATATTTATACTACAATGTAATTTTCCCAAATATCTTTAAATATAAAAGTATTAAAACATAAATTCAAACATCTTTTTATACATTATATTATTTTAATTAAAAAAAATATACTATACTAGATTGTACCATTAATAAAATATAGTACCGAACTTAAATAACATATTAAATATCTAAATAATAAAATCATTAAAAAAAAATTAAACTAAGCAATATTAATAAAAAAATCATTAAAAACAAAATAAATTAAAAAATAAAGTTTAAATATAACAAAAAAAACAAAAACAAAACATTATTAATAAAAGTTTAAATATAACAAAAACATTATTTAAAATAAATTAAATATATAAAAATACAATTTAAAATACATTCAACTTTACCACAGTATTAATGTAAAAACAAAGCCAAGCTTGACTATCAATACCTAGTTGTATCGATAACGTCAGTGCAAATCACACACTAATTTTTTTTTCTGAATAGTTAGGAATATCTTGTTGAAAATTTCCTAGTTTAAAATTCCACTATTGATCGTTACAAACTTACTAAATACAAGCTCAGGAATAGTAGCTGAAATTACAAGATTGGGGTTTATTTTAGCTAAGATTACAGTTATTAACTGAAATGTAACTATGCATAGAGGTTTTTATTCCTCTGCGTAGCCACACGATGCAACATAAAACAATGCATCCGATACGTGAATAATTTTGAGAGAAATCGAACAATTTCCCTGCACGAGATTTGAGAGAGGAGGAGATTACAATGGCTGAAATGAATTACAAAGAAACTATGGCATTTGTGAGGGCCCAGAAAAACTAGAAAGAAAATAGAACAATAAAACTCAGAGGAATGGACTCGGTTTTGCTTTGAAAGAAGACAGAAGAAATATAGTTGTAATGGAGCGTCCAATCCATCACATAAAACAATCAATCCCTTATGATAATTTTAACAGAAATGGAAAGAATGCCCTCTCTGAAATTTGATATAAGCAGACATCAACACTCTAGAATTAATGGTACAGAAAAATCAATGTAACTGATGCTCTTACAAACACGGTAATGGAAGGAATTGGCTGAATGTGATTTGATATAAGGGCACATGAATACTCTAGCAGTAGTTTATTCATAATACAGAGAATCAATTAATGGATGGTCTTACGAAACAAGGCATTAATACAAAAATTACAGATAAACCAATATAATGGGCGCTATTACAAACACGGTGTTTATCCGAAAAATTATTGAACCACTGAAAATGAAATAGAAGCCTAGCTATAGTTCATTGAAATGGATTTACTTCAAACTATTTTAATTCAAGAAACATAAAATAAAGAGGCAGAAAATTACCTCTCGTCCAGCGCAGAACTAGGTTTTCTTAGCGTCTTGTTTACAACCAACTATAGTATGTCCAACGTTTTTTAATTGTATGACTTTTGCAGGGCGATAGAGTGCGAAAATATCCATTTCTTTTCATCTGCCATACAGGATTATTAGATGTTTAATTCAAGAAACATAAAATGAAGAAGCAGAAACTTGCTCTGTAGTCCAGCACAGAACTAGGTTTTCTTAGTGCCTTGTTCACAAATTGTATGATTTTTTGCAGGGCGATAGAGTGCGAAAATATCCATTTCTTTTCATCTGTTAAACAAACCATACATGATTATTAGATGCCGCACATAAAACAATGCATATACAGGTAATCAATCTCAAATATCTAATCTAATCTTGTCATTCAAGATCCAGAAATAAAACTCACACAAACCCAAACAAACAAATATAAGGCAGGGAAAGGAGAAAAGAAGCCGAAAGTAATTGAACTGATGAAAGGCATAAGCAAATACTCATTATATAACTCTGATTCGGTGAACGGTATAACTCTACCTGATAGATTTTTTTTAACCATCCGTAATTTCCGAGGGACAGTGCCACCTCATTTTTAACCGTTGGAGTGATGGTGGCGAGTCATTTCTAGCCATTTGTGCCAGGTCATTTATAGCCGTTTATAGCCGTTATGTCAACTTAACTATTAAAATGAATGGATTTTCCAACTTTCTATTATTAACAAAGTGGAAAATTATATCTATCCACTTACATCAATATGGGATGGAGAAATTTGATGTTTTTTAATCGTTGGAGTGATGGTGGCGAATCATTTCTAGCCATTTGTGCCGAGGTCATTTATAATGATGTCAGCTAAAATATTGCATGCCAAGTGCAATTGTTCATGGCTTCATCATTTTCCCAATATAAAAGATCTATTATACAATCATAAATATTTATGTTAAAAGATAATCCCCTCTCGTATGCATTACCATAAGAAATGGTAATGAAATGTGAAATAACATGATTTTTAAATTTATTAATATTAAAGTTTATCATGGAATAAAGAATTTTTAGATTTAATAATATTGAAAGTATATCATTTAGTATTTAAATGTATTAATATTAAAGTTTATCGTGGAATAATGGATTTTTTAGATTTAATAATATTGAAAGTTTATCATTTAGTATTTTCTTTTAAAAAATAATAGATGAAATTTTTTATTTAAATATAATTTATAAAAATAACATGGGTCTTAAATTTATTATAAAATAAATTAAAATAATAAGTATTAGATTATATGGCTTATGGCTAATAAAACAAATTAAAATAATAGGTATTAGGTTATATTATTTATAGCTAACAGAGATCAGGGAGTTATATATAATATGTAATTTTTTAGAACTATTTTATTATTCAATTTTTTTTTAGAATAGTTTAATATAAAAAATTAAAGAATATGTAAATGGATGAATCAATACAATATGCTTTTTTAGGGAATTTAATGGGAGGAAACCTAGCAAAAAATGTATGAGAGTTGCATTTCTTTGGTTTTTTTTAGTAATGGAAATGCAAAATATAAAGAAAGAGGCTCCTACTACCAATTTTTCTTTGACATGATGGCGTGAGTGGCTACTACAAAATAGTATTCCTCATCTATTGTTGCCTAACATCTTACTCATTAATGCTTTGCATAACTATGAAAGAAGTACAAAGCTATAAAAAAATTTAATCTCCTCTCTTTCGGGAGTGGCCTAATATTTAATATAGCTTAATGGCCATCCACATTTAAGGCTTTTGTGTTCCTCTACCCTCAGTTAGCACTAGGTTGTAAACCATCTAGAATGTTCTTAAAAGTATATGATTAGGGAAAAAAATTTAAGCCCTGGAAATTATCTCAAAGTCTAGAAATTTTGGCAAATCCTACTAGTTGCTTAAATTGTTTGACCATATTCACCTAAAAATATTCATATTTATAACAATTTTATATACTTGGCTATAGTTTTTTTGATGAATTGTTGCATAAAATAATTTTATCTTATAAGATTTATGTGAACCATTTAAGAAACAAAAAGGAAATTGCATAATCTTTTATTGGAAAAAAGCACGGAAAATATGTCAAACTATGAAATTTTGCTCCTAAGATTTCCAGTGGTATAGATATGGGTAGGCCCACCTCTGCCATCTACTTAGTAACATGGTGGCCAATAAGGTAGCTCCAATTGTGGCATGCATAACTTTCATATATGAGCTCCTATTGATGTGATTTTTACACCATTCTAAAGACCACTATATGACTAATTCTATCACAACACTTTATGCTGATATTTTGAAATTTTTTACTTTAGAAATTTCCATTTGATTTGTCAAAATGGAAGTAAAATTTTTTAAACATTGAGTCTCTTAATCGAGATGTGCCACTAACTTAAAAAGGTACTCCCCCAATAAAAAAACCTAATGTATGGAGCACAAAAGTGGGAATAGACATCTCACTAGCCAATGGAATGAAGGTGGACATAATGACTCATTATACTACATTTGAAAAGTAGGAAGACCTCCTTCAATATTGGATGGGACACTAGTTCTTGACATCATGTGAGAACTACACGAAAATGAAAAGAGGATCACCAAAATGAGGTTTATTCAATTGAACAAGTGAAGGGTCTACAATATCTATCAAAAGAGGATTGTAATTAAGTGGAAGATGTTCATTGATGAATTTAACTTTTATGTTTTAATCCTCCTTTGGCTATCTTGTGTGAATCCTAACTATAGCATGTTTGTGTCATTAGTTATGCATAACCACTATTGATTAATGGTTTCTGATTCGTCTACCTTTGAGGAAAACTTTTGGTAAGTCCTCACTCAATTTTTTTTTTCATATATCCATTTACTTCTTGAGGCCGCTAGCCATGTGGAAATATCTTACTACTATTTTTCTTGAATTAGCTAATAGTCAACACTAGCTATGATGATAGTCTCACAACCATTTTTAGATCTATGTCATCTAACAAGTGTTTCAAGTTCTTTTAGTATTGAGTTTGAAGCCCAATATAAGGGTCCAAACCTATCAATAAACCAACACTCAATAGTGACATCCTAACATCTAGAGTCCATGTCACTTGCTACTACTATCCAATTTCCATATTAGCACCATTGCACAGCCTAATCCATATCACCTTACCACATAATGTTTCCATGTCAACAACATGTCATCTCCAAGTCTATGCCACATAAATGGCATGAAATATCCACATTAATGTCACACTATCACCACATTAGTGCCACATCATCATCATGTCTATGTCATGTTATCATAAAATGAGTGGCACATCAAAAAAAACATTATCGTCTACCACCTTAGGGACTTCCTAAATTTAAATATTTTTCTATGTAAGTTATTACCATCATTATATCTCCTAGGTTTCCAATGATATGTACTTTATGAGGTTCATTTCTTTTTCTTCCTCATTTATTTTTATGCATAATTCATTTTTTTTTGTGTTTATTGTTGTAGTAGTTAAAGGAACATTAAAGTTTCCATCTAACAAGTGTTTAAAGTTCAATTAGTATTGAGACTTATGACCAATATAAGGGTCAAAACCTCTAGATAGTCGGAGACACAATAGTTGACCTCCCCACATCTAGTATCCATGTCACTTGCTATTTCCATCCAATTTCCATTTTTAGCACCATATTACACTCTAATACATATAACCTTATCACATAATGTGTCCATGTAAATAACATGTTATCTCCATATCTATGCCACATTAGTGCCATGAAACCTCTACATTGATGCCACCCGACCACCACATTAGTGCTAGATAATCATCATGTTAGTGCCATGTTATCTATATGTGAGTATCACATCAAAGCCACATTATCATCTACCACCTTAAGGACTTCCTAGACCTATATTTTTCTATATAAATTATTCCAATCATTATATATTCTAACCTAACCTAACCTAGCCTTACCTAACCTAACCCAACCTAACTTTGGCTTAGCTTAGCTTAGCTTAACCTACCCTACTCTAACTTAGTGTAGCATAGCCTACCCTTCCTATCCTAGCCTAACCTAGCCTAACCTAACCTAACCTAACCTATTGTGGCCTAGCCTAGCCTAACCTAGCCTGGCCCACCTATCCTAGCTTACCCTACCTGTTCTACCCAAGCCTGGCCCTAGGTTGGCCTATCCTAACCTAACCTAGCCTAGCCTAGCTACCTAACCTAGCCTACCTAGCCCTAACCTAACCTAACCTAACCTAACGTAAGCTATCCTAACGTAGCCTAGCCTAACATAACCTAACCCACCCTAGCCTAACCTAGCCTATCCTAGATTAACCTAACCTAACTTAACCTACCTTATCCTAACCTAACCTACCCTAGTCTACCCTACCTAAACTAGCCTAACATAGCCTAGCCTAGCCTAACTTATCTTAACCTAACTCACCCTAACCTAACCTAACCTCTTCTAACCTAGCCTAGCGTAGCACTAACCTCACCTAGCCTAACCTAACCTATCCTAGCCTAGCCAGTCCTAACCTAACCTAAACTAACCTAACTTAACCTAAAGCTAACCCAATCTGTCCTAGCCTAGCCTAACCTAGCTAAGCTTAGCGCACCCTAACTAAGCCTAGCCCACCCTAACCTAACCTAACTTAGCCTAACCTGGCCTAGCCTAGGCTACGCTAACCTAACCTAGCCCTAGACTGGCCTAGCTTATCCTCACCCTAGCCTAGCCTAGCCTAGCCTAACCCAGCCTGGCCCTAGCTTGGCTGCCTAGCTTGGCTTTGCCTGGCCTGGCCTAGCCTGGCCTAACCTGGCCTGGCCTAACCTAGCCTGGCCTGGCCTAACCTGGCCTGGCCTAGCCTAACCTGGCCTAGCCTGGCCTGGCCTAACCTAGCCTGGCCTGGCCCTGGCATGCCTAATCTAACCTAGCCTAACCTAGCCTGGCCTAGCCTAGCCTAGCCTAATCTAACCTAACCTAACCTAACCTAATCTGGCCTACCCTAGCCTGGCCTACACTGGCCTGGCCTAACCTACACTAGCCTAGCCTAGCCTAGCTTTACTAACCTTTCGTAGCCTAACCTAACCCTGCCTAGCCTAACCTAGCCTTGCCTAGCCTAACCTACCCTAGCCTAGCATAGCCTAGCCTTACCTAGCCTAGCCTAGCCTAGCCTTACCTAGCCTATTCTAACCTACACTAACTTAACCTAAGTCTTGCCTAGCTTAACCTAGTCTAATCTAACCTAACCTAGCCTAACCTAGTATAGCCTAGCCTAGAGTATCGTAACCTAGGCTAGGGCTATGTTAGGATAGGTTAAGTTAAGTTAGTGTAGGGTTAGAATAGGCTAGGTAAGGCTAGGCTAGTCTTGCCTAGCTTAACCTAGTCTAATCTAACCTAACCTAGCCTAACCTAGTATAGCCCCAACCTAGAGTATCGTAACCTATTCTAACCTAACCTAGCCTACTCTAGCTTACCTTTAGCCTATTCCTTAGTAGCCTAGGCTAGGGCTACTCTAGCTTACCTTAGTGTACTCTATATTGGCCTTACCTAGCCTACTATATAGTAGCCTACCATGTTTTTGTCTAGCCCACCCTAGCTTAACTTATTCTATCCTTGTGTAGCCTAGTCTAATTTAGTCTATCCTAGCCCACTCTAGCTTAGCCTAGCTTAATCTAATACAATCTAAATTCATAAGAATTTATATATGTGTTGTACTTGAAAATTTTAATAAAATATATATTCAAAAAACAATCTTAGGAAATATTTATACTACAATGTAATTTTCCCAAATATCTTTAAATATAAAAGTATTAAAACATAAATTCAAACATTTTTTTATACATTATATTATTTTAATTCAAAAAAAAATATACTATACTAGATTGTACCATTAATAAAATATAGTACCGAACTTAAATAACATATTAAATATCTAAATAATAAAATCATTAAAAAAATAAAATAAACTAAGCAATATTAATAAAAAAATCATTAAAAACAAAATAAATTAAAAAATAAAGTTTAAATATAACAACAAAACCAAAAAAAAAAAACAAAACAAAACATTATTAATAAAAGTTTAAATATAACAAAAACATTATTTAAAATAAATTAAATATATAAAAATACAATTTAAAATACATTCAACTTTACCACAGTAATAATGTAAAAACAAAGTCAAGCTTGACTATCAATACCTAGTTGTATCGATAACGTCAGTGCAAATCACACACTAATTTTTTTTCTTAATAGTTAGGAATATCTTGTTGAAAATTTCCTAGTTTAAAATTCCACGATTGATCGTTACAAACTTACTAAATATAAGCTCAGGGATAGTAGCTGAAATTACAAGATTGGGGTTTTATTTTAGCTAAGATTACAGTTATTAACTGAAATGTAACTATGCATAGAGGTTTTTATTCCTCAACGTAGCCACACGATGCAACATAAAACAATGCATCCGATACGTGAATAATTTTGAGAGAAATCGAACATTTTCCCTGCACGAGATTTGAGAGAGGAGGAGATTACAACGGCTGAAATGGCATTTGTGAGGGCCCAGAAAACTAGAAAGAAAATAGAACAATAAAACTCAGAGGAATGGACTCGGTTTTGCTTTGAAAGAAGACAGAAGAAATATAGTTGTAATGGAGCGTCCAATCCATCACATAAAACAATCAATCCCTTATGATAATTTTAACAGAAATGGAAAGAATGCCCTCTCTGGAATTTGATATAAGCAGACATCAACACTCTAGAATTAATGGTACAGAAAATCAATGTAACTGATGCTCTTACAAACACGGTAATGGAAGGAATTGGCTGAATGTGATTTGATATAAGGGCACATGAATACTCTAGCAGTAGTTTATTCATAATACAGAGAATCAATTAATGGATGGTCTTACAAACAAGGCATTAATACAAAAATTACAGTAAACCAATATAATGGGCGCTATTACAAACACGAGTGTTTATCCGAAAATTATTGAACCACTGAAAATGAAATAGAAGCCTAGCTATAGTTCATTGAAAATGGATTTACTTCAAACTATTTTTAATTCAAGAAACATAAAATAAAGAGGCAGAAAATTACCTCTCGTCCAGCGCAGAACTAGGTTTTCTTAGCGTCTTGTTTACAACCAACTATAGTATGTCCAACGTTTTTAATTGTATGACTTTTGCAGGGACGATAGAGTGCGAAAATATCCATTTCTTTTCATCTGCCATACAGGATTATTAGATGTTTAATTCAAGAAACATAAAATGAAGAAGCAGAAACTTGCACTGTAGTCCAGCACAGAACTAGGTTTTCTTAGTGCCTTGTTCACAAATTGTATGATTTTTGCAGGGCGATAGAGTGTGAAAATATCCATTTCTTTTCATCTGTTAAACAAACCATACAGGATTATTAGATGCCGCACATAAAACAATGCATAAACAGGTAATCAATCTCAAATATCTAATCTAATCTTGTCATTCAAGATCCAGAAATAAAACTCACACAAACCCAAACAAACAAATATAAGGCAGGGAAAGGAGAAAAGAAGCCGAAAGTAATTGAACTGATGAAAGGCATAAGCAAATACTCATTATATAACTCTGATTCGGTCGCACTGGTATAACTCTACCTGATAGCTTTTTTTAACCATCCGTAATTTCCGAGGGACAGTGCCACCTCATTTTTTAACCGTTGGAGTGATGGTGGCGAGTCATTTGTAGCCATTTGTGCCAGGTCATTTATAGCCGTTAATAGCCGTTATGTCAACTTAACTATTAAAATGAATGGATTTTCCAACTTTCTATTATTAACAAAGTGGAAAATTATATCTATCCACTTACATCAATATGGGATGGAGAATTTGATGTTTTTTAACCGTTGGAGTGATGGTGGCGAGTCATTTCTAGCCATTTGTGTCAGGTCATTTATAATGATGTCAGCTAAAATATTGCATGCCAAGTGCAATTGTTCATGGCTTCATCATTTTCCCAATATAAAAGATCTATTATACAATCATAAATATTTCTGTTAAATGATAATCCCCTCTGGTATGCATTACCATAAGAAATGGTAATGAAATGTGAAATAACATGATTTTTAAATTTATTAATATTAAAGTTTATCATGGAATAAAGAATTTTTAGATTTAATAATATTGAAAGTATATCATTAATTTTTTTTTTACCTTTAAATTTACCATAATATGGATCATTGCTGCAGAGGTGGGTGTTTAGCCGTTTTCACTTTATCGGTAAAACGCTTTCGCGTTTTCTAAGTACCTTACTTCATCTAGGAATGTAGCAAGCTTCTCCTGACGGTGTTTCTCAGTATCATGGTTTCCATAGATTGTTTGAGACAAGGCAATTGAACATCTGCTTGATAATAGGAAGGCTAGATACTTGCATGTAACCTTGTCAGTCTGTTGTGATGATGAGATATGCAGGTCTTGAAATCTACAGAAAGTCCTTTTATTAAAGTCATCTTTGGTCTACTTATGTTAGTTTTGATCCCTTCTCTATGAACACACGGTGTCGAGTAAACTAGAAAGTTAACCAAAATTTTCTCAACTTCTTCGATACTACTTTTAAAGGTTTCCTTTGAGAAATATATCTTGGATGCCATTTCGAAAGTGACTATTGAAGATGTCGCATGTTGTTGTACATGTGGGACATAAAAATAACGACGACAAGTAAATGTCGGTTATAAGCAAAACTACTTTTAGGAAATGATCATGCGAAAAGCTGGATAACTTTCTTGAAAATTTACATTATTTATGGAAGAGGTTTGAATGGTGAGCGTACACACGATCCCAAAAAAGTCGAGTTGAAGCACAATAACCTTTACAATTGCACGAGTCGGCCAGTAAGTCGAGAAGGCTTCACATTGCATAGTCTCGGTGGCAAGGAGAAGACTAAGGCCTGACAACACAGCTGCCTGACGGAAGTGAAGGTCAAACACATGTGCTACACATTGCGTAGTTGGTAAACTTTAAACGAACACTCTGAATTGCACAATGTGGGATTGGGAAAAATAGATGCATTGAAAGTGGATATGCAGAAAATTTAATGAAAATAGTGATATAAAATATGGTGAAACATGGGTATATATGAATAGCGTTGATGGTATAAAAAAATAAATAAAAAATTGAACAGAAAACGAGAAGTGAATGAGATCGATTGAAGTTACATAACGCGACCATTGGTGCAAAAATGAAGAAAGCGATGTTAAAACTTGCTCTAAAGGAAAATGAAAAATTTAAACAACACTTCTATATTCTAAATCAAGTTAAAACTCAAACACGATTGCAAAGAATTAAGAAAAATAACACTCATGCGAAAAAATGGAAAAAAGCGACAATAAAATCTATAAATACAAAACTCACCGAGCAAGCAGCAGTGATCTGCAGGAAAATTTCCTTTATCTCTCGGGAATGCTATAGCTTTAAGATCACATGTGAAATGAGATCTAGAGAAGTGATCAATTAAATATATTTAAGAAATCATGGTTTATGAAAGCGCATGCCATAAATCAAGAAAAGCAACACATGGTGGCGGTTCCAAAAATAAGCAGAGTGTGCTTCCTATGGGTTACTAAAAATATATCCCTAAATTTTAGGGATGCTTTCATTTTTTTCTTCTTTTCCCAAATAATTTCTGTACATCAAGGAAGTTGCCGCATTTCCAAAGAATTGGTAACTCCTTGCGCTTAATTGCTGCTTTGTGTTGAAGTAACTTGTGAGAAATGTCACCCTAAAGGGCTTCGAGTTTAATTTCCCCTTAGTTAAATTGAAAATAAATTGTAATTCACATCACATGACAACTTGTAAGTGTTAAGCGAGTCATTGAACTTAGTTAGCTCAATCAATTCCGAGTTGAGGGTCAAATTGGAGGCATGTGGAGTCCACTAAGTTTTAGGGGGTCTAGTTGTAGTTTATTTTAAGTTGTATTCGTTTAACTCAATTATTTGAGGTTAAACAAATTGCTTTGTTCTAATTAAGAGATGAGCTAATGATAGGTCTAGTGAATTAAATATGATTTAATTCACAATAAATCAATCAATTAATAGATCATTCACTTTAAATAGTTGTTGCGTATTGGTTCTAGAAGTCCCAATTGAGATTGGGGTTAAGGGGAAAGATAACTATCGGTTGTATAACTGAAAGATTATGTGAGGTCATGCATGGGGTCATCAAGATGCCTTGGATGTATTGTTAGCTATATTGATGGGAATTTCATAGTGAGTAAGGGCTCGATTAGCCCATGAATTCGTAAGAATGACTAGTAAAGCCCGAACACGAGGACTGGTTAAATGCGGATAAAATTTTCTTAAATCAAAGTGACATAGTCAACAATTATAAAAACTTTCTCGAGGACCCAGGTCCCCATATTACTAGTGTAGTCCTTATTTTTTATTGGTAGCAGCCCCTTATTCTTATTTTTGTACGCATGTAACCCCCATATTGTTATTAGTGTTCCCTTACATTATTGTTGTTAGGTACGTGAGATTAGTATTGTATTATGGACTCCTATATATAGGAAGGTTTTGTCATTTATATCATCCAATAATTGTTCATTTATGTAATGTATTGGAGATTTCCCCCCTCGAAGTGGTTGATTTCTAATTTGATCTCTCTTTTCTTCTAATTTTGGAGGCTGGTTTCATAACATTTGGTATCGAGCTTTGAAATTTCGCTACTCCAAATAGGTCATCATGGAATTTTAGCTACTCATTGACACTACAATAATTCGAGAAGCTAAAAATTTACGAATGACAAAATCTAAGAACATTGATGGTACCAAATTTCAGATCTTGGTTCGCAATATTTTTGGAGATATGATGTTTGTGGAAGTTAGGGTTTCGAGGCTCTGAATTTCATCTAAAGGTCATCGTGGAAGTTTCACTATAACTTTTGTTTCTACGAAGTTTCGAAGCTGGGGTACACGGAAAGCGAAGCTTCTGAAATCACGAGAACTACATAAACAATTTAGATCTTGGTTCGTAATATTTTATGATATGTGATCTGTTGAACTTGAGGTTCATCGGGCTCATTCATCTCAAGGGTGACCTTGGGAAAATCATCATAACTCTCTCTGCGAGCATCATATTGGAATTGTGTAAAAAGTGACGCCGTCTGAGAATTTAGTTCCTATGTAGACATTTCGGAAGCCGAAGGAGGAAAGAGTGAAGGTATGTACATTCGTACAAGTGAACTCTCTTGAAACAAGTCCATAATTAAGGTCATTGTAGGAGATTCATCATAAATTTATCTTGAAGTATTCAAGTAGTCCGGACCTATGGAATTAGAAAGAGGATTCGAGAGGGCTACTACGGAGACAAATTTCATATATTGAAGATGCGAAATTATGAGACAATTCAATTTCAATATTGAGCTCACTCAAAATAAATAAAGGTGTGTATTTCTTTTTTCAAATTCTTTTGATCTTGTTTCCAGAAAATCAGTTTTAAGTGATTCGAAGGGCATATTGTACATAGATATCGGTATTGGGTTTCTAAAATTCCCCTAAAAACAATTCAGCACCCATTAAGCCCCTCGAATACTCTACTATGACTCATGAATATGAAGAATTTTAACATGATCTTTTCGTTACCAAAACAAATTTTCAATTGGGTCGCAAAAGCAAAAAAATGAAATAGGAATTTTGAAGAAAAGGCATGGAAGCGAAGATGGATGGTTTGAAGAATAATATGGATGGTTTGAAGAAAGGGCGTGGAAGCTAAGATGGATGACATGGAATCTAAGATGGATGGCATGGAAGTTTGCATAGAAGATAAGATGGATGACATGGAAGAAAAATAGAAAAAAACATGGAAAACATGAAGAATAATCTAAGGGTATGAAAAGGTTTAGAAAAATTTTGATGCAATGTTTCTAATGACGAAAATATAATGGAGACTCGATGAGAAAAAATAAATGCTAATGATGATTCCATAAGCAATATTGGATGGAAGAACCACCATATTCCAAAGATGGATATGAGGAAGTTTGATGGCGAATCTCGTAATGGATACTATGAGTGGAGCAATATTTTGATCTATTAATGCAGAAACCACATAAAAGGTTACACGTACAACTTGCTTTTAGAACAAAATACACATTTCTTGTGATATCGATGTGCACTCCTGTAAAAAAATTGTCACTTGGTATAAATTTTCGGAGGAAATGATAACATTATGAGGATACAAAGAAGCATATTTATACAGCAATTGATAAATATCAAACAAAAGGTTTAGTGGCGGAAGCATTGAGGAATTCAAAAATTGAATGGTGTGATATTCCGGAAGGAACATGATTTGTTTAATACTACGCCGGGACTTTAAAGGATATAGCCAACATGAAGTTAGTGTTTGGGAACCTAATTCATTGGAGAAGGCATTCGAGTTGGAAAGAAAAATTTGAATATAAAATTATGGCGACGAGAAGCCTACCACTCACATCTATAAATATGAGTGTGGCTGCTCTAGACTTGACCTATAAAGGTTGACAACACAACAGTGGGAAGAAAAAAGAGCAAAAGGGCTTTGCTACGGTTGGCAAATAGAAAAATACACTAAAGTCATAAGTATACGAGAAAATTATTTTACATAGATTGTTAGGGAGAAAAGAAAATGAACAAGAAACTTCGAAGAGGATATGCACTGGAACCAACCTAGAAGAAGAATAAATGAGTGCGGCCATATCGATGTGATACACATTGGCAGAATACCACTCCTCAAGCAAAGATGAAGGACATATCAAGAAAGAAAATGTAATAGTGTTAATTCAGGTAGTACCCATAATTTTATTCTTCTTAAAATGACGAGAATTGAATTGTTTGAATTGAATTTTCAAATGATGGTGTAAATGGACGAACTATAAATTTCTTTGGAAAAGGTACATATTATCAAGCTAACCATGGGGGAATATGTATTGGATGGTCCAGTTATTTCATTCAATGGAGGTCTTTGATGTTGTACTAGGAATGCAATGGATTTTAATCTTTGGGGATGGTAGCTTTGGTATAATTTTCTGAAAATTTTCGAGAAGAAGGTAATAGAAAATTAAAAGGTATCGCCAGAGCGAGAAAGATAATAAGCTCTAATGTCATGAAAAACACGAAGAAATAGCGTGTAATTACAGTATATACTAGAAAGTTCAACATCAAAATCATCTATTTCTCTATATCTCCAAGGTGTTTGGAAACTCTAAAAGAGGCTACTATTCATGGTCGCAGTCATGTTATTCACATTTGATTCTGAGAAGTTTTCTCCAAAAATATTGACTTGCATATATCCTTGTATCCAAAAGGTAGGAAATTGAATATGTGATTGCGAAAATGTTAGAGGTGAAAATTATATTCACCTAGTCAAAGTTCTTTCTCTGCTCGATAGTATTGGTGCACAAGAAGGATGGATCATAGCACATGTGTCCGAATTATAGGGAGCTCGATAAGCTCACTGTAGGAATAAATTTCTTATTCCTATGATTGATGAATTATTGGATGAATTACATGGCGCAATTTATTTTACAAAGTTGGATCTTCGTTTAAAGGTCATCAAATTAGAATGAAGATTGAAAATATTACCCACGAAAACAACATTCGATCTAATTAGGTCATTATGAATTTTAGTCATGCCTTTGTGCTATAATGCATACACATTTCAGGAGTTGATAGAATTCATTTTCAGCTACACTTCGCCAGAAAATTTATTGCTGATATTTTTGATTACATACTAAATCTGTAACTGACTTTGAGATCATGTTCAACATGTTGACGGTCTCCAAAATATTGGAGGAAAATTATATGCAAAAACATCCAAATGTTTCTTTGGGCCACAAGAGGTGGAATATTTAGGTCATATTGTATATCTCACGAGGGTATTAGGTAGACCCTAATAAAATTAAAGCCATTAAGGAATGGAGTATCCCCACAACCATAAAGCGATTTGACGAGGATTTATCGGAGTTAATAGGGTATTTATCGCAAGTTTGTTAAAAATTATGGGAGAATGTAACTATCAACAACATTATTGAAGAAAGATGCACATTTTCATGGACTCTTGAATTAACTGAACCTTTGAACATATGAAAAGAGCAATGTGCCTAAAACAGTCTTAATACACTGTGGCATACAAAAACAGCATTGTGGAGATATGATGCCTCATGAAGAGTAAAATTGGTGTTGTTTTAATGCGAAGGAAAGACATTTATTTTTAAAGTCATCAAGTCAAAGAAAGTATTTGGAAAACTGTTTATGAGAAAATGTTGGCAATACTACCATGCACTAAATAAATGGCGACCTTACTTAATGGGAATGCACTTCAAGGTAAAAAATGATCATGATAGTCTTCAGAAAACACTTTTGGAACAAAGAATATCTTCAAGAAAGAGAAACAAAAATGAGTCACAAAGATGTTGAGTTATGACTTTGAAATAAAATACTACAAAAAAGAAATAAATGTTGGCTGATGCACTCTCAAGAAAAGGATGAAGAAGGTGGAAGCATTTCTTTGTGCAATTTCTATTATCCAAGCAAATTGAAAGGCTTCGACGAGGATGAATGAAGAAGGACGAAGAAATGTGGACACTCATTCAAGAGATTTACGGCAGAATCCTACTACATACGATACATTTAGTTGGAAAAATGGTTTGTATAATTACGAATCAACACTGTGTTTGTAAGAATTCCCAACTAAATAAAAATATTATTTTGGAATTGCACACTTCTCCTTTAGGGGGACACAAAGTTACACAAATCTTACCACGAGAATTGAAGAAAGATTTACACCTTTGATGCCCTTAAATACGATATTCAAAATTTTTTGGCAGAATTTTTTGGTTTGCTAATAAAAATAAAGTTAAGAATAATTAAGACCTCAAAGTCTTCTGTGGCCTTTATCCATTCAAAGTCAACTTTGGGAGGATATAAAATAGGATTTTATCACAATTTTACCCTGAAGTCAAAGGAAAAAGTGTCATCATGGTGGTGATTGATAGACTTGCAAGTATACTGATTTTATTGCATTATCTCATCCGTTTTAAAGAAAGTAGGTTGCTACGCATTTATGGGCTGGTGCAGCTTCATGGGCTTAAAGATTGTGATAAGCATTGGTCATTTTTACTGAAATTTTTGAATGAATTATTTTCTTTTTGGGGTACTCAGCAAGCTCAGCAGCTCATCCTTATCATCTATAAATCGATAGTCAAAGGCAAAAGGATAATGGCATCATTTGGAAAAGTTTCTCTTCGTTGTTTTGTATACGATAAACAAACATAATGGATGGGGCAGATTTTTACTCCTAGGCATGAATGGTGGTATCTTGCTTCACCATCACTATGAGCAAAAATGACCCCATTGTAGCATATGGATACTAATCCACCATCCATCATCATATTTAAGAAAATTCTGAGTTGCAAGTAGTGGAAGATCACATCGACCATAAATAACAAGTTCTCCAACTATTGAGATAACCTAAATTTATTTTAATCCAGATGAAAGCAGTAAACAAGTAGGTACAGCGAGAGAAGTTTGATATGAAATTCAAATGGTTAACAAACTACAACCATGCAAACAAACGTCCTCGAAAATCTGGAGAAAGGATGATAAATTATCGCTTAAGTATTTATGGTGCATGCAAGGTGTTGTAAAATATTGGTGCTATGGCATACAAATTGGAGCTTCCCTTCTTCTTTGAGGCTTCATCAGGTTTTCATGTTTGGCAAAAGTTGCATAGACAGTAAACTTTAGTTCAAACAATATTTTGAGAACTTTATGGGGAAGGAAAAATCATATTGGAACACAGAAAACGGAATCCTGGGCAGGCTTCGTGAAAACTCTGAAATTCAATCAATTTCGAGTGGCTCATCCATGAAGTGGAAGAAACTTTACATAAATATTCTACATGGGAGAATGAAAATTTTATATAGAAAGCATCCGAACTACTAAGCATTTGAGACCAACGCACATTTTAAGGAGGGGCTGTTGGGTCCCCATATTTGCTAGTGTAGTCCTTATTGTTAGTAGTGTAGCCCCCTTATTATTATTGTTGTACCCATAACCACTATATTATTATTATTGTTCCCTTACATTATTGTTGTTGGGTAGCTGATTATATTGTGACCCCATGGACTCATATATGAAGAGGATGTTCTATCATTTGTATCATCAAAATTGTTCATTTATATAATGTATTAGAGTCTCCTTGAAGTGGCTGATTTCTGGCGTTGATCTCTATTTTCTTCTACTTTGAGTTGGTTCATAACATGGAAGAAATAGAATTGTGTTTTTCCATGTTCTTCGACTTTATACCAATATCTGAATAGCAATTTTTGGTAAGAACTACATAAAACATCTTCGGTTTGCGATTGATAATTATTTCTCTTTATTGTTCACGTGATTTTGCGATCAAAATTGGTTTACATAAATTTATGAGTGATTCGGTATTTTTATCATGGTACAAAATTAGTTGAATCTCTATTTAGACATTTTTCTACATCGTATCATGGCATGAAATCACTATAGAATAGAAGAACCAGGATTTGTTTTGAAAAGGTGAATCGGATTTGATTCATTCTTTGGGGCAATGATAGTTCAAGATGTATTTCAACGGCTTCAGGGCTTCCGAATATTCCCTTGAAGGGATATTCTGGTAAATGTAGCGTGGAAGTATAGGATGGAGGATATTCTGGGGACAACGAGGCCCGGAAGAATTCATGAACAGTATTCCTTGGCAGCGATAACAAATGCTCAACTTCTTGATGCATGGAAGAATAATGTAGAAAAGGCGAGAAGGATTTTTGTTAGAAGAGGTTAAAAGAACATGTTATCTCAAATATCCACTTGGAAAATTCCATATTCTATGTGGAAGGCCTTAACACATATGTTTTATAATAAACAACCCTACGAGGGTTGACAAGGAAAAGCTGGAAAGAATCAAATTGGTGAAGAACCGTGGGATTGAAATAACTTGACGAAGTTCACTCAATGTGGGCAGGCTTGGAAGTGTTAGGGTAATAATTTCATAGGACGGATTTTCGATGATCATAGCACTTCTGACCTTCCCAAGAGCGGCACGAATACAGGGACTCGGATAATGGGAGGGGCTTCAGTGGGAGCGATTGTGAAATTAAGAACTTGGTACATAAAGAGATTCAACGAAACAAAATGGATTATCATCGAATAGATGATGAGGATAACTTTACAACAGTTTGGAAATGGGAAGAAAAGGAAAGGAAGGCACACCATTTCCAAATCAAATTCCGGTCGAAGGCAAAAGCAAGAGACTTGTCAAAGATAAAATATTTTTCACTATCATCGCTTAGACACCATGCTACAAAGGTATCTGCAAAATCTCAACAAGAAGACCTCGAAGATATGAGGTGGCTTACTTGCTTTGATTCGAGATTAGATTTCACCACTCATCACATGCATGTTGCCATCATTGATGGGTTCGTGTGGTACTTATATAGTGAGTTTAATTCCATATGATGAAAAAATAATTCTTCGGTGTCTTGGAGGAGAAGGATCTCTAGATGAACATCGATATGGGGAGATGACGAGTTATACGCTGCGTGTGAAATATGGAGTTACCTTTTTAGAGGAGTTAGGTGCCTCTCTCATATTAAAAAGATGCCATGTATGTTCTTGGTTTTTAAAGAAGAATTTGGTTTATGTTGCTATGTTGGAAGATTGTGGCTATTATGTGATATTCGGTGAAAGAAAATTCCTTTGTCACAAAGCCACAAGACAAAGTAAAAAAATTGAGGGTTCGAGTAAAGGACCTTTACAAATTGGATGTAGAATATGGTGCTACCTTGAGAACAAAAGCGAGAGAATATGGGAAACCGAAACATTGGTTGTTTATGTACGGAGATTGGGCCATACACGATAGCGCTTTAGAAGATCATACCAAAAATATTTCTACAAGACTTCCAAAGGGTGCACTTATTTGTGGTGAGATACATACAAGGGTGTACATTGAAGTATGCAAAACACCTTTAAAGGCAAAATCAAGGAAAGTTAATCCTTGAGAGAGTTCACTCGGACGTGTGTGGACGATTCTCAATAGATTCCATAAAAAATAACGAATTATTATGTGATTTTGTGAATTATTTTCTGAGTGTTGGATTTTCTTCATGGTAAATTTCAGAATGTTCTCAATTTTTTTGAGTTGAATGTACTTATCGAAAAAGATATAAGGAAGAAAGTGAAAGGCTTTGAGAAGCTGACAGGGTGGTGGACAACATGTATCTAATGAATTCAAGAACTATTATGCCTCATAAGGGTTAAAGAAATTAAAAAAACCTCACCAACCCACATGACTTGTAATGGGGTTGCGGAAAGGAAGAAAAAACTGTTGACAGGGAGAAGTGAAGGCATGTTCCATGATTAGGGCCCTCTTCCATTTGCATTTGTGGAGGAAGCATGCAATACAACATTATTTGTGCGAACGGATATTCGCCTTGAGGTAAGGATGAAATTACACTAGAAGAGAAAATCTTTTTTTGGAAGTGGAAGATTAGGTCTAATAGCATTTAAAAATTTTGGTTCAATGATTTGTTCCATGTGACCAAAGATGCCCACGGGGAAGAAGGCTAGAGCCAACATTGGGTGGGATATTTTGCAGAGAATTACTATTGATACACCTCATAACTATTGAGTTGTAATTACGTATACATGATGACATTGGTTAGAAGAATCGATGTGAAATTCAATGAAGAGAAGGGCCATGAAATTTTCCTTGAGGGCTTCATTGGCCACGTTAGGAGCTCTTGGCCAAAGAAGAACCTGAGATGTGGAACGCCACGAGAAAGAGGCTGATGGAAGCACCCACTCATGTGGAATGAAATCCAGTACGAAAGGAATCACCGCCAGAAGGCTGACAAGTTGTTAGATACCACGGAGAGAATGTGGGAGCACCCACATCACATCACCAGGTAGAAGGTCACAAACATTCTTGCCTAGATACATGGCTCTTATGGTAGTGTGAGATAGAGCAAATTCACTTTTGATCAGTTAGCAAAACTAATTTGGGTTGATGCCATGGTTGAGATTATGACTCCCGTGCTCCAGAAAAAAAGTGCATGGGAATTCATCCCAAGTCCGGAGGGGAAAGTTAGTTGTGGGATAGGTGGATCTGTAAGGTGGAAAACAGCAAAATGAAAGGTGTGGAGAAGCAAGGCCGGGTTTTTGTGCATAGGGTTCTCTTGGGTGGAGGGATTGATTGTGATGAGGTACATACCAGTCACTTAAGGTAATCATCCATTAAATCCATCCTTTAACTCTCCTTACGGATGGGATGGCGGATACATCATGGTTTCAATAAAACCTTCCCCTCGATGGGATATGCAGGGAGAAGGGTGTACCCCATTGGTGGTAAATGAGTTTTGAGACCTTTGACAAAAAGTCATATGTGTGCAAACTCAAGGAAAATTGTATGGGCTAAAGAATGCTTTATAAATTCTTGGTACACAGAGTCGGCAGTTATTTCACAGTCTGAGCTTCACGAAGTGAAGAATATGTAACATCATGTTGTGTGGTGAAAGGTAAGATTTTTATTGTACTTTATGTTAATTATTTGATACTTATAGGTGATAGAAAACTCATCAAGTCTTGCAGAAAGTTTTTACGTATAATTTGAGATAAGAGGGGGCTCTTGCTATTTCGTGGGATTGGAAATATGGCAAAGGTATGGGAAACTATTGGTATCTTGGAAGAAATGTGCCATGAACCTCGAGAGTTCCATATGGAGGGAAACAAACAGTGGAGACTCCTCTAAACGGAAAAATAGAAGGAGGATGCTACTTCGAGGAGCGGGTAATAGATGCTCTTGTGTATAGGCGACTTGCGAGTTCCTCATGTATTTGGTGAACACACGATCAACCATATGCTATTAGGTTAACCAACTTAGTCGAAATCCTTGGTTAAGTCTGCAAGCTCTTTCGGAAGGCGAGCAAGCATGCGTTGAAGTACCTCGAAGCACTACAGTATGGGCTATGGTACATATGGACGAGAGAGTGAAGCTTCAAGGATTCACCAATGCAAATTGGTAGAGTCTATCACGGGAACATCACATCAATGGGCATCTTTAGCACGGGATCAATAATCATTTCTTGATACAACATGAAACAAAGATTAGTTGCACTGGGTTCAATGAGGTAAGTGCATGGCGGCTAGTCGGACAACATGTGAGGCCATACGGATGAGGAAGATATTTGTTGGTTTGTTTGGTTGACAAATGGATTCGACGATTTATTGTGATGTGTTTATAAAACTCTCGATTAATCCGGTTTTCATGACAAGTCAAGTATTGAAATCCAATATCACCATCTTAGAATTTTGTGTAGAGGCGGATTATGTCTGATCCGGTGGATATTGGTGATCCATCGCCTATTCACATGAGGGCTCCACCTTCTCCCCAGTTTTTGATTGTTACAGTTTACTATTTTTAGTAGTTTTCGGGTCTAAACTTAGGAGCCGTTTTGAGGCCTAAACGGCGTTTTTGGGAAAACGGAGGGCAACGCGGTCCATGGGCCAGGTATTTGCCGTTCAGAATTTGTATTCCTCGGATAGATCTTTCTAACGAGGTGGCAGGCACGTGTCAAACGGAGATCGTATGTGAGTTACTACCGGGAAGTTGACAATTTACCCAAAACGGGGCCCATAGTTTTAGGCGCTTCATCTCTAAGGAGTTGGGGTTTCCTGGTATTTAGGAGCCCTACATTGTTTCTAAATGATAAATATGCCTTGAGCCTCATTGTAACACGGTTCGAGCTGTGGCATACATCTCTTCTCGAGAATAGCTACAGCGCCCTAGCTAGTTTTATTTCACGTACGGCATGCTGTGAAAGCAATTTCGGTTCTTGATATTAATGAAATGAAGTGTTATTTCCATTTGTATCTCTGTATTTATAGTTATATGTTTATTACATTGCGTTCCTGCATAAATCAGGATCAATGTCATTCGTTACATTCCACCAGAGGAGTAGGATGCGGAACACATCTTAAAGAGGCATTGTCGAGAAGAAGTTCCAGAGTTCACGAACAGATCGGGGTGAAGACAACCCTTTTTGTTGAGGGAGTTTTGAAATGGAAACAAGAAATGGCTTTTAAAAACGAGCTTGATTTAATTTCCCTTCATTAAATTATAAGTAAATTGTAATTCATATCCACCAACACTTAGTGTTAATTGAGTTAAGGCGGAGGACTTAGTTATCTTATTCGAATTCGAGTTGGTCAAACTAGAGGCATGTAGAGTCCTCTAAGTTCTAGGGGGTCTAGTTGTAATTTATTTTTGAGTTGTAATTAGTTAACTCAATTATTTGAGTTAAAATCGATCTCTTCTTCTAGCGAAATGAGCTAATGATAGGTCCGGTAAATTAAATACTGATTTAATTCACATGCGATGATCAATCGGTTAAATGATAATTCTTGTAAATAGTTGTTGCATGTTGGTTACAAGGAGCCATTTGAGATTTGGGTTAAAGGAAGATAGCTATCAATTTTATAATTTTAGAAAATTTTATGTCATGCATGAGGTCATCAAGGATACCTTGGATGTATTTATGATCCTTGATGAAATTTCCTAATTAATAAGGGCTCGGTCCTTGAGATACCTAAAAGGTTGGTGCGGCAAAGAACTGGCAAGGACTTGGTTAAATATTGAACTGAAATTTCTTATGTTAAGTGAACTATGTAATTGCAGTTTCTCGGGAAAATAACATTGTATTGTTTCATGTTCTTGGCATCAATAACAATAAAAATAACGGGGTTTTCAGTGAAACTTTCCACTAGATACATCTTGTGTTGTGCAATTGATAATTCTCTTTCTTGTTCATGTAGGTAATCGCGATCGAAATTGGTTTTCATAATTTGTGAAATTGATTCAATATTTGTTTTAGCATATTACTGAATCTGATTAGTATATTTATGTATTTCTACCTTGCGTAGTTTTGACTTATTAAGTGATTGCATGATCTCACGGGCTCGGTGTTGGGCTACCTATCATGGTAGAAATTTCCGAGCTCAAGGTTGGGAATCCAACCATGAGTATACAATTTATAACATGAAGGTCGGTGGCTCCATAAGGGTGCACAATTTTGGAGGCAAACCCATACTTTTTATACAGGAACTTATACGCTAAGTTATCTTGTGACTTAGAAATATTTGACAAGTGAAGGGCAAGTGAGCAAAAACAAAACTAAAAGATAAACATCAATAAAAGCATAAATGCACGATGGCAGGTTCGAGTAAATACTGTGAAAAGAAAGTTGAACTCCAAAAAATGTAAGAAATGAAAAAATTTGGAGAGTGATTGTAGTTGTTACACGCACCATCTTATATTATTATTATGAAGAGCACATTATATTAAATATTTATAAAACTATGCTATATGTGTGTGTGTGTGTGAAAGAGAGAGAGAGAGAGAGAGAGAATGTTATATGTATAACTATGTTATATATAAGAGAGAGAATGTTATATATTATAACTATGTTATATATATAGAGAGATATTATATGTATAACTATATTTATATATAGTTATATGGTTATGTTACATGCTATTCTATGCTATGTTATATAATTATATATAGTTATATTTATTATATATATGAGAGTTATAGTTATTTATACCTTAAACAACTATATATGTATATATGGTTTTGGAATTTTAATTTAATTAATATTTTATTTAAGCATAATTAATTTTATAGAACAAATTACTATATTTATTATTAAAATATTCAAAATATAAATTTATTTAAATTTAAAATAAAATATGAAAATAAAATTTCTTATTAAAATCAAAACCATATTCATTATGTCAATTTAAAGCTCCTAATTTATTTATTTATTAGTTATGGTTAATTGTTTTAAATTTTGAAAAAAAAAAGTGAGCATATTTTTAGTCCAATTTGTTCAAAATTTAAAATGCATTTTTAACATTTTTTTTTAATTTATTTCACTAATTTTAAAAAATACTTTAAACTAAAATATTTAAAAATTAATTTTTCTACTATAGAAAATATTTATAATAAATAATACTCTCATTGAAGATAAAAAAAATAAATAAATAAATAAATTTTAAAACCTACATTATATATTTTTTTAATGCTTTTCAAGGGTTTTCTTGGTGGTTTTCTTGGTGGTTTTCTAGGTTGTTTGGTTTTCAAGTGTTTTCTTGGTAGTTTTCATGATTTTTTTTTTTTAAGTTTTTGTGTGGTAGTTTTCAAATTAAGACTGTTTCTTTGCGGAAAGAAAATTAAATAAAAGAGACAAAAATGACAAGAAACCTACCTTTGCTTGAGCCTATGGTAGTTGGCCGAGGTTGATGGCTAGTTGGATTGAGTTCCTCCATCTTGGTGAGCTTGAAATCTTCTTTTGAACTGCGTTTTCCTCCTACTGACCTAAGAAAAATTGACTTGCATAGGTTCGCATTGGGGTTTAATGAAATAACGCTTGATCGGCGACGAAAGTGCTTGACCGAAAAATATAGCTTGATCGAACGCAACATCTCAGTCGAGCCTTTAACTCGGGTTAGAAGATGACTCGATCGAGGTTTGTTAAACACTCGGTCGTATTTTAAACGATGTCTCAAAAACTCGATCGAGTACTTAAAAATTGCTCGTCGGGGGATTGTTTTCATGTAACTCAACAACCCAGTCGAGCACTTAAAAATTACTCACGATTGATCGCTGACTAATTATTATCATGGGAGAAGCATCATGCATTCACTTGTTAAAAATAGAAATATATTTTGGATTGCTTCGTCGTTGGAGCTGCCCTTACTTAGTAACTTCTGGCAAAAACCTTATGAGATCTTTTATAGAAAGTTGTATGCTCCAATTCTTCATTTAGCACCTAAAAGTTTTCCAAGAAGGTTCACTTATGTTAATAGGAGTTCATTATGATGACATATACGAATCATTAATTTAGATGGAATAAGCTCTAAATATCTTAGTTCAAGTGAAAAGTGGTATACAATATGAACCATGCGGTATAAGCAAACGAGAAACACTGCCTTTGCGTGAAGTTGAATTCAGTTTGGTTATTAAGTATAAATGTATTCCTATTGCACTAGTGACAAAGCTAGTATCACCATAAAATTACTCGATCAACATGTTCTTTTTTCACCAAAATAACGGTCTCATTTTACCAAGATATGCTTAACTTCATACTATCACTATGTATAGCTTTTCCTATTATAATCCTCTTTAATTTTAAATAACATTCAGATAGAACTATGCGAGATTTCTAAAAATCCTCGTTATTAATTTCCACATTTACTTTAGAAATAAACTCATAATATATATATATATATATATATATATATATATATATATTATTTAATTTAATTTAATTTAATTTAATGCAATATGATATATAGGGTTTTTCTTCAATTTATTACTTGGAAAATTCAGGCAATGGTTAGAGCAGGGGATTACACGACGATAATCCGTGGTGGACGATAATCCGTGGTGGAGGTGACGAGGGTGAAGGGCGTGGTTGACCATCGA
This sequence comes from Pinus albicaulis, assembly GCA_034641835.2. Classification (NCBI taxonomy): domain Eukaryota; kingdom Viridiplantae; phylum Streptophyta; class Pinopsida; order Pinales; family Pinaceae; genus Pinus; species Pinus albicaulis. Next base: position 199,646 of record JAXQQM020090597.1, read on the forward strand.
CCAATGCTGTAGGGCAGTCGATGAAATGATAAGTCTTGACAGTGATAATTGAACTGTAGATGATTGTTCTCATAAACTATAGCTGAAATGACCAGTGATTTTGAATGCAGAGACAAACTTGTATGGAGATAACTGTTACTACAACCGCAAGGTGATGTGGGATAAATGCTACTACATCTTCGAGGTGACGTGGGACAACTACGACAACTACGTATGTTCTGTACACTTCCTTTTTATTTTTTTTAATTATTTTATTTTTATTAATTTTATATATATATATATATATATATAATTCTTTTAATATAACTCCCAGGATTTTTTTTTAATCTTGAATTATTGATTTTTTTAGTATTCTATTTGTTTTGTGTTTGAGGAGATGTTATATATATTTGTTTGTTTTCAATTATTTTTTCTTTTATGTGTTTATATATATATATATATATATATATATATATATATATATATATCTAATTTTTATGTGGATGACTTGATCACAAAATGAAGAGCAACTAAAAATATTTATGTGGCTAAAAGCCTTAATTACCATTGACTTAATAAACATGACCAAGCATTAGTGGCCAAATCCACAACCCCAAGAAGCTTGGCTCTCATATCAATATAATGAAGATGATTTGTATACCCACAAAAAAATATTTAGAATATCTCCAATATGAGTTCATGTACATCATAAGACAAGTAATATATTCATATAAGAATGTTGAGTGTACAAGATATGATATGATATGATATGAGACATTACGATTTACAAATGAAGGTCCACTTATATACCTAGACAAAGACCTCTTCTGAAACATTCATCCCTCAACAAACGGACATTTCCTTTCATAACTTATTAGTATATACCTATAATTATTATTTATATAATATATTTATGTTTGTTAAAACGAAATGTGAAGCATAAACCATAGCTAAATATATCCTTAGCTAGCGTAGAAGTTGTAGACATATCCATGTTCCATAAAATGATTTAGTTTTATAATTACCCCATAACAGCCATTTGTTTTCCTTCCTTTAACCACCAATTAGTGGAAGGATTACAACTACTTCTACACGATAGTTTATGGTCATGTTAACATCATTTTCATTATTTTTCATGTTAGCTTAATATTTGAGAGCACTTTCATTTTCAAAAACATGTTCTAGCTAAATTAGAACGTTCTAGGAAATTGTAAACCCTTGAACAATTCTGAAGTTTTCTTATCATCCATAAACCACTATTTTCCATAAAATTTCAACATATACCATTTTATTTGTTTATGAATACTTTCACTTTCTAAAATTCATATAACACATTCGACCATTAAGACGAAAATTCACTTCAATATTTTTGTCTCTCTTCTTGAACTCACATACACCTTCACATTTGGGGTGGAGGATTTTAATTTAATGTGTAATGATTATGATAAATTATGATATTCCTTGAGAAATATATGAAAAGTCTCTTTGGTAATTTGAAGTAATTTTAGGGTCATCGGAAATCATTGAAATTATTAATGGATGCCATGACCCATTGTGAATAGTAGAAGTATACCTTCATATAGATGGAGTGTACTAGAAATCCCCTATGTGGGATAAACGGTTATACATATCCATCAAATAAATCCCATGAGAGTATTTTTGGATTATACAAACTAGTCTTGGGATTTTGGGAATGTGGAAAATATTTTGAAGAGAATTAATTGGGATTGCTAAACCAACATATAATTTTAAGATTAATTGATCTTCAAACCTGAAAACCTTAATTAGACTTTGAAAAACATAATTAGGAAGTATGGTACAAGTACTCGGAATGTCACATAAAAACCAAAATACACACTATATACTACGATGTGACCATGGAGCACAACGCTAAGATCAATAAGAGAGAATTAAGCTACATAATAACTCATTGAAAAAGTGAATAGCTCCCCTTAAAATGCCCTGGTAGCTTCATAAATCTCAAATTACACATTTCCTTAATAATGACTACATGGTCTCTATACATATATTCACACATTGCACATGCTTCCCCTTCTCACTAATTCAACCCTATTACATGACCCTTTCTTCAATCCTTATAAGCCCTTTCAGAGTCATATCATATACATTTTATCATGGTAATGACCTCTTGTAGTCATATTAACAATGTGTAAAGAAAGAAAGAAAGTATTTTTAATGTCCTGAGGCTAAAAATAAGCTATGGAGACAGGAGATTGCTTCTCCATCTGGTTCTTTTGTATTCAACCCTTTTCTGCAGCAGGTTTTCGCAATAAACACTCCCAATTTCACCGACAAACTCTTGGTTGAATAGATTATCCCAAAGAGCCTGGAATATGCATAATTTTCCTACGATGTCTTCGAAGCTCATTCTAAATTGAAATGTTTTTAATTTACACTTTTACGGAAGAAAAAAAATACATACTCTTTCTCATTTCTTTTGGCCTTTTCAGCACACCCTTTTTCTAGCGAAGTTGATAAATTAATCCTTAATTGAGCAATAAAATTTTGAATCTTGAAGAAATATTGGCCCTTATGTATGCTTTTTTGTTGATGATTGAGTGGGATTTAACAACCTAGCGTTGTATATGCTTTCTCTAAATATATTCATTGAACTTATCACGCTTTCAAAAATTGTGGAAGGAAAAAATCTCAACAAAGTGGCTTTAAGTACGGCTAGATGTCGTTGATGATTACGGTGGGGTTAAACTCTTCAATGTTGTACTTCTTCTTTCTCCTATTTTTTCTCCTAATATATTCATGGAACTTATCTTAACGAAATTTATATAGAAAAGAAAAATCACCAAACAAAAAATAACTTTGGACTAGTAAACACCTCCATTGAACAATAAAGAAAATCCTTATATTTTTATTTGAAATAACTAATCAACCAACCATTGAAAACACCATTAATAAAAAACATACTTGTTCTAATAGAAAACATGAATAATAAAATGTATCTTTAATGAAACGAGCACTAAATATTCAACCAATTATTCCTTTGTTTGTATCGATAAAGTTGAAAAGCTAGAAAAAAATTAATTATTCCTTTGTTTGTATCGATATATTGAAAAACTAAAAAAAATTGACGAGAAAGTTCATTATTCATCTTAGTTACGTATTCTTTAATATTGCTGACATCTCCCTAGTTTACCATCCCATTTCTTTTGAATTAATGTCATCAATTTTTGTATTACCAAACTACACATATGTTTGAGTCATACAAGGTAGTAGCCAAATCTCTAAGTACACCATCATTCCTTGTAAAAAATTTTATTTGTTTATCGACACCACACTCATATCTACATGGCTGAGAATCTTGCAAGTTTGTTGATACAAAAGATTAATAACATGTTTTTGGTTGAAGACTATAGCAATTATCATTGCATTATTTTAGTTATTTGATTTTGTTTTTTTTGTTTAATTAAAATTTTTGAAAAATGTTGAATATTTCTATTTTCATAAGTTAAAGAAATATTTTTTATTTTCAATTAATTAAATAAATTGATAAACAATATTTTATTTATCATTTGTAAATATAAAAAATTCATTTAAAATTAAAAACACTAAAGTGACCATTCCCTTGATGAGTGTTTCGACTTTTAAATTAACAATAACTAATGATGTAAAACTAATCAAATTTATAGGTCACACCTAATGGGCTTCTTTATACAGGGCTTTTCATTGTATGGCTAAGCATAATGACTATGAGTCTGACAATAAAAACCATGCAATAATTTTAGTTAGTTGTAACAGAATATTTCCGTCAGTTTTTTGTTGAATCTAAACGAGCAAAAATTCAAAAAATCAGGTAGTTGGAGTGTTTAAGTGCATTTTTGATAAGCGAAAATGGATTCAACACTATCAAAACCATAAAAGCATCAAGAATTGTAAACAGATTCTATAAATCGCGCGCAGAATTTTCAAGAATGCTTATCAAAGAATTTTTATGTTATTTTATGGAATTTTTTTGAACTAAAACTAGATCTATTTCAAAACAAAAAACAAATTTGTTGGTTTGTTTGGTTATGCTGGTTAATTTAAAATGAGTTATGGCTATCAGAATCAATTAATGCTTATGAACAACTAGCGCTTAATGACACGCATCAAGATTTCTGTAGCCCAATGCTTAATTCAATGTATATAGAGTTCATTTCGAGCTGGTTTTATTGAAGCGCCACAATATCGAAAATCTTCTCAAAGGAAATGAACACAATAAAGAATTATTCAAAATTACAGTCGCAGTAAACTAGTTGACAAAATGTGACAGAATACATTTGGTTTTGATGATGAATTATATTATTTAATTTAAAATGTGTTGATAAATCTATTTAATCATAATTTTCATCAAAAAAAGAGGTATACATAAATATGTTGTTACTTATTGTTTAAGTTTTCACGAAAAAAATACTTAGATCGTGTCTGTCAAGGTGGTGAAACAGTTAATGTATTCTCATTAACATTTGTAATGGGTGAAATCGACCATGTAGGAAGAATGAAATGATTTAATAAAGCTGTAATAAGTATTTTACTGGTATAGCTGTCCAAATATAGACTAAATAAAATTATTTACTAAGTGAAAACCTGTGATCCATAACATTTTAAATTTTAAATGTAAATGAAAATTTTTTGGTTCCAAAAATTCTCATGTCGAAAATTTAAATTCAGAAATGTCTATAGAAATGAAACAAAAAAACTTTTTCGACTACTAATTAAGTAAGATGCATGGGTATGTATATTGTTAAATTACTTTCTATATTACTAGTCATTGAAATTCTTTTCTTTATTTAGTGACATAGGTTTCTGCAGAAATTCTGCTATACTGCATTTGTTATTGACATGGTCTAGGAATATAAAGATATTTCAATGTAATTTTACCGAAGTGCATGTGTTAACATTAAATCCAGAACTCGCTAATTCCTGCGTAAAGACTTCTTTGAACAATTTTTCTAAATTTTGGATCCATATCAAATTTGCACGAATTACTTCTTGATAATCTTGACATATGATGAAATGTAATTTATTTTGGGACAAAAATATGACGAATCCAGGTACTTTTCTTGATAAATGCCACAACATATGATGAAATGTAATTTATTTTCAAGACAAAATGAAATAAGGTAGGAAAGTTTAAGCATATAGAAAGAATCTATTTAGCAATTAAAATTATAACAATTAGTTTAACTAAAGAAGGAAAATACTATAAATAAAATAATTTATTAAATCATTTTTTTATTATTATAATACCTTCAATTTAATTTATTAGTTAATAATTATAATATATTTTATTATTATATTTTAATTTTTAATTAAAAATATTAGATTTAAATAGAGTATAAATAATAATGGAAAAAATTAGGAGTTAAGTAATTATTTATTATTATTAGATATTGTATAAATATAATTTTATTATTAAATATATCTTAATTTAATTTATTAATTAAAAATTTATTAGTAAAGGCTGATTAAGAATAATAACTAAAATCTAAAAATATATGAGAGAAATTATCTAATAATGACTTTATTATTAATTTTTATAAATATAATATTAAATTATTTTATTATTATATCAGAATTAAATTAAGTTTATTAATTAATAAATCCTTCTCATAAATACATTATTCTCAAAACTTTTTGTTTTCAGGACCACTTTTAATCTCCTTTTCCCAGTACTATTAAGCACGAAAAATCCCCATCATGACTGCTTTTAAATCTAATGGTTACTCATCGTCCCAAATCAATAAAGCTCTATTCTTACCTGCTTGACCCAAAAGCATTCTTGTTCTGGCAATACTTTCGTCCTTACCTTCGAAGTTAACCATATCCCGGAGATCTTGCTTACCAAAAGAACTTTAGTATACTTTAAGCACCGAAAAGAACCCTCACAATCTTCATATCGGCGAAGGACAAATGACCCCATGTTGGAGTTCTAGGAAGTCTGAATCTCTGCTCATGTCGAAGTCTTGTCGAGACAAACCAGAGGTCGCCATGCAGCAAGAAAAGAACACATAGATGACAACATCCACAAAACCGTTCATCTGTCATTTAAAACTTGCTCATTATCATTTATCTCATTTTTTTTGACAAATCCAAAAATCATGACACTGCCCATACCATTCCAGTGGGTTCATTTGGGAAAGCCCCTTGAGATTGAAAAAAAAACCTAATAACTGTGAGATGATGGGTGTCATCTGAAATCAATCTGAATCACCACGATTACCATTCGGTTAGGTCATTGAGGAAGCACTTGAGGTTAAACACCGAATGAAGCCATAGAGATTGAAAAACACCTAACTTTATAAGAATGACCATCATTTTCTTTCCTTAGTATTATCTTCTAAATAAAATTCCAAATCCCTTAACGCAGCGAATTTAATCTATATTTGCATGACCTCCATCATTAAGTTCCTGGAATATGTTGCTTTCTTGATTTAATATTTAGAATTAATCTCTCACTATAACAATATCCATATTTATTTTTACCTTTATTTCTTATCTTTACATCTTAATTACTCTTTTGTTGCTTAATTGTATTTCTATTTATATTTTCATTCCTAACATTATATTATTCTTGTTTAATATATTTCAATTTATTTCAATGTATCTTAATGTTTATTCTTTAATTTATTTAAATTAACTATAATCTAATTTAAATATATTTCAATTATTTTTTTCAATTTTTTTAAAATTTATTTCAATATCTTCTTGCTAGCTAACGGATAGATTCATTTCCAATTAAATAAATTTATTTGATGGAACAATTAAATAAATTTATTTGGTTAAATTTATTTATTTATTAATTAATTTAATTATTTATTTGATTAATTAATATATTTTTATTTTAACTAATTTCTTTTTATTAGCTAAATCAATTTATTTAATTTCTCTAATTGTTAATTTCATTGTCTCTCTTTTAGCTATTCACCATTTTTTTCATTTATCTTCAACTCTTACTCTTCCTCCTAACTAACTCCTAGCTCTCTTTGCTCTATATTTGCATATATCTTTTTCTCTTGAAGATGGGTGGAAGTGTTCACCTAAACCTTCTATAAAAATATTCCAGAGCTCTTATCAACATGTTCATGGTTGGCAGAAACATACACACTCTAATAATAAAATGATTTAATAAATTTTTATATATTTTCTCTTTCTCAATCAAACTAGCTATTATACCTTTTTAAACCTGTCTCGGTGATCTGATTTCTCATCTTGTCTTTGAGATGAATCAGGATAATTAGCTAAACATATTAACAAAATATAATCATATATAATTATCACCAAAAAATAATTCTTTACAAATCATAAATCACATAAACTAGAGATTCCAAAAAAATATTAAAATATATATACTTATATATCTGTTGTGATTACAGATAAGGACAATTAAACAATATAAACATGACGCGGCCATGTCAGTTCCTTTGTTCTTTTGTGATCAATGTAGGATTACATTTAAAATGTTGAAATATTATTTTTTGAAAGTTTCTCTGTTTGTAAGTGATTTGCCACCAGCTGCTGTGATAAACTTTTACGCCACTCTTTTCCGATAATAATTTCATATTTAGTAAAGTTGCATTTACAACCGTGTCTACGGTTCCCACATCTCGAGCACTAGATCAACTGATGTGAAAACTTAAAATCCAATTTTATGAGAATTTAATATTTCCATATTACTACTTAAAATTACTTCCTTCTTAATCTTTAATGTTGAAAACTAATCTAAACAAAATTGAGATTAAACTAATGTGACTAGTAAATTTGAGTTTATGGCATAATGAATGAGCTCATTTTTTTAAAAGTTCTGTGCTTCCCCCTGGGATCTATTTGAGTTGCGGTTAACGATTGTTTTAATAAGTTTTTAGATTTTTTTTTTGGATTTTTTGGTTCAAAGTTTATAAAAAAGATTGAGGTAAAAAAGATTTTTGATTTGTATTATTTAAATTGATTTTTTATTTCACTCTGAAAATTTTTTGGAGACACTTATATTGTAAGAGGTTTACCCATCAAACTTGTAATTTTCAACAATTCACTCCCAAATTTTTAAACAATTAAATTTATGGATTTTCAATAAATTCTTATCAAATTTTAAACAAATTAAAATTGAAAAATAAATCTAATTTTTTTCAAAAAATCACATTAAAAACAACTCAATTTATTAAAAACACCTGAAAAATGTCTTTTAAATTTAATTGTAATGTTTAATCTCCACATGTCCATATCCACCATATTTGCTAGTTCTCCTTCCATAATCTGCTTACTGTGCGGGTGGCGCATGTGCTAGAATAAACACCTTCCACATTTCCGAACATAATTTACAAACCGGAATCAACCACATCCCCTTTGTTTGACAAACAAATAATCTTAATCTGTTGATAAACAAATAATCTCAATATTTTAAAATAATCTCAATCTTTATTTGTTAAACAAAATAATCTCAATATATCTTCAACTATAACCTTGCTTAACCGTCTGCGTTTGAGCAGACTATAAATTATGGATACATAGTACTTTTCATATAACATGCATGTATTTTTAACAATGGGTTATGTAGCATTAGGGGTTTAAAAAAAAAATTAATACCTCTGTGCAATAAAAAAAGTTGAGAAAATTACAACCCAGCACAAAAGTTGACAGCAGACTTTCTGTTATTTACACAATTTATTTAAACATACAACAAAAATCATAATTGACCCAAAAAAATAACATAACCATCAACACACGAATTTGCCTCTAACACAATTTTTTAAGAAAACAGAAATTGCAAGCTGTGTAGAGGAAGTGTGTGTGGAATAGTTGAGCAGAAGAGCCCCCTTTCCTAAATAGATAGATGTGTTAGACAACAAGCATGTGCAAAAACAAAAATGAAAAGATTCAATTAATTAAGGCTAAAAGCAAGGCTCCATCCTTTATTAATTTTGTTATGCCACTTCTAAATTTGTATGACCACAAAGGTTATACAATTTATTTAACTGACAAGTAGAGTCTGTAAAATCTTATGTAAATTAAAAGATATACAACTTCATATCTATTGAAGCACGATGACTTAACATTTTAAAATAATGTTTTAGGTTTGTGTTCAAAGTTTTTAGCAAACTTAATTTTATAGAAAGATAAATTAATTAAGTAAAAGCAAGTATGTCACAACTATTAATCTTCTTAAGAAATCCATACGGTGGGAATGGTTATAGAGAGAATATTTCCATTCTGAAGCAATTCATTCCTCTCTTCTATAAACTATTAATCTTGTTAGTATACACCTCCTAAGTTGTATGACCACAAAAGCTATACAATATACAATTTTATTTAACTTGATTGTCTATGAAAAACTTATGTAAGTTAAAAGATATAGCTTCATATCCATTGGAAGCAGTGACTAACATTTTAAAAATAATGTTTTGGTGTGTTTAAAGTTTTTCTATGGCTTTTTTTTTTGTAATTTGGCACTAAATTGTAATTTAAAAGAACATGCAAATTTGATAAATCCTGATAAAGATAATTTAAATAAATTAATAGATATAAAATATTTATCGCTTTTTTTGTTTTTAACCATTCTATATGGAGGATGATTTATGTAATATGAAAAACATAATTAAAAAAAATATAATGGAAATTTTCAAATTTTGAAATTTAAAATAATTAGCATATTTTTCGTAAAAAATATTTATCTCAATATCTTACAAATATATATATTTTTGAGTAATTAAATAAGATGAACAGGATGTTGATTATGTTAACATGAAATCGAAAATAATAATTTCGAATTAATAGAATTACAAATATTAAATAATAAAATTATAAAAATAGGGTTACAAGGTCATTGAATCCAATTTTATATTAAATGAAAAGATAAAGTTATTCAATCCAAAAATATGTTTAGAAAATAAAATCATTAGTGGTTTCTAGTAATGATAATTCTTGAAGCTCAAATTTATAAAACGTTGACTTTTTAATAAAAAAATATCTTAAAACTTGTCATTTTGAATTATAAGGATCTTCCATGTGAAGCATTTTCCTTATAACATGTCATTCATATATTTTATTTTACCTAGAGGAATCAACAACTAATTTGGTTTTTTGCTACTTAATATGGGAATCAATTCAACTACTACCCATATGTCTACGGGCTACTACGCATGCGGAGTTCTTGGAAGGCTAATTGGGGGATTTGAACCTTAAATCTCATAATTTACCTAATATTTCATATCATGGTGATCAGAAGTCAATTCCCCAAAACTATAATAAGTCACTAGATATTCACCTACATCTATTCCAATTTTTGAAAGATAACTTCATTTCATTGCTTATGACATGTATATAATCATTAGCTATAGAACATTTTTTTTGTATAAATAAAATTAACATAGATACATACATAGTGCTAAACAATACATCTTGTTAAAATAAAGAAATGATAACTAATAAATATTTCTATTACATCTAATTACTCCTTCCTAATGTATTAGTGACTTCATGAACACTTTTATCATAATTTACCATTTCTTTATTTAAGTAATAACTATTCCTAATATATGTTAATGTTTATGGTGTGTGAATATACATAATTTATATTTTTTATAATGTGCATGAATTGATTATTAGTATTGTGACATGCATGGTTATTCACATTTTTTTGAAAAAAAAATCCGAACCATCTATTAAGTCATGAAGTTACATAGTATATGCATAATGCATTCCAAAAACTTCATTCCCCCCCCTTTTGAGGGAGAAGGTGGAGTTGACTAAGAAAATAATGGAGAAGCCACCGTCACTCTCCAACCATGTCCACACGTGTGTGAGCTCTCATCGTCTTTTTACACCCCACAGGTTTCACCCGGAAAATATGCCGAAACAAGGTGTACGGTAGGTCGGTTAGTAATCACAATGCTAAAGCTGGGTGGTAGGCATCGATTGAGTTCATAAATTTGTCCAAAATTGATAAAAAAACGATTTACTCCATCTCCTAGGACACTCCTCGTTGAGAAAACGATTAAAGCAGAGACAAGATACAGAAATATATAAATATGATTTACATCTTATAGTCGATTGTAGATAAAAAGAGAAAAATAAAAACATCGGTAGTGACAAAATATTTAGAATAAAAGTAGGCTTTTCAATATTAAATTGACCTCACTAAACCTCATGATTATCCGGTGTCCATGTCATGTCGAATACTCCTTAGAAAGGTCTACATCATGGTTATGTTCCTTTTTATCAATAAACAAAAATAAATATCTCATTAAAAAAATTAGATGGACCTCATTAAGTAAAAAAGGAAGCAAGATATAATTTAGGCATCTTTGAGTCTCGTTGAACCACATGATGATGTTTAAATAGTCTCAAAGATACGAACTATCTCATATTCTCGAGAAGCCGACGCAAAGGAATGTAAAACACTGATGCCCATGGTGTCGGTCTTTATTTAAACTAATCGAGGCTTTGAGAATTTTCGGAGGGCATGTATGACAGAAACCCGCTCCACATATATTTTAAAGATTGGCCCCATCAAAATAAGCCATGGAATTTCCCCCCTAATGATTTCTTGTTGAATGACTCGAGGCTTGTGGGCTACGATAGGATTAGGAATGTACTCATAGATGGATACTCCTTGCGCCTCTAGTATGCGATCGAGAAAAAGGAGGAGTCTTTAAAAATCACATGATTTCTTATCCGGTTCCCACGGGGCGATCGAAAAGGAAAAGGGATATTTCTAACCCTATCATTTGGGCTTCTTCTGTCCACCGCCGACAACTTCTGCCCTCTGACCTTCCACTCTATGGTGGGTTTGGCGGTACCCATGGACAGGCCAGGGCCCAGTGTTGAGGAAGGAGACATGTGAGGGCATATGTTCGTGAGTTTCAGCAGTGTCTTGCCTCAGCTCGCACCAACGGATCCAATATTTCCCTATGACTGATACGATTGGGGAACTTTGTTTTGGAGAATGCCAAAAGCAAAAATCTTATTTTTGTCGACCCCTTTCGGCTCCCAGAGGCAAACACCACTCCAACTCCCCCATCATGCCGAGTCTGGCAGGCAATTCTATCCCAGGCACGGAAGAGTACATCCCCAGGGCAGGGAATGAACCCATGTGTTCATCTTGATTTTCTTGAATCCTTATAATGGAGTTACGAAAGATCCTTCAACCACTCATTCCTCCAACCATACGGCACACAAAATGCGAATATGTCCCATTCAACCTTGCCCCTGTCTCACATTGTTGTTCTTTCTGATTTTCAATGCGGCTCTAGGGTGTTGAACCTCTTGGGTCCCGGCCAGCTCAGTGGATTTTCTTCGATAAGCATATCTCCACGAACAACCCACCTATGGGTCGCCCCAACCTAACCGGAGATCCATCCCCCACATGCCATACTAGACCCTATTCTATGATATTGATAGGGCTATAATTTACTTTCCATACTAGCGAAATTTTAAGATTTTTTTCGGCGGTCTCAACCTTGATCTTGAATTGGCATGGGATGGTATGTTGTTACCTTAACGATTTTAAATGTTATCAAGGGTGATGATCTCCACTAATTTAGTTACCGGAGACTTTGAAACAAAGCTAGTTCTTTGTTCCCTAACACTCCCATCCCTTTCGGCCTTACAATTTTCTCCCATGCACCCGGGCGTCACATGTTCCATTTTTTTTATCACGCCCATAAAAATCTACGCACTTTGTTGTTGAAGAAAGAATACTCTTTGGGACCCAAAGAATGAGCCGACCCGATCGTGAGAATAGCCATAGAAACATATTTTATCAGCTGAAGTCTTCACATACTCTAGATAACTACATTTGAAGCTCAAATTGTTTTCATTCTTGCCTCTATTTTTTGCACGTAGCCTTCCGGTCTTGAATAAGGTATAGGTTAAGCAGAAAAATCCCAAATATCGCTTTGTCTGAGCGTTTTAACTTCAAAATGGTGCATATAACCCGATTCTGCCCACTTCAACCTAGAGACAACTGAACACGAGAGGACATAGCGGGTTGTCTTAAGGCTAGCGCTGGAAAAGATCCGGCCACCTCCTTAAGTCATCTACAGGTCTTCCATCCTGTTGTTGAACAACATAATATTGTCAACAAACAACGGATGGTAATAAATAAGTTCATTGCCTTCAATGCCTTTTAGTTCCCTCATCTCTTTGTTTCACTGTGTATCCATCGAACTCGGTCCCTCTCTTGCCAACAAGAAGAGAGGAGAGTGGACATCGCTGACGGAGAACCCCTTTTGTGGATTAAAAAAATTATTTGTGCTTCCATTTATCGGAGGTTTCTGTCTTGGATGAAAAGTAACCCATCACCAGTTTATGAAGTCAACACGAACCAGAGATGAGTCATTGTGGCTTATAAAAGGAATAACCGACTGATTAACGTCGCAAGCCTTTGACAAGTCGATTTAACAATGGCTCCTTTTTTTTGCTTCTTTTTAGACATGTAGGTTTCTTGGATTACCCCAATAGCCTCATGGTTGCCATCCATCCCGGAAACCAAATTGTTCCATTGAAATATTTTTAGAAATAAAGGTTTCGGCGGGGAGGCTATCTTTAGAAATAATCTTATAGATAAAGGTGCGAAGAAATGGGACGGAAGTCATCAGAAAAATTTGGATGTTCTTTTTTAGGAATAAGAGCTAGGAAGGTAGCATTTAAAAGGCTAATAAATTGAGCCAATCTGCGATTTACTCTTCCACCACATATCAAATCCTCCCTAAGAATTCAAAAATGTTGAAATAATTCCATTGTCCATCCATAAGGTCTTAGGCTCTTATCCTTAAGTGATTTTAAGAATACCTTCTACTTTTCTTTTAGCCAGGCGGCTCCATAATGTTGTTATTTCTTTCCTCATATGTACTTAACTAGGAAAGAATTGTGCCACTGATAACTTTAGCTATAGAAGCCACGGTGGAGCTCTGAATAGGTATTTAAAGTGGTTTCTTTGCTTCAGGAGCGAGATCTTCAAAAGATCGGGCCCAACTACCATTCTCCTTCTGGGTCCCCATATGGTGTTTATATTTTCCTTCCTTTAGCATAGTTGGAAAATTCATATTTTCATCTCCGGCTTGAGCAGATAATACCTACTTTTCAAATGTAACTTTCTTCTCTTTCGATGAAATTTTCTTCTATTTGTTTCCAATTTCATAATGCATTTCTTGAATCAACATTGGCATATCTTCCTTCCTCCAAAATATTCGAAAAAATCTAATTCCTCATTGACCTTCCTTGTCCTCCTCTCTTACCCATTTTGAGATTTGCCCGATCCGGGTTGCTTTTCTTCCCATGTTTTTCAGAAATTCTCCATAAATGATTACATGTTTGCACGGGTCCTTGGTCTTTCCCTTCCTCCAGTGGCATGGAACGGGGAACTATAAGTTCATTTTTAGCTAGGAGGTTGAATTTGAACGAACACCAAAGTTTTACGAGGTACCCAGTGATCTCGAGGAAAGTAGAGGTGGTAAGATATAGACCACCTCTCCCGAACAGGTGTTTGAAAAACGGGAATGTTATACCAAATATTCACTAAGAAGGAACCTATCCGGCTTTTTCGCCACCCAATCATCTCCCCAATCTTCTATTCTCCAAAGTAGGCCCGGTGACCGATTAAATTTTACCTCCCTTGAGCGAGAGGAAGCCAACTTGTTGGTGAAGTAATATGTAAGTTGAATGTTACGCAGAGGGACTGAGTTACGAAAACCCCAAGAAAATTTAATTCCCCTCCCAAAATGAGATTTGGGTTTTCAATGTGGATTTGGCGAAAATATTTTTCCAAAGCGCACTCTCTCGGCAAGGGCCATAAACATTAAGGAGCGAGAATAGAGCAGAGCTCATTTTAATACACTTCCATTATGAGAGTTTTAAAACCCCAGGTAAAACTGACTCCTTCATTCTCCTTGAGTTGAAACCCATTACTAATCCCATCGGTCTGCGGCGAGCATCCCGAGCAGGAACACCCATCCGGGAAAAACATCCTTTTGAGATTCTGACTCCACCTCCTCCCCAGCCCATGGTTGTTAAACATCGAACATACTTGGTTATTGAGATTTCATCAGCTCTCATAGTACTGGTTTTTTGAGCTGACTAGCAAACCCTATAGTTGTAGGAGAAAATTATCATTGATAACCTTTTAGGGGTGGTTACTACTCTAAACACCCCGAAAGAACCTCTGCTTCCCACTCCTGGGCGTGTCTATTTAGCCTTTACGCAGGCAGCAGAAGGTTTGATTTCCTTCCTCTCAACTTCTAAGCCCAATCGAGGACATGATTAACCTCACGATCCTCCGATTGCTTCTCCTTTCCATTGTTTATTCACTAGAGATCTTAGGTTCTAGGGAAGTTTTTACGGGGGAAGAACCGAACGAGGGGAAGAGGTCATGGGTTGACACGTCAACAAAGGAGGAGCCAAAGAAAGGTGAGCGGAATGGATGTTCGCAGTACTATCCGGGGGACTCAGCAATATCATGCATTTTGAATATGTTACCTTGTGAACGGAAGGACCGGACTTATTTATATCGAAATAAGAGGTACGGATAGACAAGGGTTGGAGACAAGGCGTGCCTCCGGGGAGAGAGTTCTGACCTGACCAATTGGAGGATGCCGGGCACATTGGGTCTCCGGACTCACAGATTTGTAGCTTGTTGATTTTGTGAATTTTTCCATTTGATCCAAGGCATTGTTTCTTCCATTGCGATACCCACGCCCTACCCACCCCTTATCGGATCCTCCTCGGATCCATATTCTCTTATGCGCCCACGGATGGAATGAGACTCTGCAGGCAATATTTTTTCTTCTTTCTTCTCGACGGTGTCAGGGACAGTGCTGCTGAAAATTGCCCTTATTTGTGGCTTTTTGTCGCAGTGAAATAATGGTACTCATGGTCAATGTACGGATGTATTAAAAATCATATACTTTGACACATTTCATTTACTAGTCCTTCTAAAGTTGGATTTACGATATCTTGGCAGCAGATCCCTTGATTGCTTAAAGGACATATCAACTACAAAATTTCCCCGGGTATTTCCAGTGGGCGGAAGGATAAATCCATCCAAATTGTGAAAGTCCAGGAAGTTTAACCCAGACGGGGAACTCTTCTTTTTCTCTCTAAGCGTCAGAATAACGGGGTCTATCGTAGGAGCCGACCTCTTCCCAAGCACCAGTTCCTTTGGTACGGTCAAATGATATTTTTGCTGGAATTTATGGTAAGGCATTTTTTTGTCCAAAATTTGTCAAAATTTGTCGGCAAAATTTGTCGGCAAAATTGCCGGCAAAATTGCCGGCAAAATTGCCGGCAAAATTGCCGGCAAAATTGCCGGCAAAATTGCCGGCAAAATTGCCGGCAAATTGCCGGCAAAATTGCCGGCAAAATTTGCCGGCAATTTGCCGGCAAATTGCCGTGCCGATTTCAATTTGCCGGCAAGTGGCCTGCCGTTTCCCGCATTTGTCGGCAACTTGCCGCATTTTCGTCGGCAAAATCGTCCAAATCAAGGATCACAAGGCATGAAGTCCAAAATCAACACAAGGATCACAAGGCATGAATGGGAGGTCCAAGGAAGCATGGAAATCGCAGTCCTAGCATGGGAGGTGGGAGGCATGGCATGGCATGGGAAATCTACACAGCTACACAGCTACAAAATCTACAATCTGTATACGATTCCAATCAACGACCACGTCTTCACCATTTTCGCAGCTATCATCGCTTTCTTCACCTTTCGACCGCCGCTTCCAGCCAGAAGAACGAATGACATGAACCTCATTCAAAGAATTCGCAGCCGAATCCTGGTACGTAAAATGCATTGGACCCGGAAAAACTGATTTCGCCCTTGGTACAAAGATAGCTTCATATCGCTGTACAAGGTACCTTCAAACAAGGTGTAGAATGCTACCCTTTCCTTTGAGAGGAGAACACTGAAGATGCTACTTCTACAAGGTGAAGAAAAATTTTTGAGATGACGCCGTCGATATTCAAAATTTGTGGTAAAATCTTTGGTTACCGGTAATAATGGAAAACAGTGCAAAACCAAGACACCTTTGCTCCATTCCAAGTAAATTGGGAAGAAATTTCAATGAATTTTATCACAGTTTCACCTAGAAATGCAAGAAAAAATGTCATCATGGTAGTAGTGACCAAACACCAAAAATATGCACACTTTTGTACGTTATCATCCATTTTAAGCAAATGTGATTGCTACCATTTGTGGGCAAGAATTCAGCTACATGGAAACCCGAGGTTATTGTGGCCGACGAGAGATCATTTTTACGGGAAATTTTTTGAATGAGGTTATTTTCTTCTTTGGGTACTAAGTCGCTCATAACTCATCTTATCATCCTCAATACGATGGTACGGCAAGAGATAGTAAATAAATGTTTGGAAGGATATCTTCGTTGTTTTGTGTACGATAAACAAGCCACAAATGGGTCGAGTGGTTACCCTCTCGGCCGAATGATGGTATAACACTTCCTTCCATCTGTGACAAAAATATTTATTTAACAACTGCTTTATGGATATCATCCACCATCGATCACATCTTTAAAGGAAAATTCGAAGTTTCAAGCGGTGGAAGATCACGTCGAGCATCGACGAGAAGTTCTCCCGACTCTTCAAGGATAACACACGGACGGCACAAAATCGAATGAAACAACGAGCCAGGATCAACATCGCCGAAAGTTTGATATAGGGAATTGGGTATTTTACGGCTACTGACCATATGTTCGTGTCCCTCGAAGCAAGGGTAGAGGATAATAAATTATCGTAAGGTACTATGGTCCTTACAAGGTGTTGCAAGGTTGCATTTTCATGCATACAATTGAAACTTCCTGCTTCTTCGCGAGTACATCAGGTTTTCCACCTTTCGCTTAACCCAAGAAGGTTATGGGAAAAATCTTCCGATTCGAACAATATTGCCGAACGCAGTGAGGAAGGAAAAAATCATGGTGGAACCGAACGGTCCTTCGACTTCGAAACTCGCTGACTGCGGAATAGATCAATTTGGTGTCTCATCGGAAGTGGAAGAACTTGCCATTGAAAGATTCTACATGGGAGGATAGAAATTTTACTCTGACTTACCAGGCTGCTCAGCGTTGGGGCAAACACTTTTTTGAAAGGAGGGCATGTTAAGATACTATATTAATGGTGTGGCCCTTATTGTGGTGAGTAGCCCCCACTTATTGTTATTATTGTACCCTGCCTTCATGTGTTGTTATTGTGCCATTATTGTTGTTGAGTGCGGCTGAGATTACATTGTGTTTACTAGGATTATATTGTATTTACTTGGACTCTATATATAGGGAGGTTTTGTTCATTTGTATCATCCAAGAATTGTTCATTCATGTAATGTATTGGAGGTTGCCCCCTCGAAGTGGCTCATTTCTAAGGCGTGAATATCTCTTTTCTTCTCTCTTTGGAGCTGGTTACACAACAGTAGCAGTCATGCAGCTATCCTGCATACTTTGTTCAATATCTTTTGCATATTTTCCCGTTTTTTGTGCTTATTCACCTGTCCAATTCATTCCTGTACATATTCCTATTCACCGAACTTTCATCTCTACACGCTCTCCTCTTCTTTTTCCTTTTCCATACACATTCATCCCACTCCACTCTTTTTTTCATTTTCTCTTTTATTCAGTTCCTTGTTCATTGCGGTTATATAACTGCTGTATGTACAACTACCTTTTAATCAAACATAAAATAACTCTTGGCGTTTTTATAAAACCTTTTTAACAACACGGATATATCAGTACTCACAATCTTTATCATGAACCATCAACAATTTAACCTTTGGTTTCGTGTTTACAAGAAACGCTCATATAATATCTTCGGGCCCCATAGCATTTCGCACTGTATAATTGAACCCTCTATTCAATCTTAACTGAATACATTCGAAAGTCAAAAGACTGTAATGTTAACTCCTATTCTCCTTTCGGCATAACCACTTAACCCAAACTGGCCCACACATTTATATTTCGATTATTTCATAAACAACAAACAAACATTGGCCCATACCTTGGAATATAAACTTCGACTTTGATTAAACCTGACTTCCGGTGATAATAACCTCGGCCTTTTCATTAGGCGTAATGTATCCACATATATTATACATCCTTCCTAACTCAAATGTTAAAACCCGTAAATAAACCTTGGCATAGATTAAGTCCCAGCACTAATCTTTATAATGTTCGGGCCCCAGCATTTAACATACCTCTGTGTAACTTCGATCACAATCCAATGGTTATAAGCCTGTTGCGCTGCTTCAGCTGATCCGACGGATATCGCTTGGTTAAATTGCACACGAGTTAACATTCAATAGTTGCGTGTTGGACTGGACCCTAGCGCTTAAACGACCCTTCATATCCGACGGCGGAGAACACGTCGCCTCGCTCCACACGATCCGACGGATATCGCTTGGCATAGATGCATGAACGCTAATGTGCGATATGAGTGGTTTTTGGGACCCCGCCGTATGCCACGTATCAGCCGCTCTATGGAATCGCTCCGATTTCTTGAATACCGCTTTCCTGTCGAAAGCGGTGCGATGAAAACCGGAATCCCGCCTTTACTGTTCACTCCGCTCGTGGTTCCTCTCCTTCGCTCAAGGTTCCATCCGCCTTTATTATTTATGAGTTCTGCTCTTCTTTCTCAAGGTTCCATTCATTTGTTCCGTCATTGCTACGTTTCTCTTAGAGTAATTGTCAAATTCCAGGTTGTAGCTATTCAAAAACATTGATACAAGCCATGTCAAATGTCCAATTAAAACGACCCCCACAGGGTTGGGTTCACGGCAACCAACCTCAGCATTTCATAGTTTCAACAATGCGTGCAAGGCCATCATTTGCAACGTATTCTATATACAGGCATTCAACAGAAATACTCTTCATCATACAGTAGGCGCCTCATTCAACCAGTGGTATTTTACCCTCAACACAGGTTTTGACGCACATTCTCCATACACTTTCATCATTAAATAGACAGGTAGTTGTTAAGGAGATTCAAGACATTTTCTCATTAACGCAGGAATTTAATTGTCAGGAACCTCTATATATATATGCACACAGAATTTAATTCGATCACTGCACAGATAACCTTGAAACAATTTCTTTCTTCACACAATGAGTTTACTTACAGGACTTTCTGGTTCTGGCCAAGTTCTCTACGCAGTCCTCTGCAGTTCTCTATGCAGGTCTTTTCACAGGACTGTCCTCGATTAACAGTTTCCAATATTTCTCTTTGAATAGAGCGAAGTTACATCATTGTGCCCACATCCACATCAAAAGGTGAATCACACGGAGACCCTTATTACAGAGTTTAAACATCACTAGTTCTCTTACAAGTTCTTATTGAAATCAAATCTCTTTCATATAGAATTTGTTTCATCAACTTCCTAGCCTACCTCTTTTCCTTGCCTGTTGCTTTCTCTACTGCCTCTTTGCCAACTCCTTTGCCATCAATGACAACATTTCCAACAGTCTCCCCCTTTGGCATTGATGGCAATACACTTCCTCTACTTTCCTTTTAGGACCCTTTCTTCTGTTGCTAGCTCTTCCTCCCCCTTTGACATCAATGGCAAGGGGTTGCGCAATTCTTTAGTGTAGATTTTGTCCTTTGATCCTGAGGACCTGTTTCATGCTTCCTTTGCTGGCTGATCTCCCCCTCGAATGATATTTTCATTTATGTTCTCCCCCTGAAACTATGCTTTCTCTTCATATCAGAGAGTAGCATCTACAGATACTACCCCTAGTCTATCTCTCAAATATTCAATTGGTTCTCTAGCAAGCTGTTTGGTAAATATATCTGTTGTCTGTTCTTTTGTTGGTACATACTCCAATTTTACTATCTTCTAAGCCACTTGTTCTCGGAGAAAATGATACTTGATTGGGATATGTTTAGTTTTTGAGTGAAGCACAATATTTTTAGATATACTTATAGCACTTTTATTATCACATTTGATTGAGATAGGTTCATCAATGCTTACCTTCATGTCTTGGAGGGTTTGCTTCATCCACATGACTTGTGTACAACATGCTGCTGCTGCTATATATTCTGCTTCTGCTTTAGACAGAGAGATAGATGTTTGTTTCTTGCTTAACCAAGCCACCAGACTTTCTCCTAGATAGAATTCACCTCCACTTGTACTTTTCTTGTTATCCACACAGCTGGCCCAATCTGCATCTGTGTATCCTGTCAAAGTGAATTTTTTGCTTTTAGGATACCAAAGCCCATACTGTGTTGTTCCTTGTAGATATCTGAATATTCTTTTTACTGCAAGAATTTTATTTTGTTTAGGTGTTGCTTGATATCTAGCCACTAGTCCTACTGCTAGCATGATGTCTGGTCTTGATGCTGTCAGATACAGCAGACTTCCTATCATGGATCTGTAGAGTTTTTGATCTATATCAGCAGATCCATCATCAGTACACAGCTTGCATCCCGTGTGTTAGTGTCAGTCTAGTCATACTGCCATCAGTGATCAAAACTGCTCTTTTGCATTTGCATTTTAGGAATCCCATAATAATCAATTTCACCATTCCATTAGGTCATGGATTCATTAATGGTAGTAATTCTTATCAGTTTTCCCTCATGAGGTACTTACTGATTTTCCTCCCTATGGTCTTCAGTCATTAGTCACTTTCATTCTCAAAATCATATCAGTAGGTCATAGGATGGGTCTCATTAGTCTCTAAGGTCTCACCCTGGTCAAAATAATGAGTCAAATATCAATAATATCAACAAGGTCATGAGGAAATCAATAAACTCAAAGTCGCAATTCAGAAGTTGTTATCTCCACAAAGTGATGTCCCTACCTTTAGAGAAGTTTTCCACAGTGTGCTCAGTGCCAGATCATCTTCAAAGCAGTTCCATCAGAAAGAGCCCGGAAAGAGCTTTCCAATGGTATACTACACTCTCAAAACTGACTTCTGGATTGAATTTTATGCCTAAGTGAAGTAAAATTCCTATCGCAACATTCCCATCGCAAATTCCCATCGCAAAATCCTTGTTGCAAATTCCCATCGCAAAATCCTCGTTGCAAATTCCCATCACAAATTCCCATCACAAAATCCTCGTCACAAATTCCCATTGCAAAATTCCCATTGCAAAATCCCCGTCGTAACTTCTGATCGCATCGCAAATTCCGATGCAATTACCCCCGCTCCCTTCCAATATTGCGATTGCGCTTTTATCCCCGGGCCCACCATACAACACTTACTCCCCATTATAATATAAAGGCCCTTTCCCCTTTGTAAGTCCCAAATCGCATTTTATTACGCTTATTAAAGGACTTCCCATGGTTTAATCCAACCGCATCGAAAGTTTTATTTCGTATATATTTTCCGCTCCCCGATCCCGATTGTGATTAAGACGCTGGTCCCACCCCCTCTCCCTTCCTTCCTATTCACTGTTTCCCTTCACGTAAGGCATTATTTCAGTTTATTCCAGTTTACTGCAACGGCATCTTATTAAAAGTCAGTTATTCAAAAGAAATAATGGAAAGCATAGCGACAGCCAGAGGCCGAGACCCAAATTTGTGATAGTCACATCTTCAGTTACGTTGTAGAGAAATCTACGTTACAATGTTTCGCCTTCTCACTGGCCAGATGTAATGCAACTCTTCCTTTACAAAGAGACTGTTGGCTTTTGGCCTTCTATCTTCAATTGTGATTTCTCCCCTTCCCATCGATTTGTTTTACTGCAAATCTGTCTATTTATTGAAAATTCTAATTATTTGCAAGGGCTGGAGAGTCTGAGGTCTAAAAAACTCAGAAGTAAGGGAATAGTGTGGTAGTGAGCTCAGCGCTCCATTGTACAGTTTGGCAAGGAATTAATAAAGTGATGCAACTCTGATTTGTGGGATTCATGTGGTATGAGTTTTAGCATATGTCTTTTCTTTGTGTTTCATATGGACACTGTTATGTTTCACCATTCATTCATAAGCATTTCTAGTTGAATGTTTTCAAGTAAGAAATTTAGAATCCATTCTTATATGCTCTGCCTTGGGGAATCATTCACACTCTGTGTATTTTCTTCTGTCTGAAAAGGATTCATTTATTATGCCCTTTTCAGCTTTTCTCAACAGTCTTTCCACTCCATTTTATTCAAATTTGATTGCTAAATCTCCTGCCTATCTTGCCCCATGAAATACCCTGTGTCCCGAATTAATTCCTCAGCTTATGCTGTCCTTTGTCCCATACATCCCTGAAAATTCAGTCATTCATTAAAATCCCTCTTCCCATATATATACCTAGCCTAAAATCAGTTCATTATTGTTTTATTGAATATCTATTCTACGGAGAGAGCCCTCTCCTATCCTCGTAGGGCTAGCTACGAGGCTGAGCGTGGTTTAGTTGTTACCCTGATTTGCCTTTTTTAGCCTGAGGTTCAGATTGGGTGATAAAACCGTGATCATGGGAGTTGACACAGGTTTGCAGTCCTCCATTTTGAATTTTTTCAACATTTCTTTTAAGTATTTTTCCTGTGAGATGAATGTACCTGTGTTCTTTTGCTGAATTTGAAGTCCTAAGTAGAAACTGAGTTCTCCAATCATGGACATCTCAAACTCTAATTTCATCTCCTCAGCAAACCCTTTTGCTAGTTCATCTCTGTTGCTTCCAAACATAATGTCATTGTTGTGTAACCAGCTCCAAAAAGAGAAGAAAAGAGATATAAACGCCTTAGAAATGAGCCACTTCGAGGGGGCAACCTCCAATACATTACATAAATGAACAATTCTTGGATGATACAATTTACAAAACCTCCTTTCTATATATAGGAGTCCATGGGGCCATAATGTAATCCTAGTGAGCCACAATGTAATCCTAGCCGACCTAACAATAATAATTTAAGGGCACAATAATAACAATATGGGGGTTACAGGGGTACAATAATAACAATAAGGGGGGCTACACTAACCTAATAAGGGGCTATACTATTAATATAGGGACTTAACATGCCCCTCTCCTTCAAACAAGTGTTGTCCTCAACGCTTGATTATTTCTTGATGCTTCTGTATAAAATTCTCATCCTCCCATGTGGAATCTTTTACAGGAAAGTTCTTCCACTTTCTGAGATACTCTGAAATTGATCGTACTTGTAGAGTTCTTTCTTTTGTGACCGCTTCAGAACTTCTTTCGATGTGATGTTGATATTCCTATTGTTTCATTAGATTCTGCACCAAAGTTAGGTTATCCTTTGAGAGCTGGAGAACTTGTTGTTGATGCTCGATGTCATCTTCCACTAATTTATCATCCATATTTGCTATTATTTGATCCTTCAAAACATCCAACTTAGCCTCCATTTCTTCTTTTAAACCATCTATTGCATCTTCAATTGCTCTTCGTAAGATTGAAAATTGTTGCACTTGGTACCGTAATTTTGATATCTCATACTGCAACTCTTCCTCTTCATGCGTCATAGTATAGATTTTTGAGGGATTAACGGGTATGGAATTATTTTTAGGAGGCATTTCAGAATTCAATACTGAAATATATTCTCAATAGGAACTTGGAATCACTTCAAACTGATTTTTCAAACAAGATTTATGCAGCTCGTAAAAAACAATACACACCTTTTACTTGCTTTTGAGGAGCTCGATATTGAAATTGAATTATCTCTGTAATTGAAAACATTCAATATCTGAAATTCATCCCTGTAGTAGCCCACTGAATCTTCTTTCAAATGCCACAGGTCTGATCTAATTTGAATTCCCCAAGACAAAGTTGTGTCCAATCTCCCACAATGACCTAATTGTGGACTGGTTCAGTAGAGTGAACTTGTACGACTTACCACGTGTCACTGTTTCATCTTTTGTCTCTGAAATTGATATCCAAGAAACTACAGTCTGTTTACTTGTGACCACTTTTTATGACACTCCAATCCAATTCCCAGAGAGAGATTTATTGAACTTTTCCCACGATCACCTCTTTGAGATGCAATTCAGGAGCCTGCAAAATCACTACATTCCACAGATCATATCTCCAAAAATATTGTGAACCAAGCTCTGAAATTTTTTGACAAATTTCCTCAGGATTTCAGCTTTGTACCATATGAATTTCAGATTCTAAACCTTCGCAGAAAATTTTTTATAGCGCAAATTCCACGATGACCTGTTTAGGAGCCTGAAAAAAGACCTAACTTCCACAGATCATATCTCCGAACATATTGCGAACCAGGCTCTAAAATTTTTAGAAAATCTTCCTTAGGATTTCGGCTTCGCACTCTAAAAATTTCAGCTTCTGAAACTTCGTAGAAAAAAAGTTATAGCGCAAATTCCACGATGACCTGTTTAGGAGCCTGAAAAAATACCTAACTTCCACATATCATATCTCAGAAAATATTGCGAACCAAGCTCTGAAATTTTTAGACAATCTTCCTCAGGATTTCAGCTTCGCACCCTAAAAATTTCAGCTTCTGAAACTTCGTAGAAAAAAAGTTATAGCGAAAATTCCACGATGACCTATTTGGAGCAGCGAAACCCTAGAATCCAAAGCTCCGATACCAAATGTTGTGTAACCAGCTCCAAAAATAGAAGAAAAGAGATATCAACGCCTTAGAAATAAGCCACTTCGAGGGGGCAACCTCCAATACATTACATAAATGAACAATTCTTGGATGATACAATTTACAAAACCTCCTTTCTATATATAGGAGTCCATGGGCCATAATGTAATCCTAGTGGGCCACAATGTAATCCTAGCCGACCTAACAATAATAATTTAAGGGCACAATAATAACAATATGGGGGTTACAGGGGTACAATAATAACAATAAGGGGGGCTACACTAACATAATAAGGGGCTATACTATTAATATAGGGACTTAACAGTCATCAACATACACTACAACAATCAGGAGTTCATTTTCATGGGCTTTTATATATAGATTGTTGTCTACTCCGCCTCTCTTAAAGCCTTGCTTTTGCAAATACTTATCCAGTCTTGCGTACCAAGCACAAGGAGCCTGTTTCAGTCCATATAGAGCCTTCTTCAGTCTACACACATAGTCTTCTTTGTCTGTTAAAGAGAAACCTTTTGGTTGTTCCATGTAGACTTCTTCTTCTAGATCTCCATTCAGGAATGCAGATTTCACATCCATTTGATATACCTTGAAGTCTTGGTAGCATGCAAAGGCAAGAAACATTCTGATGGCTTCCATCCTGGCTACTGGGGAAAATGTTTCATCGTAATCAAGTCCTTCGATTTGTGGATATCCTTTGCAAACTAGTCTGGCTTTATTCCTGATTACATGTCCTTGCTCATTCATTTTATTCTTGAATACCCATTTTGAGCCAATGATATTCTTCTCAATTGGTCTAGGAACTAGTTCCCAGGTATTGTTCTTCTCAATTTGGTCCAATTCTTCATTCATTGCCTTCACCCAATACTTGTCCTTGCTGGCTTCTTCAAACTTCTTTGGCTCTATTTGTGATAACATGGCTATGTATACTTCTTCTGTCTGTTCTGTTAGCTGCCTTCTAGTTTGGACCCCTACTCTTTTGTCTCCAATGATCTGATATTTAGGATGGTTCTTTTGAGTATACCTAGAAGGGGCTTTAGAGCTCAGTTCAGCATCTTCTGTTGTCTTGCTTGTTTCATCATCATCTTGGTCTTCTTCTACATGGTTGTCTGATGGACTGCTGCATTCTGTATCTTTTGTGTTGTTTGGAAGTTCTTCATCAAATCTCAGATCAATGCTTTCTACTATTTTTCGAAGAGTCTTGTTGTAACACCTATACCCTGTACTTTTGGAAGCATATCCTAGAAATATCCCTTCATCTGCTCTTGCATCAAATTTCCCAAGATTCTCATCATTATTCTTTATGTAACATTTGCTTCCAAAGATTCTAAAATGTTTGATTGAAGTTGGTTTCCCATGCCATAGTTCATAGGGAGTCTTGTCACTACTTGGCCTTAAGTGAGCTTTGTTAAGGATATGCACGGCTGTGTGTATTGCTTCTACCTAGAAGGTTTGAGGAATATTACTCTCTTGCATCATGGCTCTGGTCATTTTCTGTACAGATCTGTTTTGTCTCTCTGCTACTCCATTCTGATGAGGTGTCCCTGCAATAGTAAATTGTTGCTTTATCCCATGTTCATTGCATAGGTCAGCAAAGTCATAGTCTGTGAATTCACCTCCTCTGTCTGATCTGATGCATTTTAGTTTGCATCCTATTTGATTTTCTGCTAATGCTTTGAATATCTTAAATTTTCCCAGAGCTTTCGATTTATTCTTGAGGAATGCCACCCATGTCATTCTGGAGAAGTCATCAATTATTAGCATGAAGTAGGATTCTCCACTTGGAGTTTTAGTTCTTGCAGGTCCACACAGGTCCATGTGCACAAGCTGGAGTGGTCTTCTTGTTGATAACTCCTCTTTAGCCTTGAAGGATGTGCGAGTCTATTTGCCTAATTGACATGATTTGCATATGGTATTAGAAGGTCTTTTTCTTTAACATGTCTCGCTTGACTTTTCTTCTATTTAGTCGATGATGTGATCGGCCGAGATGTCCCAGCCTTTTATTTATATGTGAGCTCTAAGAGTTTACTAAATAATACTTCATCTTCCTCTTTCTAAATATAACTTATTACTCATTCCAACTCCTTTCAGCAAAGTCCACCTATCAAATTGCTTAGTAAAGCTTCTGATCTGCTCTAAAAAGAACTTCACAGCCTTTATCACACATTTGACTGACACTCAGCAAATTAGCTTTCAGCCCATCTACAAATGGTACATCTTGGGCCTTTCCTCTGCCATTATCTAGACTGACTGAGCCTTTTCCTTTTATTTTTCCTGATTTATCATTGCCAAAAGTAACATTGCCAGATTTCTTTTCATCAAGAGTAATAAACTTACTTCTATCTCCAGTCATGTGTTTTGAGCAGCCACTATCCAAATACCACTGGCTTTTCAGGTCTTGAGTAGTTAGAGCCAAGTCACATTTATTCACCTTCTTTATCCATTGGAAGCATCCTTTTGTTTGGTATCTTTTGTGAGATGATGAACTGCTTCTTTTGAGAGGACATTTGGAAGGCATGTGTCCAACTTGATTGCATACACAACATTTGATTATAATTTTTGCAGAATTGTGAGTATGAGCAAAATTTCGTTGATTCATAAACCCCCTTAGGGTGTTGAACATTACTCTTTGTCCATACTTTATACACTCAATGATCCTATGGCCAAATTCCTTACAATAAAAACAGTAACCATAGAAATTATTTGCATACCTGATGTAAGGTTGTCTTCTCCATTTGTTTGTTTGAGACAGTCTCTTCACTGTTTGCATCTTTTGCTGGTTTGAAATACTCCTCCTTGCATGACAATATGCAGCAATGTGTCCCTGCTTGTGGAAGACATAACAAGTGGCATTCTTCATAGGAAGGAAGAATCTCCTTTGATGGATTTCAAATTTGACATACTCAGGGGCATATAATCCTTTTTCTGTTGTCTTAGTATTTATTGCCTTCTTTGTTACTAGAGGTTTCTACTGATCTCTGTCTTCCTTATTACATGTTTTTTCTTTTGTAGGAATTGTCTAAGCTGCTTCATCATTCTTCTTTGCTTTTACAAAAATAATCTCTTTGTTTTCATTTTATTTTCTTTTACTTGATTCTCCTTCATAGCCTATTCTTGTTTTTATCATAGGAGATCTTTGAGCATCCAGAATTTCTTTCAACTTACTAGAGCTTGTTGTTTGAGAGGGATTTGTAGACACTTTCCTCTGAGCATTTTCTAATTTCTTCCTCAGAAATACAACTTATTCTTCCAGCCTCTCTTGTTCTCGGGTTTTATCCTTGATTTGCTGAAGTAACATGTCTTCTATCTTCTTGGCTTCTTCAAGCTCTACCTTCAGCTGCATGAGGGCTTCTGAATTCTTCTCTTCTCTCACATACTTGAGGAGAATTTCCTTTTGTTTTCTGCACTTTAGTTTGAGTCTGTCAATCTCCTCCAGAGCACTTCTTAGCTCCCCCTCAAGGTCGAATTCACCTTCTTCTTCTGCATCTTCTAGCAGGAGTCCTTCAAGTTCTTCTATGGACATTAACAAAAATTCAGAGGTTCCTTCTTCACTTGAGAGTTCATCTGTGTCTTCAGATGTACTGTTGTCTTGTTGAGCATAGAAGTATTTTCTGCTGAACTTCTTTCCTTTCTGCCAGTTCTTTGATGTATTTTTCTCTGATTCTTGGGCTTGATTCCTTACTTTCTCGAGAGGACATTTAGCTAGTGTCCAACTCTTCCACAGTTAAAGCATTTGAAAGGAAGTTTACCTTTGTATTTACCTGAGCCTCTATCCAGTTTCTTGACGAATTTTGCTTCTTCTTCATCCGAGCAAGAGCATATGTCTTCCTCTTCTTCTTTCTTCTTTTCTGTTTTAAAGGCTGCCTCCCTCGTACTTGGCTTCTTTTGTGGGAGCCTCATTTCATATGCTGTTAGATTTCCAAGTAGCTAGTTCATGGTCAAGGTCTCCCAATCAACTGTTTCTTCTATTGCAGACACCTTGGGATTAAATCTGGGTGGAAGAGATCTTAGAATCTTTTGTACAATTACAACTTCTTTTATGGTTTCACCTAGAGCCTTCATGTTATTTACTATTTCTGCAACCCTTAGAAAGAAGCTAGCAATGTCTTCATCATCATCCATTTTTAAGTTCTCAAACTGGGCTCTATAGACTTGAAGTTTGGCAGTCTTTACCTTCTTGTCTCCCTCATGGATGTTTTCCAGAGTATCCCACATTTCTTTGGCAGTGTCTTTGTGCATTACTTTGATAAAATCTGCTTCACACAATCCATTCAAGATGGCATTCATGGCTTTTGCATTAGCTACAAAATCTTGTTTGGATTCTTTCTCTGAGTCAGTTGCCTTTGGGGCATATCCTAATTCCACAACACCCCAAACTTCTATTCCTAGAGACATTATGTATGTCCTCATCCTGATTTTCCAGAAGGCATAATTTGCACCTGTAAAGAAAGGGGCTTTATTGGTTGAGCATCCTTCTTTACTAGCCACCCTGAGAACCTAGAATCTCCTTTCAGTTGTTAAACTGGTACAAAGGAACTTGCTCTTATACCAATTGTTGAATTCTTAGTTAAACTGAGAGGGGGAGAGGGTGAATCAGTTTAACACATACATGAGCTTTTTAAATTTTTCATAAGCTTATTTGCAGCTTACTTTTATAACCAACCTTAGTATATGAACAGTCTTAATAAGTTGCAGCAAGTATTAAATTAATGTGACATCAAACTTATTATGAGAACAACAAACATTAAGCAGATTTGGTAAATCATTTCAGCACATAGACAACACAGATAGAGACAACAGATATAAGTGGAAACCCATAAAGGGAGAAAACCACATCTTATTATTGTTGTGATGCAAAGGCAAGCTCCAACTCCCTCTCACCACTATTTTTCTGTAGGCACCAACCTACAAGAGGCTCCAACCTCAATTCTACAAGCTACAACTTGCAAGGAAACTCCAAGTCCCTTCAATTTTCTGCAAGCACCAACCTACAGGAGGCTCCAACCTTAGTCAGCTACAACTGACAGCTATCACGCTTCAACTTGATAGGGAAGCTCCAACTTCCTCAATTTTTCACAAGAAGTGTTTGCTGATTTACCTCAGATATCAGCTCTGTTCTGTAGCATCTCTTTCTGCTCCTCTCTTCCTTATCTTCTCTGCCTCAATCTTCTATATTTTTCATTCTCTATTCTTACTCTCTCTCCTTTTTTCTTATGCATATCAAGTTGATATTATATATAGAGTTCATTACATGACTGTTTGTATTCCACAAGGAATTTGGAGTGAACAACCATGACTCTTTGACTTCTGTCTTCTCATTCCTTTGTCCAACTCATTTAAAATTATAACAATATGTACAAATTTCCATGTTACAATGGGATTTTTATTTTCCTTAGGATACTTGCCTTTGCATCACAAACAATATAAAACAAATAAAACATTTACATTTTCAGTTACAGTATATAAACTTCACTCAGCCCTTGGCTTGCTGGTTTTGTCCTTTCTGTAGCAGTCATGCAGCTGTCCTGCATACTTTGTTCACTGTCTTTTGCATATTTTCCCGTTTTCTGTGCTTATTCACCTGTCCAATTCATTCCTGTACATATTCATGTTCACCAAACTTTCATCTTTGCACGCTCTCCTCTTCTTTTTCCTTTTCCATACACATTCATCCCACTCCACTCTTTTTTTCATTTTCTCTTTTATTCAGTTCCCTGTTCATTGCAGTTATATAACTGCTGTATGTACAACTGCCTTTTAATCAAACATAAAATAACTCTCGGCTTTTTTATAAAACCTTTTTAACAACACAGATATATCAGTACTCACAATCTTTATCATGAACCATCAACAATTTAACCTTTGGTTTCGTGTTTACAAGAAACGCTCATATAATATCTTCGGGCCCCATAGCATTTCGCACTGTATAATTGAACCCTCTATTCAATTTTAACTGAATACATTCGAAAGTCAAAAGACTGTAATGTTAACTCTTGTTCTCCTTTCGGCATAACCACTTAACCCACAATGGCCCACACATTTATATTTCGATTATTTCATAAACAACAAACAAACGCTGGCCCATACCTTGGAATATAAACTTTGACTTTGATTAAACCTGACTTCTGGCGATAATAATCTCGACCTTTTCATTAGGCGTAATGTATCCACATATATTATACATCCTTCCTAACTCAAATGTTAAAACCCGTAAATAAACCTTGGCGTAGATTAAGTCCTAGCACTAATCTTTATAATGTTCGGGCCCCAGCATTTAACATACCTTTGTGTAACTTCGATCACGATCCAACGGTTATAAGCTCGTCGCGCTGCTTCAGCTGATTCGACGGATATTGCTTGGTTAAATTGCACGCAAGTTAACATTCAATAGTTGCGTGTTGGACTGGACCCCAGCGCTTAAACGGCCCTTCATATCCGACGGCGGAGAACACGTCGCCTTGCTCCACACGATCCGACGGATATCGCTTGGCATAGATGCACGAACGATAATGTGAGATATGAGTGGTTTTTGGGACCCTTCCGTATGCCATGTGTCAGCCACTCTATGGAATCGCTCCGATTTCTTGAATACTGCTTGCCCGTCGAAAGCGGTGTGATGAAAACCAGAATCCCGCCTTTACTGTTCACTCCGCTCGTGGCTCCTCTCCTTCACTCAAGATTCCATCCGCCTTTATTATTTATGAGTTCCGCTCTTCTTTCTCAAGGTTCCATTCCTTTGTTCCATCATCGCTACTTTTCTCTTAGACTAATTGTCAAATTCCAGGTTGTAGCTATTCGAAAACATTGATACAAGCCATGTCAAATGTCCAATTAAAACGACCCCCACAGGGTTGGGTTCACGACAACCAACCTCAGCATTTCATAGTTTCAACAATGCGTGCAGGGCCATCATTTGCAACGTATTCTATATACAGGCATTCAACAGAAATACTCTTCGTCATATAGTAGGCGCTTCATTCGACCAATGGTCTTTTACCCTCAACACAGGTTTTGACGCACATTCTCCATACACTTTCATCATTAAATAGATAGGCAGTTGTTAAGGAAATTCAAGACATTTTCTCATTGCCGCAGGAATTTAATTGTCAGGAACCTCTATATATATATGCACACAGAATTTAATTTGATCACTGCACAAATAACCCTGAAACAATTTCTTTCTTCACACAATGAGTTTACTTACAGGACTTTTTGGTTCTGGCCAAGTTCTCTACGCAGTCCTATGCAGTTCTCTATGCAGGTCTTTTCACAGGACTGTCCTCGATTAACAGTTTCCAATCTTTCTCTTTGAATAGAGTGAAGTTACATCATTGTGCCCACATCCACATACTTCAAAAGGTGAATCACATGGAGACCCTTATTACAGAGTTTAAACATCACTGGTTCTCGTACAAGTTCTTATTGAAATCAAAGCTCTTTCATATAGAATTTGTTTCATCAACTTCCTAGCCTGCCTCTTTTCCTTGTCTGCTGCTTTCTCTGCTGCCTCTTTGCCAACTCATTTTCCATCAATGACAACATTTCCAACAGTTGGTGCCTCATAGTGACAAGGTTGGTGTTGGGTGTGGAGCCTGATTATCTTCTTTATTTATATGTATCGCCACATTGGACCCCTATTCTTAACAAGGTGGCAACGTCGCCTGTCATTCGATCATCATCAAGGGGGTCCAGGGGGTCCGCAACAACCTTTTGGAGCCTCCCCTAGTGGGGGGTTTCAGGGGCAGCGCCCTCGAAGCTAAAAACATATGTAAAATTACGTTGTAAAATATTGTAATTTTTTAGTCAATCTGGGTCATTCATTAGGCGGATGATCTGACAGTAGAACTTATGTTTAATTTAGGGTTTTTCACCCTAGAAGGCAACCCCTCTGTTGTATGAGGGTATTGTATTGTGTTTATGTATGGTGTGTATACTCTGTGTTGAGATTTTTGAGTGTTGAGGTAGCATTGGATGTGCTCTAGCTCCCCAACTTTGTGGAGGTACTAGAGTACATGAGGTCTCCAAGTGCTAGAAAGGGATTTGAGAAATTTCATCTTGTTTAAGAGAAAATTAATTAATTAATCTTTTTAATTAAGGACCCTAAGTCTAACTTAGGAAAATTAAAAGATTAAAGGTAATTAATTAAACATGTGATGGAAATGACTTAAGTCACACAGATCAAACTTTCTTTTCTAATCTTAGCCGTCGATTCAAGATTAGATCACAGTCGTTGGTTTCCCAACGAGAAAAATATAAAGGAAAGGCTTGGGGTCAGTTGGAGAACACACACAGTGGCAGAGCACTGAGACTAAGCTGGAATTCTAGGGCGTGGTTTGCTAAGAATTTTCAAAAAAAATTCAGCTGCAGCGAGGGGTAGTATTAGCAAGAGGGATGATCTGATCCCAGGCTAAGAGTGCAGCAAGAGGCAGAGAAGTAGCAGACAGAGTAGCGCAGAGGGATTCAGGTGCAATGCAGAGGCTACGCAGGCCGAGAAAGGGCAGTGCAGAGGCAACAGGGCTCACACAAGCCTAGCCAGGGCAGCGCAGGGGCAGCGTAACCCTGTCTGGGGTGACACAGGCCCTTCCTGACCAGTGTAGGGGAAACCACAGCCTAGCATAGTTTACGCAGAGGGCTTCAGAGCAGCGTTGGGGTTTCTGAAGACTGAAAAGTGTTGAGTTCTGTAAATCTCATTTGAGGTTGTGGATTAATCAAATTTTTTGTCTCTGGAACAGAGGTATTGCTGCATATTTTGTATTTCTCTATCAAGTTAACTAGTAAGGTGCCCAGATTTTTTGTATTCATAATCTACTTAATAATATAAACCCTCCAGCAGCCAGAAGACCAGTTTTCCCACATTGGGTTTCTCCAAGGACAGTTATCTAGAAAACCTGTGTCACTTTGTCATTGTGCATGTATTCAGTTTAGATCTGTATCTGTGTAGACTGTTAATGTGTTTACTTTGATGTTCATGCTGAATATTTTAGATTAATAACTTGATTAAGTAGGAGAAGTAAATCAAGATTTAACAATAGGGTTTATGCATAAGTAATATTCATAAATTTTCACACTTTGGAGAGGGGGACTGTGTGAGAGAGAAGAGGATATTACAATGGATCTGTTGTAGGTTGTGTCTCTTCATTTTTGTTGGATAATACAAAGGAAGGGTTGGTTGTTTCCGTGGATGTAGCCCAAGTTGGGTGAACCACATATATCTATGTCTCTCTTGTTTATATGTTTTCTGTGTTTGTGTTTCCACATATTTTATGTGTTCCATTGCTCTGTAATATATAATTTTCTAACAGTTGGAGCGTTGGAAGATAGGGTTGGATCCATAGAGGTTGGAGCCTCATGAAGTCCAAGTTGGTGCTTAGAAAACTACAGTTTGGAGCCTAGGAGATTGAAGATTGGTGTCTTCATCTAGGGTTGGAGTCGTAAACTACCATTGAACTCGATTCATTAGGATTTAAGTCCTCGTTATATCTGATTAATAAAATATTTATTCTATATTGTTCATTTAGTGTTCAAAATATAAGTGATCTTAACTAGTAAAAATAACAATTGAAAAGAAATATTGATTAATCCCCCTCTCAGTATTTCCAACAGATGTGCCAACCTGTGGTGCCATAGCTCACTCTAATGATTGGTGTCATGGATCATTGTTAGGAGAGGTTTCACATTAACTCTATAGAGTCCTTCAACTCTTAATATTAATGTGAATGCATCCTTCATACAAGATTCCATAGGCTACGTGAGGACTCTTCCATTTATGAAAGCTACTCTCATTCCTTTGTCTTCCAATGCAGAAATAGATACTAGGTTATTCTTTAGTTCTGGAACATACATCACATCATAAAGAAGGATGGATTCCTCATAATATAAATCAAATTTCACAGAACCAAAACCTTTCACTTGCCATGTAGTATTGTCTCCAAGAATGATTTTCAAACCCGTCTTTCTCTCTTCCAGATTGGAGAGGACTTCTCAAAGCCCCACTATCTACCAACCAATTGTCATGTGAATCTGGAGGCGAAGAACTAGAAAGAGAAGAAATAAGAATATATTCAGATTAATTAGCAAATGAATTATTTTTATACCTGGAGTTTCTTGATTTCTTTTGAGGACGATAACTTCTTTCTCAATCATCAGGCGAATCTCTTCTTCTCCTCTCATATTTCCTTCTTTTGTCATCACCTCTTCTTCTATCATCATTTCTTCTTCCATCGTTGTACCTGTTTTTGTTGTAGCCTTGGTCCCACAGTTTCCCAAGGCTGAGAATCGAAACTGAAGGAGGTAACCTCGAACCACTTAGGATTTGGTAGCTAGCTCTACCAAATCAGAGAGGGCTTAGGATTCAAGATTCGGGGTATAAGGATTTAGGGCTCAATTTGGTTGAGCCTTTGTAAGATCAGCCTCGCAAACCCTGACGACTGCCCATGGGGGAAGAAAAGAAATATGAGGGAGCAGGAGATCCTATCAAAATATTGCTCAAGGAGGCCCTCGAGAAACAAAGGAATGAAATGATGGATAACTTTGCCCAAATCCTTCAATGGCTGCCCACCGGCGACGTGTTGACATCCAACAGTCACTCTGGAGGCGACATTCCTTTTAAGGTACAAGTAAACTTTGACATTCCCATATTTGAGGGCCAAATAGATGTATATGGCGTAGCTGGATGGTTGAATCGATTAGAAGGATATTTCTCGGTTCATGACTTTTCCGACTGGGAGAAGATTATTTTTGCACTCCTCAAATTCATCCCCCTTGTCAAGGACTGGTGGGAAACCTACTGTGAGAAAAAGGAAAAGGGGGAACCCTCTCTATTCTCAGTCGTACCCACTTGGAATTCTTTTCGAGACGCCATCAAGGAACAATATTATCCTGTGGGGAGCTATGAGGACAAGTACATACAATGGACTATGCTACGGTAGCAAAGGGATCAAGATGTGCATGAGCTGATGAATTTGTTCCATAACCTGTGCACAAAGTTGGGTATCAAAGATTCAGAGAAACATTTGGTGTTGAAGTAACGCAGTTGTCTGCACAGATACATTCAGAAGCAAATGGAGTTCCTCGACATCTCCTCTCTTGGTACGACATAACAATATGCTGCCAAGATTGAGCAAAAATTAAAACAGAAGAAGCGGGACTTTGGATATGCGAATCAAAAGCAAGGGAAAGGTGCCTCAAGCCGCAGAACAAAGGACAAAGCCAAGGCATGGTGGCCCAAGACAACTTGCCAAAGCCGCAAGCAAGGAACAACACTGTGAAGCCAAAGCACATGGGGAAGTGGTGTGAGTTCCATAAGAGCTCCACTCACAACACAAGTGAGTGTCGGGCCAAGCAGTCACTAGTGGCTGAGATGAAGGCTTCTAAATTAGATGCATGCTCTGACTCTAAATCAGAACCCGATAAAGGGAATGATAAATGGAAGCAGATTATTGATGCAGATTCCAACGCCACCGTTTCCACCATAAAGATCCAAAAGGAGGAACCGGAAGATCCAGAGGAGGATGAACATCTCTTCCACTCCCAAATGTGGGTAAAGGGTTCCTCGCTACAGCTCATTGTCGACAGTGGGAGCCAAATGAACCTCATTTCAGCAGAGGTCGTGAGGAGGTTGGTCTTGCCGACCACAACACACCCACAACTATACACCATAGGGTGGCTTCACCAAGGATGGGATCTCTGTGTCAGCCAGTAGTGTCGCCTTCCCTACAGCATCAAGCCCTTCACGGATGAGGTATTATGTGACATTGCTCCTTTGGATGTTTGTGATATATTATTAGGCCAACCCTACTTGTGGAAGCGACATGATGTGTATGAGTCACAGCCTTGCGTTGTTATTATTACTTTGGGCAATAAGTTGTAAAAGATACCAAAGGTACCACTGCCTGCCGCTATCTCTTTGGTTACTGCAGAACAATGCAGTAAGATCATTTCCAAAACCAGGAAATTTGTTTTCCTCATGATCCACCCTCAGGGAAAGAAGAAGACAGTGGCCATGACCTCCAGACAGGGCTCCTCCGCATGACAACAAAAAATGAACAAGGTCGTGGAGGAGTACGGGGAAATCTTCACCTCACCCACAGGGGTGTCGCTGCACTGTCAGGTCAAGCACCCCATCGATTTGACCCCAGGTGCGTCTCTGCCCAATGGATCGATCTATTGACATTGTTCTGGAGAACGATGAAATCAAGAGGTAGATTCAGGAGTTGTTGCAGAAAGGTCACATCTAGGCGAGTTCATCGTCCCGTGGGAGCTCGATCGTGTTGGCGAAAAAGAAGTATGGGACTTGGAGACTCTGTATTGATTATTGGGCGATGAACAAGATCACTGTCCGGAATAAGTACCCAATCCCACGGATTGATGACATTCTGGACCAACTCAAAGGGGAGAAATATTTCAGTAAGATCAACTTGAAGTTCGGGTATCACCAGGTACCAATCGAACCCTTTGATGTGTGGAAGACTGGCTTCAAAGCCAAGGAAGACCTTTTCGAATGGCTCGTCATGCCTTTCAGGTTGACGTTCTCCCGCGAACTTCATGAGGCTAATGGACGACATATTTCGGCCATTCACCAACTCATTTGTAGTAGTGTACTTGGATGACATCCTGATCTTCAGTCGGACTTGGGAAGAGCACCTCCACCACATCCGACAGGTCCTCCAAACGCTACGGCAACACAAGTTGTGTGCCAATTTGGAGAAGTGTACTTTTGGCATGACCGAGGTTCAATATCTAAGATACATTATTGATGAGAGGGGGGTGCATGTGGATCCAACCAATATCCAATTCATTCGTGATTGGCCAACCCCAACCACTCTAATAGAGCTTTGTAGCTTTCTGGGTCTTGCTAATCCTGCACTGCTTGCGTTATTTCCAAACAGACCATCAAGAATCAATGCCTATATCCTCTACTACCTACCGCGAGTCGACCTTGGGAATCCATCTCCATGGATTACATGTCAGGCCTTCCTTCTATTAATCATGGAAACGACTGTGTTTTCATGGTCGTCAACATATTCTCGAAGATGGCCATTATGGTGGCCTGCAAGAAGAATATCACAACAGAAGTCACTGCTAAAATATTTTTTGAACAAGTGTGGGTGCACTCTGGGACCACAGTCTATCATCTCAGATCCTGAGAGCAGGTTCTGTTGGTGTCCCGTGATTTGGCAGATTGGTATACCAAATGACAAGGTAACATGAAACTAGTCTTTGAAGTCCTAGGACCTAGCCTTCCTGGACTCAGAGAGGGATCTCTCTATTTTTTTCAAAGGATATGAACTTGTTTGCTTTATAGGGTTGATTTTAGGCTAGTTATTAAGTGTGAGGTTTTTGTTGTTTGTTTTGGTTGCGTATAATGATCAAGAAGCATAGGTAGAATGAGGAAATCTCAAATTCATTGGGCAATGGACTCTAATGGAAGTCATGATAAGTTCATCAATGGATCAGGGAGTATCATAGGGCAAATCTAACTTGGCCAGTGGATCTTCAAGTTTTTAGGGGTAATGAGATCAACATCAATTGTAAGAATGAAAAGTAGGGTAAAGGGAAATCAAGAATCCTTTATCATATGTACTTTTCAACAAAGGGACTTAAATATCATAAACATGAAGAGGCAAACCATAAATTCTTTGATTCAACTAAAGCAGATGATAATTCAAGACAAACTTTTCCAATGAAATATAGAAGGCGAGAAACTCATTTAACTTCTAGTGATTTCACCTTCAAGGACAGAAAACATTTAAGACACGCATATAACTATAATCAGAGAAGAGGGAACTCCTAAACATCCTTGATTATAATTATGAAGATCTCTAAAACAATTAGTTAAGAAAGTACAAAGGGTATGATCGAAACAAAACCTCTTTGGCAGACTTTAAAGAATGTTACTTTAGAGAGAGACTTCAAAAGAAGTGTTTTAGTGGCAGCTAGTAAGCAGGGCTAGCCATAAATCATGCTTGATACCAACTGTATTTAACTATTTATGAAATAAACAAGCTTAGGGGGTCTAGAGAGCAATTAAGAATTCTCTAAAATGTCCTAGCAGAAGAAAACATTAAGGCAGTGAATAATAAACATAACTAAGGTGCTTTCAGAAGACATTTCTTAGCCTAAAACTTTTATTCTACTACAACATAGAAATGTGGAAACATAATGAAACAGGAAATAACAATAACAGATTAGAATCACTTCCACAACAACCAAGCTTAGGGATCCAGTAATCTAGCCTCCTCCATCAACAAACAAATCAGGGCATCCACAAGTTCCAAGACATCAATTTCTTTTCAACTTCCAAGAGACTATGTATTACGTCAAAGAGTCATCAAATGCCAACAAGATAATGAGTTCAGATGCAATATTTATGCTGCAAATGAGGAGGTGAAGCTAAGGTAGGGTTTGAGTGTCATTTATTACAGAGTTAATGACTTCCTAACCTTGAAGACCATGCAAGGCTCAAGGCAGGAATATCTGTAGATATTTCTCTATTTAATAACTTCTATCTTAACTCCTAAGAAAAATAGGTGAAATGTTTGACTTTAGGACCTATTCATAACTATTTACAATAACTATCTGGCAGATATAAATATCTCTGACTCAACCCAATAATTTCTTAATGCTTTATTGAAGGAAACAAAGCACTAGGTGGCACAAATATCTTTGGAAAGGAGTAACTGCCACAGGCTGAGTCATTTGAATCTATTTTGGGTAAATCTTCCTTTTGTTTTATCTTTAATCTCTATCATTTATGCTTTGAATGTCTATTTTTATCATATTTCTTTAATCTGTTTGATGTCTGCTCTGTTTATTTAATCCTTTGATCTATTTCTTTTGATCCTTTTGACTTTATTCTTTCTGTCTTTCCACTGTCTTTCTTTCTTTCTTTTACTTTATGCTTTTCAGTCTAATCCTCTGTTTTTTATCCTTTGATTAAGATTAGTCCTCTAATCTTTCTGTTTTCTTCCTTTCACTAGTTCTTTGACTGTTTGTGTTTTCTATGTGAAGGGGAGGTTGTCTTTCTATCTGAGGGTTCTGATGATCCATTGATGATCATGTTTCATCGATGGTAAACATTAGTGCAAACCCCCTGGCTATATTTTATTTGAATTTACCTCTTGGATCATCCCCCAGAGGTTAATTTGGTTGTTTCTTGACCATGAGAATGCCTTTAGGACATTCCGCCATTAAACCTGCACATACAAAACACAATTATTAGTTTAAAACCTGTGGGGAGGGTGTATGAAACTTTTTCTGTGGTTTCGGGCTGTTGGGATGCTTTGCAAAGGAAGGAATGGCGCAGGGGAAAGGTTCCGAAGGCGGAACCAGGGGACATTCAAACAGAGGCGGGAGGATTTTGAATTTTGGCACGAAGGGCAAAGGTGGTTTCGAAAAACCATAAGTGGTTTATCGCGCAAAGAATAGGTGGTAAGTGGTTTTGTGCGAAACGAATGCAATACCATTGGGTGATTGCCTTATGG
The DNA here is from genome assembly GCA_034641835.2 of Pinus albicaulis. Lineage (NCBI taxonomy): Eukaryota > Viridiplantae > Streptophyta > Pinopsida > Pinales > Pinaceae > Pinus > Pinus albicaulis. Next base: position 240,613 of record JAXQQM020090597.1, read on the forward strand.
CAGGGCGAAACCACCCATTTTGCGCGGGTTGCAAAATGTTAACCCTATCGCAACTTTATTTGCAATAAGCATATTGGGCCATTGGATCTCAGGTTTGGAGATCAATGGTGCGGAATGGCTCAGGGGAGTGGCAAGCAAGTGAGGAGGTGGGGTCTGGGTTTTAAGTGACATGGTGGAGTGTTTGTCGTGTAGCGCAGGGTTATAATATATGCGAGGAAAGGTTGGAAAGTGATAACCGTAGGATCAGGGAATGGATCTCCGATCAACGGTAGGGATGATTCGGTCAGGGGCGTGGGTGTAACGAAAAGGCGGGGGCCCGCTTTTGATTTTTCAAAGGTTTGAAGGGCCTTCATATAAGGTTTTAGGGGTGTATAAAAATAAAGGGGCGGAGAAGAAGTTCCACGAGGAAAAAGGGCTTAGGGATAAGCGGAAGGTCGGGGTTTCATGGGTAAAAGGGGCTTGGGCTTAGAAGAGAGGGGCTTAAGACCTTTTATATCAAAAGGGGACAGGTTTAGATATAAAATAGGCTTTTTAATAGAATTAAAAGGGTTGGTAGGTTTTTAAACCTTGCTTTAAACAATGTAAAAGGAAGCTTTTACATTGTTTTAATATGTCAGAGGAAAAATGATAAATGAAGGGGTTTTTATAAGGATTTTGAGGAAAGGAGAAAATGGGTTTTTTCAGAGGAAAAAAGGCCATGAATGACAATGAGGGTGAGGTAGTGAAATGAGGCAAACAGACCCAATGATGAAGTATTTTTTGTAGCAGTGGGGTAAACCTTTAGAAAACAAAGAGGGGGAAATTTAGTGAAAATAGTTCCACTTTGGATAATGAAGGCAGTGATATTTCTAAAACTCACAATATTTCTCAAATTTTGTTTTTAGAAATCTAGGATCATAATTTAGTCATCTTTTGATATCAGCAAAAATTACTGATGACTAACAGTGGCTCCACTTGGGGAGGGCAGCGCCCTTTTGGAGTTGTTCAGAACTTTCAGTTTATCAAATCTCTGAGTTTTTGTAGACCAATGTCTTTTCCATTGGGCAGATCTTTCGTTTTGTTCACTTGCTTGATATTTCTTTTGAAGTGACAATCTTAATAATCTGCAACATATGATTCTTTTAACAACATTTCTACTTACCCAACCTACTTGTCCTAACATTTTTTCTTCTTTGAGTGCACTTGGACTTGCAAAATCTTGACATTTTTATTTTTTAAAACATAAATAAACTATCTACTTCTATCCTTATTTCTTCTAAGAGTTCAGATTGAACTATTGAACTCTTTTATTCTCTACCTAAACTATTTGACTGCCAAGTTAAGTTGTTTGGCAGTCTTAATTCTTTAAACTATTGACATAAAATTTAAAGCATGGTTGAAATCGGGATTAGGCAGTCTGACTTACCATGGTTGTGGCATTAGAAAAAACTACACACAAACATTATTTTTCATAAAAGAAAAATAGAAAGATAAGGGCTGTAATTTATCATTTCAAATGCATCCTCATCTTTCTCTTTGGTTCTGTTTTGAGCATGTGGAACCAATACCTTTTATTCCCTAATCTATCTCTCTTGATAAGTCAAATTTAAATAGCTTTGACAATCATTTTTTTCACTAACTTATCAACATAAATTTAAAGCATGTTTATCCATGATTAGGTTAGATGACTGAACAAGATATTATGTTTGAATCAGTAGTGGCATTTAGGCTTGCACACTTTCAGTAGTACTGTTTTTTGGGTATGGGGTTGCACCTCTTTTGAATCTGCCCTCTTTTTCCTTTCTTTTATTGTTTTTGTAATTTTCTATGACTTTCTCATGCAATGTTTATGTATAATGAATGAAAACTTTGAAACTAAGAATCTTGACAGAAATAGTGTTTAAGCATCCTGCCGTTGACAGGACCTCCAAATAATTCTTCTCCATTTAGCCCTTGTAAAAAGAAAGCATTATGACCCCTAATTGAGTGAATGATATAAGGCCCTTTCCACAAATTCTCAAATTTGTCATGTTTACCTCTATCTTCCCTTCTAGAATCCTATTTCAAGACTGTGTCTCCAACTTGGAAATTATTAGCTTTAGTCCTTCTGTCAAAGATATTCTTGATGTTGTCTTGTATTGTTTGTGTTCTTTTATAAACCTCCTCTCTTGACTGTTGTAAATGAATAGTTTGATTCAGCCTTCTCTGCATGTCATTTTCTTCTGATTGAACTTCTTGGAGAAGTTTCATGACTGGAACTCCCAAGGATATTGGGAAGACTGCATCCATGCCATAGATCAACTGATAGGGAGACATACTGATTGACTTCTTGGTGGTTAGTCTATCAGCCCATAAAGCATGAACTAGCTTACTATGCCATGATTTCTGATTTTGTTCCAGCAGTCCTTTGATAATGTTGATCAGGCTTTTGTTGGAGGATTCAGCAAGTCCATTTCCTTAAGGGTAGTAAGTTGTGGAGTGCCCCAATGTGATATGATATTTATAACATAAATCGACCATTCTTTTCGATTTGAAGGCAGCAGCATTATCCGTAATGATCTTTCTAGGACAACCAAATCTAGATAATATGTTGGTCTCAAGGAACTTGATAATGACTGAGTCAGTAGCATTTCTACAAGGTATAGCCTCTATCCACTCGGTAAAATAATCTGTGGCAGTAAGGATCCACTTATGTTGGGAAGATGAGGTTGGGAAAATTTCTCCAATAAATTCTAAACCCCATTGCTGAAAGGGAGCATCAATACTGATGGGATGCAAAGGTAAAGGTAGGATTTTTCTCTTGCCATCAAAAATTTGGCACTTATGGCAAGTCATGACTATTTTTTGAGTATCAGGGAAAAGGGTGGGCCAATAATATCCAACTCTAAGAATCTTGTTTGTTGTTTCTTTTCAGTAAAGGTGTCCTCCACACTCTCCCTCATGCAACTCATGCATGATTTTTCCTGCATCATTCTCAAGAAAAAATTTAAGCAATATGCCAACAACATTTTTCCAATACAACAATCCATCTAAAATGCAGTAATTTAAAGCTTTATGTTTTAAGAATCTAGATTTAGTCTTTGATAAAGAAGGAGGGGTATTGAGATAGAGAAGCACATATATGATATCAGCATACCAAGATGAATTCAGAAATATTTCTTCAATGTATGGAACAGTGAATTCTTCCTGTTATTCTAAAAAATCAATCATATTTATATCTAATGCTTGAAAATTTGATTTAGCCATGAGTTTTGCTAATCCTTGTCCTTTAATCAGCTTGGTAGGCCTGATTTCTAAATCATACTCTAAAATAATAGCAATCCATTTTCCCCTTTTTCCATCAGAGTCTTGATTTAGAATGTTCTTGACAACTGTATGTAGGACAAAAGCAATGATATGGGAGTGTAAAATGTAGACTCGAAAATATTTCAATGTTGTTATCAAGGATAAGGCTTGTTTCTCCATGATGTTAAATTTGATTGGAGCATCTCTTAAGGCTTTACTAAAGAAGGATATTGGTTGTTCTTGGCCCATATTATTCTTTTGCAACAACACTGCAGCAATGGTGTTTTTAGAAGCAAATGAAAAAATGTAGAAATCCTTGGTGAAATCAAGACTAATAAGAACTAGTGTTTGAGTGAGAGATTGTTTCACTAGTTCAAATGATTGTTTGGATTCTAAGGTCCATTTAACTCATGTTTCCTTTTTTGGCATGTTTGTGATATTCCTCAAAAGTTCAACAAGGTTAGGGATGAACCTTCTCAAAAAGTTGACCTTCCCAATGAAAGATTGCAATTCTTTGAGGTTTCTAGGACGGTTGATTTTCAATATGCCTTCAATCCTTTTGGGATCCACTTTGATTCCTTCTTCAAAGATTATGTTACCTAGGAGCTTTCCTTCCTGAAAACCAAAGAGTGTTTTCTTGGGAGCCATATTTCCTACATTTCTCAAAAAAAAATTCTCAAATGAGCTGAGTGTTCTTTATCAGTTTTGGAGTAAACAGTGATGTCATCAAGATAAATGATTATGAAATAGCCTATGTCTTCTGAAAAATATATGTCCATGGCTCTTTGGAATGTGGCCCCTGCATTCCTCAAACCAAATGGCATTTTAACATACATGAATGTACCCCAAGGTGTGTTGAAAGCAGTTTTGTGTTGATCACTTGGGAGTACTAGCACTTGGTTGTAGCTTGAAAAACCATCCAAGAGTGATATTCTCTTAGATCCAACCACCTTTTGGAGTATGTGATCTATCTTAGGCAAGGGACAATTATCTTTCAGGGAGGCTTTGTTCATATTTCTAAAGTCAATGCAAAGCCTAATCTCCCTAGTCTTCTTCCTAACCGATATAAGGTTGGAAACCCATTGTGAATATCTAAGGGGAACTATGATCCTAGCATCATACATTTTTTTTATCTCTTTCTCAACTAAAGATAATAAAACTGGGCTTATCCTTCTAAGTTTTTGTTTGAAAGGTTTTTTATTTTCCTTAAGAGGAATTTTGTGTTGAATAATGTTGGTATCATATGATTTCAGATCTTTATATCCCCATGTAAACACATCTCCAAACTCTTTGAAAAGTTCAACATATTCCTGTTTGATATGAGTAGGAAGAGTGCTAGATAATTTGATCATTTTGGGTTCATTCATGCTGCCTATGTTATGTTCTTCTACATTAGTTTCTGTAGGCTCCATCTTTGGTTTTTTAGCTACATCATTTAAGTCAAAAAGCTCCTCTAATGGTGTAAGGCCCCATGGCATTGAATCATCTTTCCATTGTAAAACCTCAAGGTCTTTTTGGTCTAGGTTGTCAAGTAATTATGCCTTATAAAGATGTTCAAATTGGTTTATATCAGCAGTAGAGGACAGTTATGTTTTAGGGACTTACTTTTCATCAAAACAATCTTCTTTATGGCTTGAGCTAGGAGTTGGTACAGCAAAATCATTTTTAGACTACAGAAAATCATCAATGTGTTTATCTCCCTCAAACACTTGCCAATAGTTTTCATTGTCAGGGACTGTAGGCCTATTTTTTACTTTGACAGTGAATAATTCATTTATATGGGGAATTTTGCAATTGCTGGCAGCGAATGCAAGCTCATTTGCAATGTTATTTTGAGCTCTAGGGATGAAAGTGAGTTCATATTTTTCAAAAGTTTTCAGTAGATCTAGGGCAGCATTCCTATATTCTCTTAATCTTGGGTTTTTGGTTGAATAATCCCCTTTTATTTGCCTAATAATCAACTCTAAATCTCCTTGGACTGATATTTTCTTGGCTTTTAAATCTTTGAGGAAATGTAGGCCAAGGAGAAGAGCTTCATATTCTTCAATGTTATTAGTGCATTGGAAATCAAGTTTGTAAGAATGTCCTTTTTTTGTATTATGTATCCATACACCAGCTCCGGAACCATTTTTTCCACAAGAGCCATCATAGCTCATGTTCCAAAGTGTTTCTATCTCATATTCATCCTCATTTTGCAGTTCAAGACTACTAAAATTTGAGCTACTATGTTTTTCATTTGAGGGCATATTTGACTGTTCTAGTGGGCTTAACTCTTTTTCATTTTCATTTTCTTGTGTGTTGATTTCATCTTCATTGAACAAGATAAATGAATCAAGATCTGAATGAATGGAATAAACATGAGTGTTGTTTGGCTTATCTATTTTGCTTACCATATATTTCATATGAGATTCCCTGTATAACCTTCTTGTCTGGTTAAAGATTGGAATGGTTGCATAAGACATGTCCATTTGAAGGTTCCCCTGAAGTTTGGCTCCCCATGATCTGGATAGAAGCATGCCATACTTTGAGGGAATGTCAGCATCAACTATGTTCATAACTAGACCCTTAACATAAATTTGTGCCAGATTGACACATAAATCCTTGATCAGACCTAAGCACTTGACCCTGCTTGAATCAAAGGAATACAGGTCTTTGTAAGGTTTAGTAATTTTGAGGCCTAATCTCTCCATCACCACTTTTGGTATGAGGTTGTGAGAGGCACCAGAGTCTAGCATGGCATTGTGTAAGATTTTATCATGTATATTTTAAGCTGACATAGAATGGAGGGATGGCACCTTCTTGGTATTTTCCTTCTACTTCAGGGCCAAACAACAATTTTGGTTTATCATCTGTCAAGTTTAAAGTATCAGTATCATTTTCTATATTCAAATCTTTCAAAACTTGATTTTTATATACATCCTGGGTTACTAGTTCAGCTAAGGGTATGTTAATTTTGATCTTGGCAATTTCTCCCTCAAGGCTGAAAGGGACTAGTGTTTTTGACATATTTACATCTGATTTTTCAAACATAGTCTTTTCAGCAATTCTGATTTGCTGAGTTTTATTAGCACTGTTATTTTGGACAGATTTCTCAGGGCCACTAGTAGAAGTACTAGGGCAGCTTGTGTCAACACTTTGCTGACTGGTTTTGTCCTTGTTTAAGTCAGTTTTCTTAGACATAGTGTTGGTAGTGTTTGTTGTCTTTTTTGGAGGATTTTTTGAGGTTTTCCTAACAGCATTTTTTTTGTTATTATTGTTGAAGGCCCCTTGGTTCTTTTTGCTCCTAAGGTCATATTGTTTGTGGACCTCCATTATAGCATTTTCAAACCCCAATTGATAATCTTCAGAATCCTCATGGTTTTTTTCAGTTTGTTCTGAGGATAATCCTTGTTCTTCTTCAATGAGAAAAGCATCACCCTCACTGTCAAATCCTATCATATTTACATGATTTTCTTCCAACATTTATGTCTCCCTTTCATCTCCTTCATTTACATAGTTTTCTTGGAAAGGAAGCCTAATTTGTTGGTCATTGTCTCTTTGTCTACTTTGAATAGGATCTCTTTGGATTTCTATTTATGTTTTGGGGATTCACTTGATTCTCCCTAGGAGGTACTCTGTCTGTTAAGTTTATCTTTTCCAACATTCTTTCCATTACCCTCACTAAGTTATCAATTTTGGCATCAGATGATGAAGTTGAGGCCATTGTTTCATCTTTGTATGTAACTCTTTTTTCTGATGTTAACCTAGCTCTTTTCTCAATCAGATTTGCTTCTACACTTACAGCTCCCCTCTGCATATCTTCTAAAGTCAAGGGGTCTCTTTCTCTTAGCCGATAGGTCATGTTTGGGTCAAAGCCATCTGGAAATTTTGCTAAGGTTAAGCATAGTGGAGGTTTCATGTTTGGGGGAAGTGCATTTTAAACACTATTGAATCTAGTGCAATAATCTTGGACACTTTCCCCAACACTTCTTTTAAGGTTGCTATATTCTGAAAGAATTTGCAGAGGATTATTTTTAATTTCCCATTTGTTGATGAATGTTTGGTATAGAGAAGGGAGATCATTTATGCTATTAGGAGTTAAGCTTTTAAACCATTTTTTGGCTTCTCCTCTTAAAATTTGGGCAAAGATTCTCATCTTAATGGTCTCTTCTTCGATTTCCATGTAATCAAAGGCATCATCCATTTTATCTACATGTTGTTGGGCAGTAATAGATTCAGTTCCGGTAAAATGGGGAATTCTGGATTGATAATCATTTTGTAAAGGAACCAAAGGTTGTGGTAACACTAAGAGAGCATACCATGTTTCCATGATAGGAGTGAATGGAAGATTTACAAGAGATGGATTTGTAGAAGAGAAGGTGGGATGAAATGGAGTGTTTTGAACAGTGGGAGTATGAATGGTGTGGCGGAAATATTTGGACCAGCAAACTGATGATGAACATATTTGTTATGGAAGGAGCTAAAGTGATGGGGAAGTTGAAAATCAGGAGGAGTGGAAGGAGAGGCTTATCTACTTGAACTTTGCTACAAATCTATGGGCTCAAAGTCAATCTGGTCTATATCACTATGTGACTTGGTTCTAAATAGGTTCTTTAAATGGCACAAGTCAAACTGAGGATCTTTCAAGACTGTAAGGTTTTCAGGGACATATCTTTTTCTTTGGATAGTCCTATCAGTAGTTAAATTTCCAGCTCTAGAAGTTTGCCACAAAATATTTTCTGGATCATCAACTATAGTAGGAGGATTAGGGTCTGGATGAGATCTGGTATTGATCCTATGTGAAGCCAGATTTCAAACTCAAAATTTGGAGAGGCTGAAAGTTTTAGGACTTTTTTCAGAAGGTTAACCTCTCACAGTGTTTAGTAAACTTCTAAAATATGGGACTAGGCTTCTAAACTTCTTAGGACTGATTTGATACAATCCCAAGGGAATCTAAAAGAACTAGTGAAGTAATAGGCCTACTGGAGGCTAGTGGAGTTTCCAGGTGGAAATTTTTAGTTGTTTTGAAGGTAAATGTGTATGGTCCACCACCAATAATTGACAAAAAACCAATCTATGGATGTTTTTTTGGTTTTCTGAGTTTCTTAACGTAGTCCTAAGGTTTGTAAGAGTGTCCTATACCCGAATAATCATTTAGCTAAGATGGTGAAACAAACAAAGCCTACTCTATGGCTATCAGTTGAGTTCTCTATGATTTGATAATGGTTTCTAGAGTTCTAAGAAGTACTCATGTTGTCAGTAACTCAGAAGGTCCCACTGTGATCGCCAGAATGTTAAGTTGGCGATGAGGTGGCAATGAATGGATGGATACTGAGTGATTTATCTTAAGAATTACTCAAAAGGTCCCACCGTGATCGCCAAAATGTTAGGTTTGCGATGAGGTGGCAATGAATGGATGTATACTGAGTGATTTATCTTAAGACTTACTCAAAAGGTACCACCATGATCGCCAGAATGTTGGTGTCCCGTGATTTGGCAGATTGGTATACCAAATGACAAGGTAACATGAAATCAATATTTGGAGTCCTAGGAACTAACCTTCCTGGACTCAGAGAGGGATCTCTCTATTTGTTTGCAAAGGATATGAACTTGTTTGCTTTATAAGGTTGATTTTAGGTTAGTTATTAAGTGTGAGGTTTTTGTTGTTTGTTTTGGTTGGGTATAATTATCAAGAAGCATAGGTAGAATGAGGAAATATCTAAGTCATTGGGCAATGGAGTCTAATGGAAGTCATGATAATTTCATCAATGGATCGGGGAGTATCATAGGGAAAATATAACTTGGCCAGTGGATCTTCAAGTTTTTATGGGTAACGAGATGAACATCAATTGTAAGAATGAAAAGTAGGGTAAAGGGCAATAAAGAATCCTTTATCATATGTACTTTTCAACAAAGGGACTTAAATATCATAAACATGAAGAGGCAATCAATAGACAGGGAAAACCATAAATCCTTTGATTCAGCTAAAGCAGATGATAATTCAAGACATACTTTTCCAATGAAATATAGAAGGTGAGAAACTCATTTAAATTCTAGTGATTTCAGCTTCAAGGACAGAAGACATTTAAGACACACATATAACTGTAATCAGAGAAGAGGGAACTCCTAAACATCCTTGATTATAATTATGAAGATCTCTAAAACAATTAGTTAAAAAAGTACAAAGGGTATGATTGAAACAAAACCTCTTTGGCAGACTTTAAATAATGGTACTTTAGAGAGAGACTTCAAAAATAGTGTTTTAGTGGCAGCAAGTAAGCAGGGCTAGCCATAAATTATGCTTGATACCAACTGTATCTAACTATTTATGAAATAAACAATATTAGGGGGTCTAGAGAGAAATTAAGAATTATCTAAAATGTCCTAGAAGAAGAAAACATTAAGGTAGTGAAGAATAAATAGAACTAAGGTGCTTTCAGAAGACATTTCTTAGCCTAAAAATTTTATTCTACTGCAACATAGAAAGGTGGAAACGTAATGAAACAGAAAATAACAATAACAGATTAGAAGCACTTCACCAACAACCAAGCTCAGGGATCCAGTGATCTAGCCTCCTCCAACAAACAAATCAGGGCATCCACAATTTCCAAGACATCAATTTCTTTTCAACTTCCAAGAGACTATGTATTACTTCAAAGAGTCATCAAATGCCAACAAGATAATGAGTTCAGACGCAATATTTATGCTGCAAATGAGGAGGTGAAGCTAAGGTAGGGTTTGAGTGTCATTTATTACAGAGTTAATGAATTCCTAACCTTGAAGACCATGCAAGGCTCAAGGCAGGAATATCTGCAGATATTTTTCTGTTTAAAAACTTGTATCTTAACTACTAAGAAAAAATAGGTGAAATGTTTGACTTTAGGGCCTATTCATAACTATTTACAATAACTGTCTGGCAGATATAAATATCTCTGACTCAACCCAATAACTGCTTAATTATTTATTGAATGAAACAAAGCACTAGGTGGCACAAATATCTTTTGAAAGGAGTAACTGCCACAGGCTGAGTCATTCGAATCTATTTTGGGTAAATCTGCCTTTTGTTTTATCTTTAATCTCTATCATTTATGCTTTGACTGTCTATTTTTATCATATTTCTTTAATCTGTTTGATCTCTGTTCTGTTTATTTAATCCTTTGATTTATTTCTTTTGATCCTTTTGACTTTATTCTTTCTGTCTTTCCACTGTATTTCTTTCTTTCTTTGACTTTATGCTTTTCGGGCTAATCCTCTGTTTTTTTATCCTTTGATTAAGATTAGTCCTCTAATCTTTCTGCTTTCTTCCTTTCACAGGTTCTCTGATTATTTTTTTTTTCTGTGTGCAGGGGAGGCTGTCTTCCTGGCTGAGGGTTCTGATGATCCATTGATGATCATATTTCATCAATGGTAAACATTAGTGCAAACCCCCTGGCAATATTTTATTTGAATTTACCTCTTGGATCGTCACCCAGAGGTTAATTTGGTCGTTTCTTGACCATCGGAATGCCTTTAGGGCATTCCACCATTAAACCTGTACATACAAAACACATTTATTAGTTTAAAACCTGTAGGGAAGGCGTATGAAACTTTTTCTGTGGTTTCGAGCTATTGGGATGCTTTGCAGAGGAAGGAATGACGCAGGGGCAAAGTTTTGAAGGCAAAATCGGGGGAGATTCAAATAGAGGCGGGAGGATTTTGAATTTTGGCATGGAGGGAAAAGGTGGTTTTGAAAAACCATAAGTGGTCTATTGTGCGGAGAATAGGTGGTAAGTGGTTTTGGGCTAAACGGACACGATACCATTGGGCGATTGCCACGTGGCAGGGCGAAACTGCCCATTTCGCGCGGGTTGCGAAATGTTAACCCCGTCACAACCTTATTTGCGATATGCATCTTGGGCCGTTGGATCTCGGTTTTGGAGATCAATGGTGTGAAATAGCTCAGGGGAGTGGCGAGCAGGTGAGGAGGTGGGGTCTGGGTTTTAAGTGACATGGCAGAGTGTTTGTCGTGTAGCGCAAGGTTATAATATATGCGGGGAAAGTTTGGAAAACGATAACCATAGGATCAAGGAATGGATCTCTGATCAATGGTAGGGATGATTCGATCAGGGGCGCAGGTGTAATGAAAAGGCGACGGCCTGCTTTTGATTTTTCAAAGGTTTGAAGGGCCTTCATATAAGGTTTTAGGGGTGTATAAAAATAAAGGGGCAGAGAAGAAGTTCCACGGGGAAAAAGGGCTTAGGGATAAGCGGAAGGTCGGGGTTTCATGGGTAAAAGGGGCTGGGGCTTAGATGAGAGGGGCTTAAGACCTTTCATATCAAAAGGGGACATGTTTAGATATAAAACATGGTTTTTAATAGAATTAAAAGGGCCTGATAGGTTTTTAAACCTTGCTTTAAACAATGTAAAAGGAAGCTTTTACATTGTTTTAATATGTCAGAGGAAAAATGATAAATGAAGGTGTTTTTATGAGGATTTTGAGGAAAGGAGAAAATGGGTTTTTTCAGAGGAAAAAAGGCCATGAATGACAGTGAGGGTGAGGTAGTGAAATGAGGCAAACATGCCCAATGATGAAGTCTTTTTTGTAGCAGTGGAGTAAATCTTTAGAAGACAAAGAGGGGGAAATTTAGTGAAAATAGTTCCACTTGGGATAATGAAGGCGGTGAGATTTATAAAACTCACAATATTTCTCAAATTTTGTTTTTATAAATTTGGGATCATAATTTAATCATATTTTGATATCAGCAAAAATGACTGATGACTAACAGTTTCCTTAGCACATTTTGGTCTAGCCTCTGGTCATTGTTAGACACCAAGCTCACCAAGTACACAACTTTCCATCCCCAAACTGATGGCCAGACAGAGGTCGTCAACAGGATGATCGTACAAATTTGGCGCATGTACAATTCAAATCATCCACACACATGGGATGAGATCCTTCCCTATGTACAACACATTTATAAATGGGCTCTCCACAATCCCTTTCAGGTGGGCTTGGGATTCCAGCCACTATGTTCCATTGACGTAGATGTGCCATTTGTGACTACTCAGGCCGATTCGACTCATGTCCAGTCTGAAGCTAACAAGGCGAACAACTTCATTAAGCGCATTCAACACATCCGCCAACAGGTTCATGACATATTGGACAGATCCAATGCTAAGTACAAGCAATTACATGATCAACATCAGGTGCCACACAACTTCCAGGTGGGCAAAAAAATGTGGTTACATTTTCAGAAGGAGCGCCTCGCTAGACCCCACTGCAAGCTTCACCCTCTCTGATATGGACTGTACACCATCACCAAGGTTGTAGGAGCCAATGACTTCGAGCTCAGTATTCCACCATTCCTTGGTCTGCACCCAGTGTTCAATGTGGACCGCCTTCAACCCTACTTCACACCTCTACTGGACACCTCTGACATTGTAGAATAACTCACACCAACAGAGTTAAAACCAGACTGCATGGAACAGGCCACCACAGATCATGTCATGGACATGCAAATAAAGAAAACAAGCCTGCAAAACATCCAATTTTATCGAGTTGTCAAAGTTGGCCAACTCCTGCACCAAGGCAAATGGTTCACCATGGACCAAGTTCAGCAGAAGTTTCCTCATCTCATGGATGAACACGACGCAATGGAGACCATTGCTTTCTAGGGGGGGGGGGAATGATCCAGGTGGATATTGGTGGCCACCCGCCTATTCCACTTGGGGCCCCACCATTGCTTCTTTTATTTTTTCAATTTTCTTAATTGTAGCACAATTTAATATTTTTAGTAGTTTTTCGGAACCTGAACTTCCGAAGCCGTTTTGAGGCCCTAAATAACGTTTTTTGGAAAAATCGGGAGCAACATGGAAGTTCCTTAGATGTTGCTCACATCAAAATTTGTATTCCTCGAATAGATCTTTCTAATGAGGTATTGTGCGCGTTAAACGAAGATCGTATGCCAAAGTTGCGTCCCCGGGAAGATTGATGTACCAATTTACCCAAACGGGGCCCATAGTTTTGTCGCTTCATCTCCTAGGGTTATGTTTTTGGATTTCTAGGGTTTTCCATTGTTTCTCAATAATAAATAGGCCCTCGAGCCTCATTGTAACACATTTTAGAGGCATGTAGCCGCCACATCTCTTCTCATAGATAAGCTACCAGTGCCATAGCTAGTTTATTTCCATTCTCTCTGTAAGCATATTTCAGTTATTTGTTATTAATGAAATTAATTTTTATTTTTGTTTCATCTCTGTTTTTATTTGTATTTCTATATTTCATTGTGTTCCTGCATAAATCTGAATCATCAGAGAGGGTATTAAAGGACTTACACAGTTGACCAATTTATAGGTTTCGAGAATGAAGGGGGAGGTAGTGGAGGACCTGTGAGTCGCGATGAACCAAGCAAGGGAAAATATAAGGCTCCAGCCTCAACCATTCGGCAGCAAAAAAAAAGAGGCAGGCGAACAGGAGAGGAAAACATGCAAAACGTGTTGCATGCATACAGTGAAGGCTCACCAACCAAGGTGAAAGCGGAAATTTCCAAATGGGAAATAGAACTGAAGGCAAAGGCAACAGAGGAACTGATCCAAGTGGAAGAATGGGAACTACTGGAAGTGGACCTGGGAAATACTAGAGGAAGGTTGACCCTGTTTAAATAGATCATCCAAACTTATTGGATCATGAAAAGCCTACTTGTGAAAGCCATGACAGACACACAACAGAGGGAAGTACCTCACCAACAAGGACAGCAACAGCCCCATCAAGAGGAGCCAAGTCTGTCTGTAATTCAGAAGGAAATACAGTCAGTCCCAAGTGCAGCTATTCCATCTAAATGTATGCCTTGGATGTATGGAGAAACAATTGCAGAATCTGCAACAACAAGAGATACCAGGATCGAGCGTGAAGGACCCGGCCCCAGTAGAATTATCAGATGATTGACTCCTGCAAGTCATGGTGTTCTTGAAAATTCTTGTTATTTTATTTTAATAATTTCAGATAGCCTTTACATTTACAGTAGTTAGAATAGCTTGATAATAGACATGGTATCTTTGAAAGCTTGGTTGGACATGCTTAAACTATTTCAATTTTGGATGGCATATGATGTTGATCGGTGGCCAACAGACCTGGTTTCCTACGGGCAGGTTGAGGTCACTGGAAACATATTTTGTACCTGCTTTACATATGATTAATAGAGAGGTACTTCCAAGTTTACAAAAAAAAAAAATTGGTTGTTCAGGTCGACTCCTAAATTAAAGTGTTTATTTAGAAAGAAAAATATTTGTGTTTCGAGTTGGCCCTCTTAGAGACGTGATTGTTCAGTAATTGGACATGTATAAATAAAAGATTCATTTGACCTCATTTGGCATTTGAATTCATCCAATGATATGTGAAGAAATAGTTTGAGATCTAAAAGTAGACATTTGAAGAAAGAAACTCATAAAAGAAGTTGAGAGAACTCAATGAAGAAAAAGAGAGATTTGGATTCATTAAGAATGTTGTGAAGGTTGTTGATTAAATTTCTTTGTCTATGGTTTTTTGGAACCTTCAGTTCTTAGAGACCTAGTTTAGACTGTAGGAGAATTTGGACTGAGGAAAATTTTGAAATTGGACTATGGAAAAATTTGAACTATGGCAATACTTAGATGTTTGATTCGGACTTGTGAAGAATTCAGTCTAGTGATGGGAAAATAGCATACACATACCTATGAAGAATTTGACCTAGTGACATTAAGACCTTTAGTTTTCTATATTTGGTTAGAGGTTGAAAAGAACTAATTTGAAGAAGGCTTAAAGTAGCCCTTTGGAGCACGCTTGGAGACTTGTGTGTAGACGTAGGACTAGATCTTTGAAATAGTATTTTAAGCCTTCTGTGTGCAAGCCATCAAGAATTTTTAGAACATACTTTGAGCACATTTGATAGCTTCCTGAGGACATCCTTTGTGCATACTTTAAGTAGACTCTAGATGAATATCTTGAAGTTATCTTTGAATCCATATCTGGTACAGACCTTGAAATAATTATCGGGCAGTCTTGAAGCTTTCTGGAATAATCCTTGGACCTGTCTTTGGATAAGTCCTTGAAGAATCATTGGACCTCATAGTATACCTTAGAGACATTATGAATCAATCTCTTGAGACCAACATGGAGCACATGTTGAATACCTTTTGAAGTCGTTGTTGGAGATCTTGGAGCAATCTTTTATAGATACTTGTTGAATCATATTCAAATATCCTTAGTGCAGACCATTTGGAACAATTTTGAAGAGTTCTAAGAGTCATTTTTGGAGTAGACTTGAAAATACCTATTGTAGCATATTTTAATGACCCTTTTTGGAGTAGCTACTGAAGACAATATTTTTGGAAGTATTTTCACAAGTTTAGAGCCTTGTAAGAAACCAGGTTGGAGCCTGGATTGATTTTTCAGGATTGGAGGTTAGAGCCTCATTGAGACTAGGTTGGAGTCTAGATTGATATTTGAGGATTTGAGTCCTCATTCAAGGTTGGAGCCTCAAAGAAGCTAGAATTTTGTTTTATTGGTTAGAGCATGAATTGTTGTAGAGTATTGAATTCCTCGCTATTTTTATTAATAAAATTATTTGTATTATTATACATCTTTTGTTTTGGTAAAATTTAACGGATATAACAATTGAAATAAATATTGATTCAGACCCCCACTCAGCATTTCCCACAATATATAACATACATTTATCAAAATCTAAACTCATTAATTCAAGAGCTTGTGCTATAACTTTTTTAATGTCATAAAATGATAATCTCTTTATTATTCCAATTAAACCCAACATTTTCTTTATCATGTCTTGTAGTAGTTTGACTATTTTCGCAAAATTGTACACAAATCTAATCACAAGTATTATTTTTTTCCAGAAATGATTGCATTGATTTTTTATTGCAAATAAAAGAAGTTTGTGATATAGTTTTAGTTCTTTCAATTTCCATCATAATACCAAATTTTGACACAATAAAATCTAAAATTTTACTTCACTTATGGCAAAAATTTTCTTTTTAGGATTTAGTTGTTAGAATTACCAAGAGAACTTAACTAAGAGAGATAAATTTATGAGGAACAGAAAAACACACATAAAGACAATATTTTTCTTGGAAAATCCTAATTTTGGGTGAAAGTAGCTAAGAAAATATTATGTTAGTGTCCTTTGGCCAAATTCGACCATGTCAATAAAGTGAGCCTTCACCACTTACATGATTAGCACATTACAATGAAGTACTCAAAAGATTTTTAAAGGCTTCATTACTTGCTATTCACATGCACAAAACCATGTAACCAAAACCACCATTGTTTGACTGAGAAACTTATAGTATTTCACCGAGTCAAGTTTTACCTAACAATCCCCTCTTAAACCTTGAATTTGGGTTTCCCTTGACCAAATCTAGTCAAATTGTCCAAGTGTGACAACATCGCTCACTTCCAAGTCCCACCCCCCTCAAAGTTTTTATCCAGGGTATCTGGTAATTTGGCATGCCCCCTTATCACCTAAGTCTAACTCTAGACATTACTGGTAATTTCTCATGAGTATGCATGCCTTACTAAGTCTTACATCTATATGACCATTTACATGCAACTAAATTTTGACTCCATTATATATATATATATCCTAGCACTTATGCCACCATCCTCTCGACTTAGCACACTTGATTCTCTCGTCACTCGTGTACAACCACATTCTATGATTCCACATAAAAACATCTCATTGAAGCATTCTATCAAACACCATGTGCATCCTTGGCATAAATTACTTGGTCATATGCTTCCTCAGCCAATGATCATGGAATAATCCAATAGGGAGGGAAAAACCTCCACTTTGTGGCCTCTTAAAATATAAATTATTGGCCATTGCCACAACAAATTCACACAATTATTATCCTCATAACTTTAGGAATCATGGATCCTTGATTATCAAACCCCAGGGTGTGTTCGTGACATTTATGCACTCGCTATGTAGGTGCATCTCCTCTTTATGAAATTTCTCAACACTGCAATAGATTTCAATAATGATCGTCACACCCGAAAAAACTATTTCTAACTCCTTGAACTAACCCACTCTCATTGGAGAGCCCAAGTTACCCTAACTCTGATACCATGTTAAAATTGTTAAGTAAAATTAACTGAGAGACAAATTTATGAGAAACAAAAAAATATACAAACACAATGTTTATCTTGGAAATCCCTAATCCAAGGAAAACATAGCTAATATAATAGTATATTAGTGTCCCTTGTCCAACTCTGTCCAAGCCAACCAAATAATCTTTTACTGCTCACATCCTTGGCACATTACAATGTGTTGAAATTATGATATTTTATGCTGTAACAATCACTTATTACAAAACTTATTTATGGTGTAATATTCGATAAGAAATTATAGATACAACATAAATATAATGCACAATATAAGACAACCAAGAACAAAATGAGATATAAACAATTTAGGTCCAATGACTAAGGAAAAACCCACAAGATGAAAACCCAACAAGATTCTTCTTCTATTAGAAATCAATTGTTCAACATAGATACAGAGTATAATGAGAGATCAAGAGAATGAGTAAGTTCACCCAAATTTAAACAAGTTGTAGCATGAATATTATTATTAGCAGCAATAGATGCACACACCAAATCAACCTTCCCTTCAACTGAATCAACATTGAAACACTGAAGCACTCAATTAACCTTGGCTTGCCAATTTCTGCTCTTATGTGGCTCTTACTCTCCAAGTCACTTTCTCACAATCTTCTTCAACTCTCTCAAGTTTTAATTCTTCTTTCATAGTGCACAAGCAATGAGAGGAGAAATAATGAGGCACATATATATAGGAGGAGAAGCAAATCCATGCCAAAAAGGAGGAGTAGCTAGCATGCCAAGAGGAGTGTAACTCATGCCCATTTAGGAAATGAAACTCATGCCATTAAGGAGGTATGCATGCCTTTGTAAATTATGCTTTTAAGAGAGAGTGTAACGTATGCATTAAAGACTGCATAAGCAGAATCTTATATGACATGCTTTTATTGAGAGTAAGAGAATATTTTATGATGTGTTTTGATGAGTGTAAGAGAGTGTAAGAACATTAATGAGAGTGTAAGAGGAATATGCCATACCAATAATGAGAGTGTCAGAGAATATTGTTGAGAGCCATGATTGAGTGACTTGAATTTAATTTTAATAATAGTATAATAATAATAATGATGATGATGATGATATTGATGATTAAGTTGAAATTGAACTATTAGGATCGATTGATGATCAGAAGGGATTTTCCATCAAAAACACTTGATTACCAATTGATGCAAGGTGATTTACTATCTTGATACTTTCTATTTTTAAAAATTCATCCTTGAGCTACCAAATTTTCAACACTCCCTCTTAGCTAGGGAGGAATTTCTTTCTACAACAAAAGGTCTTTGCTTTCTCTGCTCATCTTTATTCATCTATGATATGTATCATCTGGAACAATGATGTCTCACTTTAATGAATAATAATCGTCATAGGGGAGCTCTGGTTACCACCCTATATCCACGGACAATAGAGTTGATTAATCTATCACCCGATATTCACTTGTGGGGATTGCCAATTGCCAACATATGACAAGGATATCACACAACTAAGTGTCATCTCTACATGGGGGGATCCACTTGTCAACACATGACAAGGATATTTCACATCTAAGGTTTATCATTGCTTGTGGGGATCCACTTTTCAACACATGACAAAGATCTCGCACATCCAAGGCTCATCACTGCTTGGGGGGATCCACTTGTCAACACATGACAAGGATCTTGCATATACAAGGCTCATCACTACTTATGGGGGTCCACTTGTCAACACATTACAATGATCTTGCATATCCAAGGCTCATCATCCATGACCACCCTCTCTAGGAAGGGTCACATCCATCAGTCCAGGCTTCTCTCTAAAAACAAATAATCTCCCTTTCGACAAATGCTTATTATGTTAGCTATATGATCATCAATCACAATAGGATGGAGTCTTACTGCTCCTCTTTACACCATATGCCAGATATAGTGATATTTATGCTTGGACTTGTCATGGAACACAAGATTTTCTACAAGTCAATGTTAGGTCCCTATATTACTAGTATAGTCCCTTATTGTTGTTAGTGTAACCCTCTTATTGTTATTATTGTACCCTTGTAACCCCCATATTGTTATTATTTTTCCCTTAAATTATTATTGTTAGGTCGGCTAGGATTACATTGGGCTCCATGGACTCTTATATATAGAAAGGAGGTTTTGTAATTTGAATCATCCAAGAATTTTTCATTCATGTAATGTATTGGAGGTTTCCCCCTCGAAGTGAATTATTTCTAAGGCGTTGATATATCTTTTCTTCTCTTTTTGGAGCTGGTTTCACAACATTTGGTATCAAAGCTTTGAGATTCTAGGGTTTTGTTGCTCCAAACAGGTCATCATGAAATTTTCACTATAACGTTTTTTCTACAAAGGTTCATAATCTGAAATTTTTAGAGTGCGAATCCAAAATCCTGAGGAGCATCATCGCAAAATTTCAAAGCTTGGTTCGCAATATTTTCTGAGATATGATCTGTGCAAGTTAGGTCATTTTGCAGGCTCCTGAATTTAACCTAAACAGGTCATCGTGGTATTTTCGTAATAATTTTTTTCTACAAAGGTTCAGAAGCTGAAATTTTTAGAGTGTGAAGCCACAATCCTGAGGAACATTGTCGCAAAATTTCATATATTGGTTCGCAATATTTTCAGAGATATGATCTGTGGAATTTAGGGCTTTTTGAGGCTTCTGAATTTCATCTCAAAGAGGTGATCGTGGGAAAATCTTCATAGCTCTCTCTCTGAGCATCGGTTTTGAATGCTGTAAAAAGTGGCTGCAAGTATACGGACTGTAGTTTTTCATCTATCAATTTCATAACCAAAGGATGAAAAAGTGACACGTGGAAAGTCGTACAAGTTCGCTCTACTGAAATAGTCCAAAATTGGGTCATTGTGGGAGATTGGACATAACTTTGCCTTGAAGAATCCAAATGAGATCAGACCTGTGGCATTTGAAAGAAGCTTCAGAGGGCTACTACAGGGCAGAATTTTAGATATTGAGGATCCACAATTGTAGAGATAATTCAATTTCAATATCGAGTTCCTTAAAAGCAAGTAAAATGTGTGTTGTTGTTGTTGTTGTTTTTTTTTTTTTTTTTTTTTTTTCCCGAATTGCATAAGTCTGGTTTGAAGAATCAATTTGAATTGATTCCAAGGGCATATTATAGAATAGATATCAGTATCGGATTCTCAAATGGCCCCTAAAAATAATTCAACACCCATTAAGCCTTTAGAAGGCTCTACTATGACTCACGAAGACGAAGAATGGCAACATGACATATCAAAATTACAAGAGAAAGTGCAACAAATTTCGCTCTCGCAAAGAGCAACAAAAAATGACATGGAAGTTTTGAAGAAATGCGTGGAAACTAAGATGGATGGTTTGAAGAAAGGCATGGAATCTAAGATGGATGGTTTGAAGAATGGCATGGAAGCTAAGATGGATGGCATGGAAGCTGGCATGGAATCTAAGATGGATGACATGGAAGATAAGATGGAAAACATGAAGAATGATCTAAAAGTAGACATGGAAGGTTTGACAAAGTTGATACAAGAAATGTTTCCTAATGGTGAAAAGATAGTAGAGGAAACTCATGATGAGAACAAAATAAATGTTAATCGTGATTTCATAAACTCTAATGTTGGCGGGAAGAACCACCATATTCCAAAATGGATATGAGGAAGTTTGATGGAAAGGATCCTGTAACATGGATACTACAGATGGAGCAATATTTTGATCTCCATAATGTGAAAAACACACAAAAGGTACACATTGCAACTTTACATTTAGAACAAAATACATTTGTATGGTATCGATGGCTTTGTTCCCATAAAAAAATTGTCACTTGGTCAATTTTTACGGAGGAAATGATAGCACATTATGAGGATACAAAGAGCAACACCTTCTTTAGCCAATTGATAAATCTCAAACAAAAGGGTTTAATGGGGGAGCACATTGAAGACTTCCAAAAATTAAATATAAGGGTAATTGATATTCCATAGGAACACAGGATTGATCTCTTCATAGGTACTTTAAAGGATAATATCCAACATGAAGTTTGCGTTTTGGAACCTGATTCATTAGAGAAGGCATTCAGGTTGGCAAGAAAAATTGAATGTAAAATTATGGCGACAAGGAAGCCTACCACTCACTTCTATAAAGAGGGAGGTTTTGTTATTCCTAGATTTCCACAACCTACAAGGTTGACACCACAACAATTGGAAGAAAAAAGAGCAAAAGGGCTTTGCTACAGTTGTGATAGCAAATACACTAAAGGTCATAAGTGTGATGAGAAGAAATTATTTTACATAGATTGTGAAGAGGAAAAAGAAAATGAACAAGAAGAGGATATACACCAGGAACCAACCCAAGAAGAGGAATAAATGAGTCCGACCATATCGTGTAATGCATTGGCAGGAATTACCACTCCTCAAACTCTCAAGATATAAGGACATATCGAGAAGAAAAAGGTAATAGTGTTGATTGATTCAGGTAGTACCCATAATTTTATTCATTGTAAGGTAGCCAAGGAATTGAATTGTTCCCTATACCCAGCACCAGAATGTCAAGTGATGGTTGCAAATGGAGGAACTATAAATTGCTCTGGAAAATGCCATAATATCAAGCTAACCATGGGGGAATATGTATTGAATAATCCAATGCTTTCCATTCCTATGGGAGGTGCTGATGTTGTACTAGGAGTACAATGGTTACAATCTTTAGGGACAGTAGCTTTTAATTTTCAAGAACTTTTCTTGAAATTTTTTTTCAGAAGGAAAGGAAGTCGAATTACGGGGTACTGCAGGGAAGCCGAGAAAGATAATAAGCTCTAATGTCATGACAAAGCTTCTAAAGAAAGAACAACGAGGCATAATTGCACAATTATGCTCACTAGAAGTTCCAACATCAAAATCATCTATTTCTGCAGATCTCCAACAAGTCTTGGACAATCATTCCAAGGTGTTTGAAACTCCCAAAGTACTCCCACCTATTCGTGATCATGATCATGCTATTCATTTGATTCCAGGAAGTGTTCCTCCAAACATCAGGCCTTATAGATATCCTTACTTCCAAAAGAGCGAAATTGAACGTATGATTGCAGAAATGTTAGAGGCGGTATAATTCAACCTAGTCAAAGTTCTTTCTCTGCTCCTGTAGTATTGGTACACAAGAAGGATGGATCATGGCGAATGTGTCCGGATTATAGGGAGCTCAATAAGCTCACCATTAAAGACAAATTTCCCATTCCTGTGATTGATGAATTATTGGATGAATTGCATGGAGCAATTTATTTTACCAAGTTGGATCTTCGTTCAGGATATCATCAAATTAGAATGAAGACTGAAGATATTTCAAAAACAACATTTTGAACTCATGAGGTTCATTATGAATTTTTGGTCATGCCCTTTGGCCTTACCAATGCACCTTCTATGTTTCAAGGGTTGATGAATTCCATTTTCAAACCCTTCCTTAGAAAATTTGTGCTAGTATTTTTTGATGATATACTAATCTATAGTAGGTCTTGGAAGGATCATGTTCAACATGTTGATAGGGTGCTCAAACTATTGCAGGAGAAACAATTATATGCAAAAACATCTAAATGTTTCTTTGGAGTACAAGAGTTGGAATATCTGGGTCATATTGTATCTCACGAGGGTGTTAAGGTAGACCCTAACAAAATTAAAGTCATTAAGGAATGGAAAGTCCCCACAACCATGAAGCAGTTGCAAGGATTTCTCGGGCTAACAGGGTATTATCGAAAGTTTGTTAAGAATTATGGGAGAATAGCAGCACCTCTAACAACATTATTGAAGAAAGATGCATTTTCGTGGACTCCTGAAGCAACTAATGCCTTTGAACATCTTAAAGAGGCAATGTGCCTAGCACCAGTCTTAGCTACGTCAGACTTCACAAAAACTTTTATTGTGGAATGTGATGCCTCAAGAAATGGAATTGGTGTTGTTTTAATGCAAGGAGGAAGACCCATTGATTTTGAAAGTCATCCAATCAAAGGAAAGTATTTACAGAAACCTATTTATGAGAAGGAAATGTTAGCGATATTTCATGCACTAAAGAAATGAAGAACTTACCTAATGGGAAGACACTTCAAGGTAAAAACTGATCATGATAGTATTAAACACTTTTTGGAACAAAGACTATCTTTAGAAGAGCAACAAAAATGGGTCACAAAGATGTTGGGTTATGACTTTGAAATAATATACAAAAAATGGAAGCTAAATGTTGTTGCAAATGCACTCTCAAGAAAGAATGAAGAGGTGGAAGCATTGCTTTGTGCCATTTCTACTATCCAACCAGATTGGATAACCGAAGCAAGAGATGAATGGAATAAGGACAAAGAAGTGTGGACACTCATTCAAAAGTTGTAGCAAGATCATAGTACATCTGATACATTTACTTGGAAAAATTATTTCTTATGGTATAAATATCGCTTATATCTTTGGAAGAATTCCCAACTAAAACAAAATATTCTTTTGGAATTGCACACTTCTCCTTTAGGAGGACACTTAGGCTTTTTAAAAACTTACCACAGGGTGAAGAAAGAAATTTTTTCACAACAGTCAAATCCCACTATTATTGTCGGGGTGAATTATTTTTGTGTCCATAACATGCTCAAACAAATATCTAAAGATCTTCCTCAGCCATAATGCCTCACAACTAGCCATCCTAGAAACAATGTAATGAGATTCAATTGTGTTGAGGGCTACATATTTTATTTTATTTTTTCTTTCTTCTCATCCAAAATATCATGGCAGATCCTAAGTTGAAGCACCACCCAGATGTTCTTTTTCTATTAGTAGAGTTACCAGCCCAATCAATTTCTGAGTATCCATGTAGTCTTATATCATCAATAGTATATTTCAATCCTAGATTGATGGTCCCATGCATGTATCTCAGCATTTTCTTTACAAAAATCCATTGTGCATGAGATGGTTTAATCATATATTGGCTCGGAGTATTGACCGCAAAACATATGCCAGGTCTAGTGTCCACTAAGAACATCAATGCCCAATCAGATGATGATAATCAAAAGGATTTATTAAATCAAGACCTGCAGCTTCACCACATAGCTTCTTGAATTTCATCTCCATTGGAGTATTCATGGATTTACATTTTTCCATACCAAATATTTCAAGCAACTTGACAACATATTCTCCTTGAGAAAGGAAAATATTACCAGATTTTTTCCATATTTCAAGATTCGGAAAGTAGTGCATTGAGTGAAGATATTTCATTTCAAATTTGGAAGCTAACTCCCTCTTACACTAGAGAATAAGAAGTTCACTATAGGTCATAAATAAATCATCAACATATCATACTAAAATCAAAGGCACACCTTGTACTTTTTTTAAGTAAAGATTTGGATCAACATTACTTCTAGTAAAACCAAACATCATCAAGAAGTTATCCATGCAGGCATGCCAAGCTCTTGCAGCTTGCTTCAAACCATAAAGGGATTTATTCAATCTGCACACATGATTTTTCTATTCTTGTACTTCAAAACCTTGTGGTTGCTCCACAAATACTTCTTCCTTGAGGAAGGCATGCAGAAAAATAGTCTTCACATCCATTTGGTGAAGGGACCATCCTTGGCCACCAGCTAGAGCCACAATAGATTGGATGGTTATATAACGGGAAACAAGTGCAAATATTTCATCATAGTATATTCTCTCTTTCTGAGAGAACCCTCTGACCACAAATCTAGCTTTATATTTTTTAATACTTCCATCAACAACATGTTTAATTTTATAAAACCATTTACAAGACACAGCAGATTTACCTTGTGGTCTTGGAACCACTTCCCATGCATCATTATGAATGATGGACTCATATTCTTCATCCATTGCATCTTTCCATACTTGAGCCTTCACAAATACTTCAAAGGTGCATGGTTCAACTTGAATAGTGTTGCTCATAGCTACAACATATCCTTGAAACTGACATGGTTTCTTTCTTTCTCTGAAGGCTCCTCTAGGAGTAGCATGTTTATCACCATCCTGAAGGGTGTCACGAAGCCATAAATGTCTCCTTTTAGCAGGAGGATCACATAGAGGAGGATCCATGGGCTCCATGGGTTCATCAACAAGATCAATTTTAGGCTCAAGGTTTTCTTGTATCTCAAATGCATCATCTTGACTATCAACATTAGCAGGAGGAAGAGGAGTGTCGCTTGCCTTTACAAAACCTGCATCTTCATCAAATGTTACATCCCTGCTAAACTCTATATTTCTTTGTCTAGGTACATATAGTTTGTAAGCTTTATAACCTTGTTAGGTCCCTATAAGACTAGTTTATCCCCTTATTTTTATTGTTAGTGTATCCCCCTTATTGTTATTGTTAGTGTATCTACCTTATTGTTATTGTTGTACCTATGTAGTTCCCATATTGTTATTATTGTGCCCCATAGAATCCTACTATTTTTATTGTTGTGCCCTTACATTATTATTGTTATGTCAGCTTTGATTCATTAGGGGAATTTTGAGGTCTAAAATAAACCTCATAAGGAAATAATAAAATAATAGATAAACCAATAAAATAATATTTATGAATTTAAAATTCACTTTTTGCACCACAATCCATGTAACCATAGTTAAATTCAATTCAAAAGTTGTACCAAAATAAAGTTAATAAAAAAACTTGTATTGATGTGACTATAAATAAGAATGAGCTTTTCAAGAAAAAATCATTATCATTGAACAACTAATGCATTTGTCCTTTGTACTTAAATAACTTAAAATAAAATATAAATATAAATTTATAAATTCTTAGTTATTATATGCCATTAATTAAAATTTATATTATTTAAATTGTATAATAACATGTAATTAATATACTATATAAAAATAATGTAATATAATATAATATAATAAATGTATAGGGATATGCATTGTTTCTTTCAAGAAATATGAAATGACAATAATATATTTTTATTCAAAAAATGTGAAATGACATTTATTATGAGTACTTTACTTTGACTTTAAAAGTACTTAGAGCACTACCATCGTTAACCATGAGTTTTTATCCACCATTGATAATGTGACAAGTAAGTACCTTTAACTCAATCAATGCCACCTCAACCATTAGGGATGATGCCATCCCCTAAAATGTGATTGGTTCTCATAAAGTGAATTTTGATTGTACATTTTCCTTAGGAGGCCCATTTTAGACCTCAAAATTTCCCTAATGATATTGTGACCCCTTAAACTCATATATATAGAAAGGAGGTATTTTCATTTGGATCATCCAATAATTATTCATTTATGTAATGTAAAAGGAGTTGTCCCCCTCGAAGAGGCTAATTTCTAAGTCATTGTTCTATCCTTTCTTCTATTTTGTGTGTTTGTTTCATAACATTTGGTATCAGAGCTTTGGATTATAGGGTTTCGCTTATTCAAACAGGTCATCTTGGAATTTCCACTATAAATTTTTCTACGAGGCTTCAGATGCTGAATTTTTTACCATGTGGAGAAAATATCTTAGTGAAATTCATGTAAAATTTCAGATCTTGGTTCGCTATATTTTTGGATATATGATCCGAGGAAGTCAGGGCTTTTGCAGGATCCAAAATTTAGTCTCAAACATGTGACCTAGGGAAAATCGTCATAAATTTTGTTTCAAACATCAGATTTGAATTCTGTAAAAAGTGTCAGAAAGTGAATGGCCTGTAGTTTTTTGTGTAGAAATTCCAGGGTCGAAGGTCGAAATAGTGACATGTGGCACTCCATACAAGTTCACTCTACTGAACCAGTCTATAATCAGGTCATCAGGGGATATTGGGCATAACTTTACCTTGAAGAATCCAAATTAGGTCTGACTCATGAGATTGGAAAGAAGACTCAAATGGCTACTTTAGGACCAAATTTCAAAGCTTGGGGATCTAAAATCACATAGATACATTAGGTTCAATATCAAGCTCCTAAAAATCAAGAAAAAGGTGTGTATATGTTTTTAAAATTGCATGACTTTTGTTTGAAAAATCAGTTTGAAGTGATCCCATTGGCATATTGAAACATAGATATCAATATTTGGTTCTAAAATGCATCCCAAAAAGAATTCCACACGTATTAATCCCTCAGAAATATCTACTATGACACATGAAGAGGAATAATTGCAACATGATATATCAAAATTACGAGACCAAGTGCAACAAATTTCTCTCTCGTAAAGGGTAACCAAAAATTAAATGGAAGCTAAGATAGATGGTATGGAAGCTAAGATGGATGCCATAGAAGCGAAAATGGAAGATTTTAAGGATGCATTAAAATCCGACATGGATGGTTTAAAATCGGGTATGGAATCTTAAGATGGATGGTTTTAAAGCGTACATTAAAGGTTTGAAGGAAGGTTTGAAAAAATTGTTGCAAGAAAGGCTTCCCGATGGTGAAAAGGTAATCCATGAAATTCATGATGAGGAAAAAATGAATATGAATTGTGATTTTAGAAACTCCAATGTTGAGTTTAAGAACCACCAAATTCCAAATATCAATATGAAGAAGTTTGATGGCAAGGAACTGGTAACATGGATACTAAAAATGGAGAAATATTTTGATCTTCGTCATGTGCAACACTCAGAAAAGGTACACATTGCAACTTTATATTTAGAACCCAATCATTTTTTATGGTATTGATGGATTTGTTCTCGTAAACCACTTTTCACTTGGTCAATTTTTACGGAGGAAATGATAGCACATTATGAGGATATAAATAGCAACACCTTCTTTATCCAATTGATAAATCTCAAACAAAACGGTTCAATTTCAGAGCACATTGACGACTTCCAAAAATTGAATATCAGGGTAGCAGATAATCCATAGGAGTATAGGATTGATGTCTTCATAGGGAATTTAAACGATAACATCCAACATGAGGTTTGCCTTTGGGAACCTGATTCATTGGAGAAGGCATTCAGAGTGGAAAGAAAATTTGAAATAAAAATTATTGCAACAAGGAAGTCTACCAATCACAACTATAAATGTTAGTATGAATCCTTTGTCGAAGTGTACGAAAAAGGACCACTTTAGCTACGCATAACTAATAGCCCTAACAACAAAAGTGGTTGCCAATATCTTCAGATCTGCGATTAGTTAGACAAGAAAATAGCTGCAAAACACCAGATCTATATATGGAAAGACATTAAGCAGTAAACATAAGGGTTTGCTCCATATACCAATAGACAAGAGAAGAAAAAATTTTGAAAGAATTTTTGTATTAAATGGGGCACCTGTGAGGAAAACCAGAAGGAGTATCCAATTCCCCTCAGTGGGATGGGTTCTTGGAAGTCCTCAGCACTTCAGATCTAAGATTCTTCTCTCTAGTTGATGTAGAAAACCCAATGCAAAAAGTAGAGCTCAAAGGGAGCAAAATGGCAGAAAATGGTGACCAAGTGTATAGATCCAGAGTGATCTAATAGGCAACAAAAGGTGAAGAATGGTAGGAAAAACCCTCCTATTTATAACAAAATATTTGGTCATTCTAGATCTTGGTGCATGGGTTAACCAGATCTAGATCCACTTTTTATGGAATATTTTATTATATTTGTTGGAGGGAAAAGGTATTTGACTTGGGTCAAATCCTTTAATTTGTTAAAAATAAATAAATAAATGATTTATTTATCTTTTTAAGGAAGCAGTTAGAAGATAATCAAATAAATAATGATTTATTTAATTATTTAAGGAAGTGGTTGAAAGATAATTAAATAAATAGTGATTTATTTAATTATTTATGGGTGATTTGGTCATATTTAACAAGGAATATCATTTAAATAGGGTTTAAATGATTATTCCTAGAAAATAATAAGATAAATAAAGGTTTATCTAATTAATTTCTTTGATTTTGGGTTAAACATGACTGGGAATAATAATTAAATTATGGTTTAATTAATTATTCCATGAGGAAAATCAAACAAATATGGGTTTGTTTAATATTTCCTTTTTGGGTTTCCCGTTTTAACATAGTGAAAGCAGTTTTACTTAGGGTAAAACTGGTCTTACATGGTGTACTTGGGTCCATCTAATGATAATAAGTTAGATGACCAAAAATTGGTGTAACAGATTGCCCCCCAGCGTGCGAGTTATAGGAGCAAATCGTATGACCGAAGTACGTTGTAAGAACACAATCACTAGACAACAAAAGGGGTGTCAGAGAGAGAAATGTGAGGTAGATAGTGTGCTGAAGGACTAGACCCTGAGGAGACGAGACTCGCAGGTGCAACAAGTCTCTTTTTATGAGAGGGTACCTGTGCTGAAGGCGGCGGGGGAGGCATACCTATGCCCGCCGAGACAAAGTACAAAAGAATAGTGTGTCCAGTAAACAAGGGACCGAACCGTAAATACAACTGGCATAATCATGAGCCAGAAAAAGGAATCCCACATACATGATGTGCCTGGGATAACAGCCAGGACTTGTACAATAATATCTGAGTACATGAGATACAAATACAACCCAAATGCCCCCTGTAAATGGGGAAGGGCTCACAAAATCTGACTGATACATGCAAGTCGAAGAGGCGCTGCAAGTGGCTACGGCCAACATCATCAAATATCTAGAGCTGCATCGAAGGCTGCAAAGAAGAGGTCATCCGGGCATGTGGGGGGCTACCTGCAGGGCCACCCCCTCATGAGGGTTGAGACATCTCACACACACCCGGGAATCATCAAGAGCCGCTGCTGGAGCACTGGACCATCAAGTATACGAATCTCAATCATGCTGAAAGGAGCTAGAGAAACAATCAAGTCAAAGGGAATGAGAGATCCCTTTGCCTGATCTGAGGCACCGAACAAGAGTGGAAGCTGGAACCAAGGTACACTGCCCTCTAGACCTGGCTTCTGGAATGAAAGTGCTGATGTCGACAGAAGGAGGTCCGCCATAGTTGAGGGAGTGAGATGTCCCCAACTAAGGCACGAGAGAAAACAGTAGAGCGACGGACAGACTGACACTAATGATGAGAGTGAAATGGAAAGGACTGAGTAGCGAATGGACGACTTCCCTTGTTAGAGCATAAAGGGCATGAATGACATGGCAGCGACTGACACAATATCATAAGGGATAGGGGACAGTGGGACTGAAGGTCATAATGTGCGACACAAGAGAGAGACCAAGAAATGAAGGATGGAGGGCTATAGTGGGGTACAAAGGGACTCGGGATAGACTCCATGAATGTGATGATGACTCAACTTGGATGCTCTAAACAAGGGCGACTCGATGGTGCTGCCACACAGTAAAGGCCCAATGGGGGACCAGGAAAAAACATGAGTACAATGTGGGAACTCATGACAAAAATCGACACGAACATGGACAAGTATGGAGGCGAAGTGGTGCCCCCAGTACAAGTGTGGTAAGTGAGGAAATTCGATTTAAAGGGGAGGTGAAGTGACCCTTTTTGGACAAAATGGGTCTGGGTGAAGTAGCAAATCACAAAAACGAAAAAATATGCTGGCTATCTGAAAGAAAATAAAACATGCATTTCAGAAGGGAAATGCTAAGGGTAATATTTCTTGAGATAGAGTGCATTGCGAGGATTAGGAAGGGGATTGCCTTCGAAATCCTCTAAGAGGTATGCCCCCTTACCGAGATCCTTACTGATGATGTAAGGGCCTAGCCATAATGAGTCGAACTTCCCATGACCAAGGACGTCATGGGCCTGGTCATACACTAGAACAAGGTCACCTTCGTGAAAAGTGCGAGGTTGGACTTTTTTTTCATACTGAGCTTTGGTGCATTTCTTGGCTGATTGCATGGTTTACAAGGCAACATGGTAGTCTTCGGAGGCACGCTCAAGCATGATAAGTCATTGTTCTAGAGGTTGGGTGTCATGGAGAAGTTCAATGGCCAGATGCAGGGAAGGAATTTCACACTCGATCGGTAAGACTTCCTCCTCTCCAAAAACGAGGTGGAAAGGAGTAAAACTGGTGGAGGTTTTAACAGAAGTTTGATAGGCCCACAAAGCAGGGAAGAGCATAAGATGCCAGTTGGTTTTGTGCTTATTCACCATTCGTTGAAGCATAGTCTTGAGGATTTTGTTGACTGCTTCAACTTGGCCATTACCTTGGGGGTAATAGGAGGAGGAATATTGGTGCTCAAAACCCAACAGTGAGGATAGCTCATGCCATATCTCATCTTCAAAATGTCTGCCATGATCAGAGACCAGTTGCTTGGGAACCCCGAAGCGAGCTATAACATGGTTAAAGAAAAAGAGGGCCGCGGTAGCTACCGTGTTGTTGAACGTTGGCATGGCCTCGGCCCATTTGGTGAAATAGTCGACCGCCACGATGATATACTTATGGTTACCAGCGGATGGCGGGCGACACTCCATAAAGTCGATGACCCATTTACAGAAGGGGCCGGTTGAGATGACCGGATGGAGGGGAGCTGGTGGAGCTCGCGCCTTAGGGGCGAAATGTTGGCAATTGGGGCAGTGTTTGACTGCCTCAATGCAATCACTAAAGAGAGAAGGCCAAAAATACCCAGCGTGCATGACTTTCTGGGCAGTAGCGAGACCGGAGAGGTGGCCACCGCAAGCGCTGCTATGGCAGGCATTAAGGACCTATTCAGCTTCAGTGTGTGTGAGGCAAGGATGAAGGACGGTGTCAACACCACGACGATATAGGTTGTCACCGATAAGGAGGTATCGCAGGGCTTGGTGTCGGATGCGTCGGCGAGCCTCGCGATCAAGGTGAAGGGCGAAATTTTGGGTTCGCAAGTAAGTAAGAATGTCGCCATACCATGGGTCATCAGCAGTAATGGAAAATAAGTGTTCATCAGGAAATTCATCATTAACTGGGGTATCTGGTGCTCCGGTAGGTAATTCAGAAATGAGCTCAGCGAGGGCTAAGCCTTTCTTACTCTTTGGCGTGACGAATTCGAGGTCGAATTCTTGGATAATAATGACCCAACGAGCGTATTTCCCAGTGAGGATACGACGACTCAATAGGAAAGCCAAGGGGTTGGAATTAGTCACAACCTTGGTGGAGCGCATGAGGATATAATGACGAAGTTTTTGGACTGAGAACACTACAGCCAGTGCTAATTTTTCTTCAGATGAGTAGGAAACAGGGGGCCCTACAAGGTTCTTACTGACGTAGTAGATCACATGCTCGATACCATTGTCATCTTCCTGGATAAGGACTCCAACGACCGAATAGGTGGAAGCGGAGATATACAGGATGAAGTCCCGATCAAAGTCGGGAGGGCGGATCAAGGGAGCGGATGTGAGAGCCTGCTTGAGGGCATCGAAAGAATCGTGAGCATGGGAATCCCAAACAAAAGGGATAGAAGATCGGAGGAGTCTAAGGAACCCATGTGCAGTGGTGGCGTAGTCAGGGACGAACCGTCGAAGAAAATTAGCTTTGCCTTGGAGACTTTGGAGCTGGCGGAGGGTACGTGGAATGGAAAGTTCAAGAATGGCTTGAACTTTCAAAGGGTCAAGAGTGATACCATATTTAGACACGATGAAGCCTAAGAGACGGCCGGCAGGGACACAAAAGACGCATTTCAACGGGTTAAGGCAGATATTATACTTGCGACATCGGAGAAAAATGGTACGCAAATCGTGGAGGTGCTGCGCCCAATGTTTAGAACGCGCAGTGAGGTCGTCTAAATAAGCAAGGATAATGTGAGCTAAGTCATGGAAACAATAAGACATGGCCCATTGAAAAGTGGCACCGGCGTTTTTTAGGCCGAACGGCATGACCCGGTAAGCAAAAGTTCCCCACGGACTAATGAACGCGGTTTTGAGTTGATCAGCAGGACAGATAGAAATTTGGTTGTATCCGGAGAAACCATCCATAAAGGATAGAACCTCATGCCCCGCACACTCGTCAATGATTTGGTCAATGAACGGTGTGGGGAAGTTGTCTTTGGGACAAGCTTGGTTCAAGTCGCGAAAGTCCGTGCAGACACGAATGGTGCCTTGTTTCTTAAGAACGGGAACTGGGTTGGATACCCAAGTGGTGTATTCAATGGGGTAAATAAAACCAGCCTGCTTGAGCTTATCGATTTTGGCTTTGATAGCGTCACGTCTGGAAGGATGAATGGGTCTCAACTTTTGACGGACTGGTTTGGCATCAGGCCATGTGTCGATATGGTGTTCGACAATGGCGGGATCGAGTCCGGGCATTTCAGAATAGGACCAATGAAAATATCACGGAATTCTTTGAAAAGCTTGGTGTAAGCTTCGATTTCTTCCGGGGTGCAGTGGACGCCTAAGGTGATATATTCTTCGATACCTGGTGTGGCTGAAATGTCAATTTTGATGGTAGGAGAGATATTGGCCATGTTTCCTTCTTCGAAAGCATCGGGTGCAGGGATGGGGTTTTTGAACCAATCGACCGCATTGGGGATGAAGTCTTTGGTTTCCACAGCAAATTGGTCATGGGACTGCTACGGGAGGAAGTATGCGCGATGGTGCATATCATCCCACGGAAAGTCCGGGTTAGTCATGGCTTCCATAATGTCTTCATCGGACTAGAAGATGGGAAGACTAGAGGAAGAAAGGTCACCCGAGGAGGTGGTGGTGTGGGACGGGTCATCAAGAGGAGAAGGGCTTAGATGTGCGATATCAACAGATCCAAGGTCGGCTGAGGGGCCGAGAGGATCGGCAGGTTGAAGGGCAGGTGAACTATCTCGCAAGGATGATGACAGGTACAAAATGGTGGTTGACGGCTCCGTTGGCTCGATAGCGGGAGCAGGAATGTGAATGGGAATAGGAAGGTCCTCTGGTCCTATCGAAGTGGCCTTGAATTGGAGGTACATGTCCAAGGAGGAACGAAACTCGTCAAGGTGGGGACAGAGGTGGGTGTAATGGCCGTGAAAATCGCACAAGGCACAAGGGTGGTTCGTGCGCAAGTTTTTGAGTTTCGGGATAGAGTCTGGGATAGTGGCATAGACTTCTGGGATGTCAGAGTCGGGAAACGTCTCGTTGACTAGAATCTTGAGGTGCGGCAATTCAGGACACATATGAGTGGCGTGACCGACGATATCACACAAAGCGCATTGGATGGCGGGCTTTGGTGGTCGCGGAGGGGTAGGAGTTGTCGGGGCGGCCTGGTCCTGATGGGTTGCCCCCTTACGAGCTTTTCCTTTCTTTCCGGGGGCTGGCACCACAGGGGTAGGGTCCTGTGGAGGTGCTGGGGGCCCGGAGGAGGTGAGGGGGACCGGTTGAACCGGTGTCAAAGCAAGGTAAGGTTTGGGGTGACCGGGAGGGGTAGCGGCTGGAGGGTCAATGTACCAGATGGGTAGGCCGATGGATAGGTTAGGGAGAGAGAGGGTGGCCATGACGGGGACAGAAAAAACTCCGGGAAGGGGAGCCAGGAAAGGTATCTTCCCAACAGGGTAATGAACAGGAGGGACGGCTCCGAGGTGGTTAAGGCCAGGGAGAACCGTTCCAGGAGGATAAAGGGGTTCGGGGATACCAGCTGTAGGTGGAGGGCCAGAAGGAAGAGGTCCGGCTGGCTGAGAGGAATGGCTAGGAGCGGGGTGCGGAGGGCAAGGGGGAGAAGGAGGAGGTCCGGCTGGCTAAGAGGAATGGCTAGGAGCAGGGTGCGGAGAGCCATGGGAAGGTTGCTAACTAGCCGAGGCAGGCCGCTTAAGGGCAGCCTGAGACGATTGCATCATGCAAATAGATGATAAGCTGGGATCGGTGACAGGAGAAGAGGGAAGGTTGGGAAAAGTTCCAAGCAGGGAGGAATCTTTGAAAACGCCGAGGGAGACACTGGTCAAATAATCAACGGTTTGCTTGTTGGCTACAGAAGAGATGGTCGTCTCAGGGGAGGTCTGAGATTTTGGCTCATGATATGTCAACTGGTCAATGGTGACTATCTTTCCATTATGGGGGAAAGACATCTTGCGAAAGACCGCGGATGGGACAGCAGACATAGCATAAGTGTAGCTTTGCCCCAATAGAATGTTGTAGTCTAGAGGGGCATCAATGACTTCGACGTCAACGCAAACGGTCTTATCGGCGAGGGTGATAGGACAATTACGAAACAGGCCAATGGGCTGGGAGGCATGACCGTCCCACGCTCGAAGGGTGATCGTGGAAGGGGCCAGCTCAGGAGATCCGAGTTGCTTCCAAACCGAAGCGGACATCACGCATGTGGATGCCCCCTCATCAATTATACACCGGGACACGTTGGCGTTCCAGATTTTGACTGGGATTTGGAAGGCGATGGAAGGAGGGAGGGGAGGATGGTCCGATTGAGTGGCGTCGAAAACAATCATTTGGTCATCAGCAGGATCTACAGCGCCCACGGCAGATAATAGAGCCTTATTTTGGGAAGGGCACGACTGGAGGAGTTCTAGTGTGAAAATGGCAGCAGGAGACTGTGCCAGATCATCTACTATGCTATACGAATGAGCAGCTCGACCAGAAGCAGCATTTCGACGTAATGGTCCCTTAGGAAGCTTGGTATGGACCTCAACTTTGGGTTGAGGGATATGTAAGGGACCACTGGATGTCGAAAGAGGCTCTGTAGAACATGAAGAGGGAGGCTCGGCGGCAGACTGAGCAGGAGGCTTGGGGTACTGACGAGACCGAGTTTGAAGGTGAATATCGACGGATGGGGTAGGATCGGAGTGCATCATAAGGATCTGGTAATCAGAGGAACCAGAAATGGAAGGGGGGGCGGCTACCTGGCTGTCGGGCGGTTGGGTAGCCACGAATCCTTGTTGAGGGGAAGGATCAGTAAACACAGCTGGCTGGGTAGTGGCCACATTAGGAGGAGCATGAGGGGAGGCGTGTTGTCCGCGCAATGTGGATTGAGACTCCCACATCTGCCGCATCTGGGGTAAGAGGGGACAATCGTGGGTGTAATGACCATAAACACCGCAACACGAACAGGGCTTGTTTGTGCGAAGCGGCCTGTCCGGCTTGGGTTGAATGCCTTGTTGCTAGTTGCCAGTGTTAGGGTCCACACCAGAATTGGGTCCTCGGGTACCAGGGGCAGATTGGTTTTGGTTGCCTCTCCGCCTTCTTTGAGAAGAAGGGGGATTAGTCGCGCCCTGCTGTGCAAATACTTGCCACAGGTGGCAAGTCTTGGTCTTTGAGGTTGAGGAGGCAAAGGGAGGAGAAACATATCTTTGGGTGGCACCGAGCTGCGGATAAGGAGTAATGGGTGGGTTGAGGCAACATTGAGAGGAAGCGAGGAGGTTGGGAAAAAAGGAGGGAGGCATGTCATTATCCTGGATACATGCTCTGCGGGAGGAAAGAGGAAGTGATGGAGGAGGTGCAGCCCTCACGAGGGGGTTCCTGGCCACATAGGAGGTTGAGCGTATGGATGGGAAAGGGCTCATACCGTGGTCGGAATGAGATGCCCCCGGAGCGTTCGCGCCACCGGGCCTGGGGATGTCAGGAAGAACGGTATAAACATAACCAGATTGAGCGTAGATCAGGTCATATTTCAAGGCTATTTGGAGGGCGGCTTCTTCAGTTTGAGGAAAATGAGAGGCGACATCTTTGCCGATGGGGGCAGGAAGGGTGCGCAGGAACCAGTCCATGTAAACACGATCTTCGAAGGGAGGGGCTCGACATAAGCTCCGTCTTCATCGCCATTCCCGAACATGGGCGGAAAGGCGTGTTGAAGAGGCTTGCTTAAAGGAAGTCAAGAGCTCCATGCCAGTATCGTATCGGAGAGGGAGCTGGAAGTACGACAAAAAGGCTTGGGCAAGAGTCTCAAAGGTGGTATGGGTAGAGGTGGCTTGTTCGACATACCATTTAGAAGCTTCGCTGGTAAGCGTGCGTTGGAACAAACGAAGACGGATGGAGTCATCGGTAATGGAATTGGAGGAACACCACATGTGGAAAGATCGGACATGATTGGTTGGATCTTCTCCATTAAGGCCCTCAAACTTAGGGATGTCGGAGGGGAGCTTGGTTGGCATAGCGGGCCAGTGAGCATTATGGTGAATGGGGTCATTGATCAACTGATGGAAATCAGGGAGGCTGAGGCCTGCAATGTACGGCAGCACAGGGGCGGCCGGGGTAGTTCCTGTGGCGGTTCCGCTAGTAGTAGGGCCGGCATTGGGGCCGGGAGAACCGCTAGCGTTAGGCCCTGGACCAGACATAGTGAAGGTGACAGGGGGAGAACCAAAAGGAGAAGGAGGACCCGATGAATCGGAGAAGGTTGGTGCGGTTCCCGAGTGGGCCCCGGCTCGACGACGGCGGTGCGGAGCAGGTCAATCAACCGGAAACTGAGGGTGAAGGCCAAGAAGTCTCCGGGAAAGGCGCCTTGGGGGCGCAATGATGACAGGAAGAAGGAAACCGACAGGGGCAGAAAGGGACAAAATCAAGTAAGGTCAAGGGCAGAAAAGGTGCAGTGACAATTGATTTTAGAGTCTTTGCCAGGCGGTGTTAACCAGGCGCTTCTTCGCTTAGGGTCAGTGCGTGGCGTGCGTTAATTTTAATTTTTAAACCCTTTTCGTTTTGAGAGCAAGAAAAAGTGTGCTGCGTAACTGAAAAGAAATCTGCGTAGAACAATATAGATTGCTGAAAGGATAGAACATTTAACAGCTAACCATGCATCAATCTAACCCAAAAAGGCGGGTCTCTCAAAACTACTCTAAAAGAGGGCAAAAATCTAGTCAAAACACACATAAAAAGAGCTCAACAGATCTAGGGTCGAAAGGGACAGGGATCTGGAGGATAAAGCTGCTGAAAAGAGGTGCAAATCACAGCCAAGAGACAGAGGCAAGGTGGCTGGAAAAAGGAAGGAAATCAGCAAAAACCGGAGGGGGCAAGGCGGAGGCCTTCAAAGGAGGTCCAAACAAAACGACAGGAGGTGATTTGAAAGGAACAAAGGTTGATTTCAAAGGATCTGAAAGGGAGGTAACAGATCTGGAAAAAAGGAGGCTGAAGCTCAGAAAAACAGATGGCTGAAACAACTTAAAACTCTTCCACAAAAAGTGGAGGGTACTAAAGCCCTAGGGGGCTAGGTTCCCACTTAGATGAGTAAAAAAAGATCAGAACTTGGGCAGAACAGGCTGAGACAGAGGCTGGAGGACCCTGGCAGAAGCTGCAGCAAAACCCAGAAAAATTGCAGAAAAATTGCTGAAAAAATGGCAGGTCGCAGTTTCTAACCTGATTTCGGTGCAGGTCGCAGGAAACAGGCTGAAAAGTGCGACCTAGAGGTCCAGGTCGTAGGTTTAGGGCCAAAAAGTGCGACCCCCCGTTCCGCTTGTCTCGGCGGCAGATTTTCAGAAAAGTTGCCGTCTCAGTTGCGGCTGGTGTCGCTTACCTGTGCAATAGGGCCAGAAACACACGGAAGTTAGAAATTTTAATGTTTTAGGGTTTTATGTGAGAAAAACAACATAAAAATAGGAAAAATAAACAGCTGAAAATAAACCCTAGGGTCTGAAGTAGCTGGATATGAAGGAATATGAAAAACGACAGCGGTCGTAATTTAAAACCCATGTGGAGTCGCCATTTGTTAGTATGAATCCTTTGTCGAAGTGTACGAAAAAAGACCACTTTAGCTACGCATAACTAATAGCCCTAACAACAAAAGTGGCTACCAATATCTTCAGTTCTGCGGTTAGTTAGACAAGAAAAGAGCTGCAAAACACCAGATCTATGCATGGAAAGACATTAAGCAGTAAAAACAAGGGTTTGCTCCATATACCAATAGAAAAGACAAGAACAATTTTTGAAAGAATTTTTGTATTAATGGGGCACCTGGGAGGAAAACTAGAAGGAGTATCCAATTCCCCTCAGTGGGATGGGTTCTTGGAAGTCCTCAGCACTTCAGATCTAAGATTTCTCTCTCTAGTTGATGTAGAAAACCCAATGCAAAGAGTAGAGCTCAATGGGAGCAAATGATGGAAATATGTGACCAAGTGTATAGATCCAGAGTGATCTAATAGGCAACAAAAGGTGAAGAATGGTAGGAAAAACCCTCCTATTTATAACAAAATATTTGGTCATTCTAGATCTTGGTGCATGGGTTAACCAGATCTAGATCCACTTTTTATGGAATATTTTATTATATTTGTTGGAGGGAAAAGGTATTTGACTTGGGTCAAATCCCCTAATTTGTCAAAAATAAATAAATAAATGATTTATTTATCTTTTTAAGGAAGCGGTTAGAAGATAATCAAATAAATAATGATTTATTTAATTATTTAAGGAAGTGGTTGAAAGATAATTAAAAAAATAATGATTTATTTAATTATTTAAGGAAGTGGTTGAAAGATAATTAAATAGATAGTGATTTATTTAATTATTTGTGGGTGATTTGGTCATATTTAACAAGGAATATTATCTAAATAAGGTTTAAATAATTATTCCTAGAAAATAATAAGATAAATAAAGGTTTATCTAATTAATTTCTTTGATTTTGGGTTAAACATGACTGGGAATAACAATTAAATTATGGTTTAATTAATTATTCCATGAGGAAAATCAAACAAATATAGGTTTGTTTAATATTTCCTTTTGGGGTTTCCTGTTTTAACATAGTGAAAGCGGTTTTACTTAGGGTAAAACTGGTCTTACATGGTGTACTTGGGTCCATCTAATGATAATAAGTTAGATGACCAAAAAATGGTGTAACAATAAAGATGGAAATGTTGTTGCTCCTAGCCTTCCACAACCTACAATGTTGACACCACAACAATTGGAGGAAAAAAGATAAAAAAGGCTTTGTTATAGTTGTGATAGAAAATACACTAAAGGTCATAAGTGCATTGAGAAGAAATTATTTTACATAGATTGTGAATAGGAGGAATAAAATGAACAAGAAACATCAAAAGAGGAGGACATACACCATGAACTAACCCCAAAGAAGGAATAAATGAATCCAACCATATGTTTTAATGCATTGGCAGGAATTATCACTCCTCAAACTCTCAAGATAGAAGGATATATCAAGAAAAAAAAGGTAATAGTGTTGACTGATTCGGGTAGTACCCATAATTTTATTCATTGTAAGATAGACAAGGAATTGAATTGCTTCCTATATAGAACACTATAGTGTCAAGTGATGGTTACAAATGGAGGAACTATAAATTTCTCTAGAAAGTGGCATAATATGAAGCTAACCATGGGGGAATATGTATTGAATCTTCCAATGCTTTCTATTCCAATGGGTGGTGTTGATGTTGTACTAGGATTCCCATGGTTATAATCTTTGGGGACTATAGCTTTTAATTTTCATGAAATTTTCTTGAAATTTTTTTGGGAAGCAATGGAAGTTGAATTACGGGGTATCGTAGGGAAACTAGGAAAGATGATCAACTATAATGTCATGAAAAATATTCTGAAGAAAGAACACTGAGGCGTAATTTCACAATTATGCTCACTACAAGTTCAAACATCGAAATCATATATTTCTCCATATCTCCAAAATTCTTGGACAATTATTCCAAGATGTTTGAGACTCCTAAAGGCCTCCCACCTATTCATGATCATGATCATGATATTCATTTGATTCCAGGAAGTGTTCCTCCAAACATCATGCCTTACAGATATCCTTATGCCCAAAAGAGTGATATTGAATGTATGGTTGCATAAATGCTAGAGGTTGGTATAATTCAGCCTAGTCAAAGTTATTTCTCTGCTCCAGTAGTATTAGTGCACAATAAGGATGGATCATGGCGCATGTGTCTGTATTATAGGGAGATCAACTAGCTCACTATTAAACATAAATTTCTCATTCATGGCATTGATGAATTATTGGATGAATTACATGGAGCAATTTACTTCACCAAGTTGGATCTTTATTCAGGATATCATCAAATAAGAATGAAGACTGAAGACATTCCGAAAACAACATTTAGAACTCATGAGGGTCATTTTGAATTTTTGGTCATGACTTTTGGCCTTATCAATGCACCTTCTACATTTCAAGGTTTGATGAATTCCATTTTCAAACCCTTCTTTATAATTTTTTTGTTATTAGTTTTTTATGATATACTATTCTACAACAAGTCTTGGAAGGATCATGTTCAACATGTTGATAGGGTGCTCAAAATATTGGAGGAGAAACAATTATATGCAAAAACCTCCAAATGTTTCTTTGGAGTAAAGGAGGTGGAATATCTCGATCATATTGTATCTCATGAGGGTGAGGTAGACCCTAACAAAATTAAAGAAACTAAGGAATGGAAAATCCCCACAACCATAAATCATCTGTGAGGATCTCTCGGGTTGACAGGGTATCATCACAACTTTGTTAATAATTATAGGAGAATAGAAGCACTTCTAACAACATTACTGAAGAAAGATGCATTTTCTTGGACTCCAGAAGCAGA
Organism: Pinus albicaulis; assembly: GCA_034641835.2. Taxonomy (NCBI): domain Eukaryota; kingdom Viridiplantae; phylum Streptophyta; class Pinopsida; order Pinales; family Pinaceae; genus Pinus; species Pinus albicaulis. The sequence goes on from JAXQQM020090597.1 coordinate 282,212, forward strand.
TAAGGCCTTTGAACATCTTGAAGAGGCAATGTGCCAAGCACCAGTCTTAGCTACACCAAACTTCACCAAAACCTTTACTGTGAAATGTGATGCCTCAAGAAATGGAATTGGTGTTTTTTTAATGCAAAAAGGAAGACCCATTGTTTTTGAAATTCGTCCAATCAAAGGAAAGTATTTACAAAAACCTATTTATCAGAAGGAAATGTTGGTGATAGTATATGCACTTAAGAAATGGAGACCTTACCTAATGGGAAGACACTTCAAGGTAAAAATGGATCATGACAGTCTTAAATACTTTTTAGAAAAAAGATTATCTTCAGAAGAGATGGGTCACAAAGATGTTGGGTTATGACTTTGAAATCATATACAAAAAAGGGAAGCAAAATGTTGTTGCAGATGCACTCTCAAGAAAGGATGAGGATGTGAGAGCATTTCTTTGTGCCATTTCTATTATTGATCCAGGGTAAATTCTTGATACCCTTAACCAAGACCTTTTAATTCGGCTGATAAATAGAATTGCATTTAATTAAGACGTTAAAGAATTGAAATGAACAATTGTAGCTGTAAATAAGAGGGACATAAATGAACAAGATCAGCAATCATAAGAATACGTCATTTGATGACGGAGTTCGTCCAAGAGGGATTACATCTCCGGGCCTTGGTGTCAAGATGGTGTGGGCCGCTGCATTATGTGTTGTAAGAAGAAGATGTACATGGATGTGTTTCCCTATGACATACAAGGAAAAATTGCCCTCACGCAGGAGTGGCTTGACTTCAAGAGATGTTCCACTGCAGAACTCTCATACATAAAGAAAGACTCCTATCAGTATGACCATAGCTGACATGTAATAAATAAGAGTATCCCGCCAATCCTGGCAAACAAGGGATCTCAACAATACACATATGAAAAGGAGCATCCCGCCAATGTGGCATAAAAGGGACTCATACATGACACAAATCCATAGCTGAAAGTACATCAATAACAACACAAAGCAAGATCCCACGACTCATGTATCAACTGGGATCCGCAAGACATAATGCATCTCAAAGAGAAATAAATAAAGAAGTACATGGAATCCACATCATATACCTCATGCTGCCATTTGTTGAACGCTGAGCAGCTCTGCGGCTGAATCTGAAAACACCATCAATCTTGTGGCGTCGAAAAAGGTGAAAACGACTGCTCACATGCGGAAATCTGACACCTGCATAACCCACTTCCAAAAGTGGCTGAAAAATCAAAAACTTAGATGCAGAAACTGAGCACGCCATCAGACTTGTGGCATCGAGTAGTGCTGAAACAACATAGAATTTGTCCCATTTGGACAAAATCAAAATTTCACCCTCCTGAAAATTGAGCTCAATCAAGGTTCTGCCTGCCTCTTTTCTGGCTCATGGTTCCACATGATCTGCAATAAAAAAATCATAAGTCTGGAAATCCGTGCATCTCCTCGGATTCTGTGCCCATGCTTCGCTACAAAATAGCATTAATACTCAGAAAATTCGTGCTCCATCTTTCTCTTCCTTGGCCTTGGTGCACTTGCAAAAATCTAAGTTTAAATAAGTTTTCTGGGCGGACTTCACCAACAAAAAAGTTGTTGGTCGAATGGTAAAAATGGTGATTTGTTAAGGGAGGTCGGGTGGTCAAATCCCTCCTCCCCCAGGGAATCCGCTTTTATTTGGCATGTTGAGCTTTTTGGAGGAGGGTCAGGTCCACATTGGGCGGCCTGCCCAACCGTCCGGCATATTTTGCACGCTTATATGTTATATACATATAACATAATGTTTAATGGTGGTGAACGGTTGGAACGTATATGGTTACGTCATAACCACACTCCATTATTCGTGAACAAACCATGCCCATACGCATTTCAATAACCACATGCTAAAGTATGGAAAACATTCATTTGTCTTCTTTAGAAAGTTTGCTTACGGTTTAGCGTAACCGTATATGGCTAACGTTCGATGGTGGCACATAACTCCATAGCATTAATATAGTTTGGAGTTTGTTATGGTTAAATGTGGTGTGAGACCACCGCATTTTTTTTTATAACATATTATATATATATATATATATATATATATATATATATATATATATATATATGTTGGTTTGGATTATAACCATATGCTTTGACCATACTCTTTTATGTTCAACCATATCATATGGTTAATTTGTTATATAGTTATTTAAAATAACTATTTTAAAACTTAATTGATTTTTTGGACCGTAGGAGGAAAATTAACTAGGCAAAAATTTCGCCTGGAATATAGCCTAAGCTTGCCGGAATCCGGTGGCCGGGTTTGGTCCAATTTGCATCCTCCTTAAGGCTGCCCAGTCACCAAGTCAAACCAAAACTTTGACTGCTCCTAACTCCTTCATACGGACTCGGAATTGAGTGCCATCTGCGTCGTTGGAATCAGAAAGACAAGATCTACAACATGAAGCTAGTTGGATAACAATCCTAACACTTTGATTTTTGAGCCTTGTACTCAAGCCATTTGTACTTGTACCTGTTTTATCCACCTGGATCAATTATCCAACCAGATTGGATAACCGAAGCAAGGAATGAATGGAAGAATGGCGAAGAAGTGTGGGAATGCATTCAAAAGTTGCAGCAAGATTCTAGTTCATCTGATACATTTAGATGGAAAAATTATTCATTATGGTACAAATATCGCTTATATCTTCGTAAAAAATCCCAACTCAAACAAAATATTCTTTTGGAATTTCACAGCTCTCCCTTAGGAGGGCACTCAGGATTTTTAAAAACTTACCACAAGGTTAAGAAGGAATTTTTTTTGGGATGGCCTTAAATCTTATATTCAAGAGTTTATGGTGGAATGTTTGGTTTGCCAACAAAATAATGTTGATATAATTAAGAACACGGATCTATTACAACCTTTATCCATTCCAAAACAACGTTGGGAGGAGGTTTCAATGGATTTTATCATAGGTTTACCCAAGTCCAAAAGAAAGAGTGTCATCATGGTGGTAGTTGATAGACTTGCCAAGTATGCACACTTTTGTGCATTTTCGCATCCATTTAAAGCAAGTACATTTGCTATTGCATTTATAGAAACAATTCAAAAGCTACATGGAAACCCAAAGATTATTCTAAGAGACAAAGATCCCATTTTCACTTAAAAGTTTTGGACATAATTATTTTCTTGTTTGGGTACTCAATTAGCTCATAGCTCATCTTATTGTCCTCAATCTGATGTAAGAACTGAGATAGTGAACAAATTTTTGGAAGGATATATTCATTTCTTTGTATATGATAAACATACACAATGGGTCAAGTGGTTACCTCTGGTTGAATGGTGGTATAACACTTCCTTCCATACTGCAGCAAAAATGAACCCATTTATGGCACTTTATGGATATCATCCACCGTCCATCACATCATATTTAAGAGAAAATTATAACGTTCAAGCAATGGAAAATCACATCAAGCATCAACAACACGTTCTCCAACTCTTAAAGGATAACCTCACTTTGGCACAGAATTGAATGAGACAATAGGCATATCAACATCGCAACGAAAGAAGTTTCGATGTAGGCGATTGGGTATTTTTACAGCTACAACCATACAAACAAATGTCCCTCAAGTAAGCTAATAAGGATAATAAATTATCACCAAAGTATTATGGTCCTTACAAGGTGTTGCAAAATATTGGTACTATGGCATACAAATTGGAGCTTCTGGCATCTTCTCGAGTGCACCTAGTTTTCCATGTTTCATGCTTAAAGAAGGTTATAGGTGACAAGATCCTAGTTCAAATAATATTTCCAGAACTTGATGAGGAAGGAAAAGTCATATTGGAACCTGAAGTAGTCACGGAACCAAGAACTTGAAAACTACGTAATTGATCAATTTTAGAGTATCTCATCAAGTGGAAGAACTTACCCGTTGAAGATCCTCATGGGAGGATGGGAATTTTATACAGAAGAATCCAAAACTATTCAAGCATTTAGGACAACACTTTTTTGAAGGAGAGGGGCATGTTAAGTCCCCATAAGACTAGTTTATCCCCTTATTTTTATTGTAAGTGTAGCCCTCTTATTGTTATTGTTGTACCCATGTAGTCCCCATATCGTTATTATTGTGGCCCATAGAAGACCATTATTGTTATTGTTGTGCCCTTACATTATTATTGTTATTTCGGATCTGATTATATTGTGACCCCTTAGACTCCTATATATAGAAAGGAGGTTTTGTCATTTGAATCATCCAAGAATTGTTCATGTATGTAATGTAAACGAGGTTTCCCCCTCAAAGTGGTTGATTTCCAAGTCGTTGATCTATCTTTTCTTCTATTTTTTGAGTTGGTTGCATAACAAATTTTCACAATAGCCAACAAATGTACCTTTCTTACCTGAAGCTTCCAACTTGTTCCTCTTTTCTTTTGGCACATCGAAGTAGACAGGGCAGTCAAAGATCCTCAAGTGCCCAACCTCGAGTTTTTTTCCAGATATGACTTCTTCCGGAGTCTTGTTATTTGGGGTACAATGAGGAGATTATTTTTGAACATAGACAATTGTTTTAGCAGTTTCCCCCCATAGAAACTTTGGTAGTTTTTTTTATCATGCAACATAATTTTGACTGCTTCCATGATAGTTCTACTTTTTCTCTTAGCCACACCATTTTGTTTTGGGTTATATGGTATTGTGGTCTCTTTCCTGATTCCAGCTTCATTGCATAAGTTTTGATCTATTTTCCACTTCATGTCCACTCAAGTCATGGGATGGCTCGACATCCTCCTCGATTGATACACAGGACTTCTTTCTCAAATTAATCAAATGTACCTGTTGATCCCAAAACAAGAGCAATATCAATAGCAACAAAGTATTAAAACATACTGAAAGTATATCTAGTGATGAGGAAATTATTTCTTTCTTTTCTAGATGTGAGAGTGGCTCCTTCATTATCCTTTCACCAGCTTCCTCTTGGAGTTTACTCTTGCACTATTTTTCACCCTGATGATTGTAAGGATCTTCTTTTCTTGATCGCATCCTCATCAAGAAGTTAGTGAAAGAATCTTTCAAATACTCATGCAGGAAGAATAACCAATTATCTATAAAATAAATCTAAATAAGAGTAGTGACACAAAGAAACAACATAAGACTTGAAAATACTTATTTTTTAATGGGGATTGAAGGAATTTGTTAGATCCCTCTTGATCTGGCCTTGATAAGTTACCATTGTCCATCGGTTATATGTCATAGGTAGAAGAAATGCATCTTCTTGAACACCACTTGGAAAACTCCATCATGATCCACTCTATTCTCAGGAATTTCGGAAACCATCTTTCTCAAATGAGATAATGCTTTATAGTGAAGATAAGTGAACTTTCAATGCCACGCTTTATATCGATGATTACTTATCATAAATCAATGCATGGATAGGTATTCCATTGTTTTAATAAATATCTTCAAATCTTGATCCTAGAGTGAAGACATGTAATAATAATTATACATATTGAATTCATTGTCTGCAATGATATTAGTTATAATACATCTTTGGTTGTTGCAAAAGAGGTTAGTTTGGAAAACTACCATTCAATCTTTTGGAAAATTCATTATTCTTACCTACAACCACTATCGTTAATAAACGCCAATATCAAAGTTACCAAAACCCATAATATTATGACATTTATCATATAATGTGAGAGAGTTAAAATCCCATATCTTCAACATTCAATTATTTTTCATTTATTCTTTCATAACCTTCTGTTATCACTAAATTGAGGCTGATGGGTTGCTTTAACAGTCAACCTAGAGTAACTATTTCAGACCACTTTTGGCTGGAACTTAGCCTTTCCAACCTGAGAGGGCTCTCTCAAGGATAAGAATGATATTTAATAGATAAAGATAAAAAAGATGGCTAACTCTTTAAATATGATTTGAATGTTTTTTATGCGGGCCAAGGATGCAAATAAATGGCTACCATTGGGAATGGATTCAGTATGGAAAGTCAATCACATATAGAACATCTCTCATGGAAGTTGAGGCATGTGTATTCTCATCAAAACATAACATAAGCAGTAGACTAGATGCATAAAGGAAGTTGGAGCATGTTTAACAATGAATTCTAAGTAATTAAACACAAAGTAAATTGAAATGAGATTAAAAGAGCCTGTAGGACAAACACATACAAGAATACATGATAATATCTTGTGAGAAAGAATTTTGCTGCAAATGTATATTACTGACAGAAAAAAATTACAAAAGTAGCTTGTAGTATTACATCAATCAACGTCTTCCAACCTTCTATCTACCTATTTATAGAAATAGATATCTTTACATGAGGTCTGCTAGTTGGCTAGACCTTCTAAGACTCTCAAAGACACCTATTCTAAACAGGAAACCTATTACAAGGAGGGAATCTAGTGTTGTTTCTATTTCTAGGAGTCCAAAACATATTAGGACTCAAACTCTATTTATTACACTAATAGCCTTTACATAATGTATTCATGATGACATTATCGAACAAACCATATTAGTAATTGTCCATAACCAAACCAAATAACAACCAAACTAACATTAAGGGTTTTCTCCTCAAATTTTGGAAATGTGCTAGCCTAGTTGATGATGTGTCCAGGGTTGATGAGCTGGCAGCCTAATCACCCTCTTTGTTGAGTATTCTGCCCATCAAAATCTTCACTGATACTCTTTGACTACTCCAGGTATTTTTTTTGCTTCAAAACTTTAATAAATGCTTGAAAAACTTATGAATTTCTTTTCGCTGCAAAACAGAGGATTCTAGGCAAGTTCGTAACGAGAAAGTTCATAGCAAATTGAAAATAGCCACCTCTACAAACTTTCTGACTTGGCAGCCTATGGGAGATCCTTCCGTAGCCAAAATAAGCTAAATACATGCCTTAAGACATCTCTGTCATATCATTTTTGAAGAAATTAAAGCTTATGGAAAGCTACAGCAAGTTCATAGTGAAAACTTGGCTTCAAGCCTGGAGTTCGCTACGAACTTGCCTAATTTGATATATTTTTCAAATTTTTCTTCATAAACCCAAAAAACACCATCTTAAAGCCTGCATAGCATGCATATGTATTTCCAATTTGTATTATAGTCAAAATTGATCAAAAATCATGACTGACCCTCCTTCATGTTGAGTTTTAGAATTGTCTGCCTTGAAAAATGAACCTAATTTTCTGAAAACTAGGGGTCAAAAATGAGCTCCTATCTCTCAATCCTTGATAGATGTTAAAAAACGGGAGGAGGTTTTTGTAAATAAGATCATTCCGTAGAAAACACTCACTTGGGTTTTTGAAAACCATCTCCAGGTGTCTGTAATATGCATTTGAAAAACATTTCTAAAATAGGGAAAAAACTCACTCTGAAAATATAGCCCAAAGACATCTTCGAATCTCCAAATTTGTAGCACCTGCGAGAAAATTTAAAGGGTTTAATGTTATTTTATCTATGTTTGAAAAAAACCTCTCTCGGATTTTTATAATTAATCTCCATTTACCCAGAAACTATCTTTGCAGTTGATTAATTAAACAGTCCAAAAACACAGCAAATCCCCTTATAGCTTCTAGCAGAAATGCATGCAACCTGTATTGGAAAAAGCTTGTGAGTAGCTAGGATATTATTCAATTAGACTCATATCCATAGGCTCCTATCTGTTAAACACACGCTGCATACGTTGAGTTCCATTTTAAAGTGTTGTGAGGGGGGGAATGTTGGAGGTGCAGGTGAGCAGGCCACGGGCCAGGAGAGCGGCCACATCGAGGGAAAGTGGAGGTTGCGTATGAGGTGAAAGTGAGGCTTTGTAGGAGCGATGTTGAGGGACTGTGAAATATTCAAATTTGGTGTAATTTAAATAGGTGTGGAGTGCCCAACTGTTCGAGGAGCAAAGCTGCTGCGAGGAGGAGCGCACTGGATATGGAGGAGGAGTCGAAGTTGGAAGCCGCAACGGAGAGGGCCGAAGATCCAATTTGAGGGAATGCCTCAAATCACAATATTTTTGCTTCAAGTCCTAATCCTCTTTGCGTAAGGCCGACTCTGCGTAGTGTTGGGAAAGGCCGACTATGCAATATTTGGAATGCACGTGGACCGACTATGAGTATTAACCAGTGAGGTTGAACCTAAACGTTGGAGCATTATAGAAAGCATAGTGCGAGGAATGTGATGGCCAGAATGGTCGCTTTGCTCACTAACAGGATATAATGAGGTGCAGAGATACAAGTGACAGACCTTATTATGAGGGATAACGTTCATTTTTTTTCTATTTCAGGAGAGGGCAGAGAACACAACTAGAATTTAGCTTATTGGATCGGGGCCAGTAATCACCCACTCTGATACCATGATAAACACATGCATGGTAAATGAGAAAGTAACAACACCAGGAGAAAGATAAGCGTGAGTTATGTTATTATTCACCATAGATGTACATTTATAATATAATGGTGCGACCCTTGGATTCCATTCCAAGTGGTCTCTTGTACTCCATTAGTCCATTCGCCTTCCACACCTGCCCATTTAGGATTAGGTGTCCAACACTATCAAACCACATATCCACCCTTGTTAGGCTTCTTATGCATGGCCATTCCTTTCAAAACAGCATTGGCCTCCTTGGCAATGTGACACCTGTAAAAGACAATTACGTATAGCAAGAAACTTGCAGACAGAGGTTGGACCTTCCTTAAGACAACAACAACATATATACTCAAACAAACAGGAAAAGATGGTAGCAAGCAGCTCACAAGGATGATTTGAAATGATAAGTTTGAATGTGAGAGGAAGGAGGCAAAATAAGGAAAGAAAAACGGAATGATGGGATGTTAATGATGACCAAGCATGAACCATGACTCCAAAAAACTCAGCACATGACCTCATATTGACCCCTATCCATTTTCAAATTGAGACCTCATCCATTACCTTGCCAGTGCAGAAAAACACGAGTTCATAGAATTTTCTGCTGTGAGGATGGCAGATTCGCTACAGAACTGTTAGGTGAGTCTGTAGTGAAAACAACCTGTTTTCCACATAATTCGCTGTGGGCTCAGGAAAAAGTGGAGAAGTGGCTTAAAACTTAATTTGAACCAATGCATGCAGATTCTTTGCAAATTTTTATTGACATGACATTAATGAGATGAAATATGGGGACTCTAAAGACTTAGGAGTATAACCAAATCATGAAATTTCATCAATTTTCATGAATTAATTCATCAACACACCAAAACCTATACAAAATGAATTTCCTAACCAAAATGAATGTTATTGATGATAACAGTGGCTCCACTGGGGATGATGTGCCCCTTTGGTACAACAAAGAACCAATAGCTCCAGTGCCTTATCCACTGGGTTGATCCCAAACCTGCAAACTTATCTTTATTCTGAAACCAAACCACTTATACAATCTAAAAATTGAATAGTCCACACTTGCAAACTAAAAATTGGATACTGAAACTAACCATGTTGAAAACTGAAATGTTGATTTATACAGCTTATTTATGTACATAGCTACTCTAATTTGTTGTAGGAATTTATAGGGTAAGTTCCTTAGATCAAGAACCAAAAGTCATTGCTCACAAACAGATCACAAATCAGTACACTAGTATAATCACGTGGTTAAAACCCTCAAAGAGGGAAACGGTCCACGGCCTGAGCCAACGCGGCCACTTTAGGCAATTTATTAATATAAAAAGAAAAGTTACATATGTTTCTCTCATAAACGGTTGCCGAACAAATGACCCTCCATGCTCTTTAAATAGAGATCATGGACCAATCGGGTGTTAAGCCATGGATCAAGTGTCATTAATACCGAGATGAGAGATAACCGTCAAATCACTACAAATCATGACCGTCAGATTATAAGTTAAAAATGTACATGGTAAAGAAACACACTTTACCTAACTCTACACTAGATTAAGTTATTCTCAACTATTTCTTATGTGTCGGAATATCCTAGCATCCCCCCTTAAGAACAACTTGGGATAGGATTGAAGGATTTACAAAGGTGACACAAAAGGAGCCTATTTCCTATGTGTCGAAATATCCTAACATCCCCCCTTAAGAACAAATTGGGATAGGATTGAAGGATTTACAAAAGTGACACAATAGGAGAAGGAAGGAGGCATTAGAGCCTATCCCCCTTAATGACAACTTTCCTGAACTCCAAGCATGGATCGAAGTTTGGTAAACTTCGCTTCTGTGAGAGCCTTCGTAAAGATATCGGCTACTTGATCATTGGTCGGACAATACTGCACTTCAAGAACATGATCATGGAACTGAATCTTTACATAGCTGAATGGCACTCTGATTATCACACCAAAGTGTAGTTGGATGCTGCTGATGAAGACCAAATTCAAACAGGATCTAACGAAGCCACATGGCTTCCTTGTTGGCTTCAACTGCACCACGATACTCTACTTCTGCTGAAGAAAGGGAGATGGCACTTTTTTCTTACAAGACCAAGTAATAGGTCTTGAACCAAGAGTGAATACATATCCTGCAGTGGAATTCCGATCATCAGGGTCACCAGCCCAATCAGAATCAGTGAAACCAATCAACAAGGGAGATGCTCCTACACTGTAATGAATCCCGAACTGAACTGTACCTCTAATATATCGAAGTATTCTTTTAGTTGCTTTCCAGTGAATTTCATGAGGTTGGTGCATAAACCGAGTGACAAGACCAACGACAAAGGAAAGGTTAGGACGGGTATGAGTTAGATACAGAAGTTTACCAACAAGTTGACGATATAAGGTAGCATCAACTTCATGGGTAGTACAAGTGACAGAAATCTTGACTCCAGACTGAAAGGGAGGAGGGGATGGCTTACAATCTTCCATGTGAAAGTGGCCTAGAAGATCACAGGCATACTTGGACTGAGAAATGGTAATACCTTCTTCACATTTCAAGACTTGAAGACCAAGGAAATAACAAAAAGTGCCCTAAGTCTCATAAGTCTCGTCTCAAACTTTTGGAGGCCAGACTTCACATGGTTTAAATGGTTTGGATCACTACCAAGAAGATATTTTCATCAACATAAAGAACAAGGATGGTGAAGGACTTACCCACTTTCGGTGTAGACAAGTGTTGTCGAATGACACCTAGAAAAGCCATTATCTAATAGAAATCTATCCATGGCATACCAAGCCCGAGGAGCTTTTTTGAGACCATAGAGAAACTTCCTAAGGCGACAAACAAGGCTAGAGTCATTTTGGATAAAGCCAGGGGGTTGTTCCATGTAGATTTCTTCATGTAAATCTCCATGTAAGAAGGCAGATGTAACATCCATCTGATGGACTTCCCATTTAAAGGAAGCAGCAAGGGAAATAACAAGGGGGATAGAATTCATTTTGGCAACAGGGGAGAAGGTTTCAGTATAGTCAATGGCTTCAACTTGTGAAAATCCTTTAGCGACAAGATGAGCTTTATGTCTATCCACTTTTCCATCTTGTCCAAATTTTGTTTTGTAAACCCATCTGCATCTGACAAGTTTTCTTCCTTTTGTAAGAGGAACAAGATCCCAACTATCATTCGCCAATAAGTAACGATATTCTTCATTCATAGCTTCATCCCAAGCTGGATGACCGGAGGCTTTTTCAAAGGTTTATGGATCAGGGTTTTCTGGAACTTGAGCCAATAAGGAAGAAGCTCTTTCGAACTGAGAACGTGTATGTCGTCGATCGACAGGGTCACTTACAAGAGAACTTGCTGCATCTCGAGTAGAGCGGACCCATATTGGAAGAGGTGGAGTATAAGGAACAATTTCACGAGGTGGAGGACTATTGTCATCCTCGTTGTCATCATCGAACTAGAAGGAATGCTATTAAAAATAGAAGAGAGAGAGAGAGGTGGCACACATGTCGAATCAGGCTCGCAAGCCAAAGGTCGCACACCCACCGAACTAGGCTTGCAAATCGATATATTTTCATAAAAATTTACATCTCTTCTAATGATTATATTTTTGGATTTTGGTTGAAGAAGTCTATATCCTTTGGCATCTTCCGAATATCCAACAAAAATAATTTTTTCACTCTTAGGTTCTAAGGCTTTATGTTTCGCATCTGGAATATGGGCCCAAGCATCACTTCAAAAAACATGAAAGTGACTTACATCTGGTTTGATTGAGCTCCAAGCTTATTTTGGAGTTATATTCTTTAAAACCTTAGTAGGAGTGCGACTTACTATGTAATTTGCATAATTAATTTCTTCTGCCCAAAAATTAAGACTAAGTCCTTTAGATTGAAGCATACAACTAGCCATTTCTTTTAGAGTGTGATTCTTGGTTTTAGCTACACCATTTTTTTGTGGAGTATATGCAACAGTATGTTGCAATTGAATTTCATGCTCAGTTCAAAAGTTGATAAATTTTTTATCAACATATTCTCCTCCATTTTTATATATTAACTTAATAATTTGATGTCCACATTGTTTCTCAACAAAGGCCATAAGGTGAAGAACATGTTAAAAAATTCACTCTTGAGTTTTAATAATTATACCCAAGTGCATCTAGAAAAATCATTAATGAAAGTTAATAAGTAATTATAGCCAAAGAAAGAAACAACTGGAAGTTGACCATATAAATCATTGTGAACAAGATGCAAAGCGGCTGAAGCATGCCAAGAGGCATGTTTGTCAAAACTATCCCAATGATGTTTTCCGAGTACACATCTGGAGCAAACACCATCTCGGCAAGATACCATAGGAAGGCCCGTCACCATATTTTCCTTACATAGAGTTTGAAGAGAGCGATAGTTTAAATGACCAAATGGCTCATGCCAAAGTTTGCTCACATCATCATTATCAGCAACAAAAACATAGGGAAGACATAATGACCCAAATTTGTCAAACTTGTACAACCTTGTGGAATCATCAACAATGCCAATAGCTAAAATATGTTTAGGATCTTTGAGGTTCTTGATTACAACATCATAAGGTGAGAATTCTATAATTTTACCTTCACCTGAATGAGTTATCTGATAAACAGATAGAAGGTTGCATGACAAGTTAGGACATGATAGTATTCCAAACAAACCATTATCTAGATGAATGGCCTCATCCTACAACACTCAGAGATCTATCATCACGAACATAAATACGTTTGGTGTTATAATCATTTAAATAAGAAAACATGGATTTATATTTAGCCATGTGGCAAGAAGCTCCAGAATCATTGAGCCACTCATGAGAAGGAGAAGAAGAAGATACATTTAATGCATAACCAGATCTTGATGCTTGGAAACCACAAGCAGAAAGTGCCATGGCTGAAGATGAAGGTGAAGAGTACTCCAAATTGATGTTATGCTTCTTCAATGTTGCTTCTAAGGCTTCCATCTTCTTAAAACATTTGGACTCTATATGGCCATCCCGATTGCAAAAGTTGCAATGTCTATCTATCTTCTTCCCTTTTTTTTTATTTGCCTTATTATTTTGGTGATTTGATTTTTTAGTCTACAGTTGAAATTGCTTAGGGCCCTTGTTTGGTTTAGGACCATATTTTTTAGGATACTGCTTATTGGGATTATTTTTATATGGTTGTTTTTGGGCTACTAAGGCTTTCTTAGAAGCGTTTCCAGTAGTGATAAGACCAAGGTGTACAAATTTTCCTTGTTCTCTTATCAAAGAATCACAAAAGACATCAAAAGAGGTATTCTTGTAGGTGGTTCCTAAAGAAATGATGGCTTCTCTAGTGGAATGGAAGGCAGAAACAAAAACAGAGTATGCAGGGCCAAGCTTAGCAAGAATGCAATAGATGAGGCTACCATCATCCATTTTCATCTTACAACCTTCTAAAAGAATTCTGAGGGTCTTAAATTTGGATAAAAAATATTCAATGGAGAAGAAATTATTGGGGTCCAAAGTAAGCAACACATTTTCAAGCTGGTGGGCCCTGATTTTATTTTTAATGCCAAAAATAGTTTTTATCTTTTCTAGGGCTTCATCAAGGGTGTCAATGTCAAGGATATGAAATCGAAGATCTTGAGCAATGGACATTCCTATCAACCCTCATGCTTGATCTTATTTATTTTCCCATTTAGTAGATTTATCATCATCATAAGGTTTAGTTTCTTGTCCTATGGCTATTCTATAAAGCCCTTTACTTCTAAGTATATCTACCATGTGAGGTAGCCATTGGAAATAAATGGTGCTATTAAGAATAACCAGGCATGCACTTTTCATTTTTTTTTTTTAACTGAAGATGAGAAAAGCTGAAACTAACTGCTCCAATGGAAAGATCTCTAAAAATTAGGCCATTTAAAAAAAAATGGCTCGAAAAACGACTTCCGAATGAAGAAGTTATGCCTCTTAAAAAAATCTAAGTTGTAGATGCCGAATAGTTACGAGAATGGGATGAAGTGCAGCTTAAAAAAAAAAAAATCGCCCCTTTGAACAAAAACTTTCACAAAGCTTGAGAAGGAAACTTGAACCCAAGACCTCTATTCTCATAAACTAACCCCTCACCAAGTGATATAGTAAAAGGATCACGTTATTGTATGAAAGGAGGAAGGGATTTTTTTTTTTTCTTCCCCGTGTGCGTGCCTTTTCCTGCACAAAAAAAACACAAAAACCGGGGAAAAAAATGAAATGCAAAGTCTTACAGCAAAATGTTAGATTTTTGGTTAGCCTTATCGACAACTGTCACTTTTTTCACTATTTTTGATTTCCCGAGATCACATAAAGACGCAGGGAAAGAGCATATGTAGCAAAAAAAATCTCTTTTTCCTGTTTCTGATTTGCCGAGATCGCACGCAATGCACAACAAAGAGCATTCACAGAGAACAAGGTATAGATCCGGTAAATAAATAAAACCTAAAAACTGAAAATGAAAAGAGGGAACCGAAATAACCAGAACCATTAACAAATATAACTGAAAAATAGATGCTTTATACCTCCAGATCTAAACTGTCATAACTTGGGCAGCCGGAAACCTTTTCGCATGAAACGAAAGGCATTCATCACTTTAATAGACACTATGGACACAACCGATCAGTTCTCCAAGCCCAAAAATGTTCAGAAATAGTAGATCTACAAAATGACATTCATATGCAGTCAAACCGGCTTCGGATTTTGATCAACAACGGACGCGGCCCTCAAAATAGCTCTGATACCATGTATGAATTTACAAGGTAAGTTCCTTAGATCAAGAATCAAAGGTCACCGCTCAAAAACATATCACAAATCAGTACACCAGTATAATCACGTGGTTAAAACCCTCAAAGAGGGAAACAGTCCACACCCTGAGCCAACGCGGCCACTTCAGGGAATTTATTAATATAAAAAGAAAATTTACATATGTTTCTCTCATAAACGGTTACCGGACAAATGACCCTCCATGCTCTTTAAATAGAGATCATGGACCAATCGGGTGTTAAGCCACGGATCAAGTGTCGTTAATACCAAGGTGAGAGATAACCATCGGATCACTACAAATCGTGACCGTCGGATTATAAGTTACAAATGTACATGGTAAAGAAACACACTTTACCTAACTCTACACTAGACTAAGTTATTCTTAACTATTTCCTATGTGTCGGAATATCCTAACATCTGATGCAAAATCACTGAATCAAGTGATACTAAAGTGCCAAATCAACCAATCAAGGAACTGTTGTAATGATGAGGTTGTCTGACTGTGCTTGAACCATAACATAATTGGAAATTCTAACAGCAATATATACACATAATATCTCTGGCTACCTAAAAGGAAATATGGTTTGTCATTCAAACCAAAAAAATATTCAATATATGTTGTTATAGGATCATAAAAACCAGATTCTATTTGCTGCCCCAAATATGTTGTGATTTGATGGTGTCAGGAAAACAACTCATTAACATTCTCTTTTTCAATATATGCTTTCAGCTGAAGATTGCACATCCCTGTTGTAAATCAAAACATTCGTCAATCCAATCATCCAAGGGAAGCCTACCCTTTCTTCTTTCTGCTGGAAAAGTTTTTCAGAATTGGATTTGACAGTGAAGATCTTGGGACTGTATTTGAGTCTCCAACTTGGCAAGATCTTCTTCAATTTTTATGGCAAACTCTTCCAAAAAAATCATCTTAACTTCATATCTACATCAACAGGACTTCAAATAAGAAGAAAGGAGTGAAGAAAAATTCTCATTTACCTCATCATCTATGTGCATATCTTCCCATACTCTAAATTCTTGAATGGAAATTGACTTTGCTTAAAATTCTTCCTTCTTCATCCAAGTTTCTAGAAATATAAGACAAAAATCTGCAAATGACTTAATAGATCTGACAAAGAAACTTTCAATCCATTGTCTACATTTCCCTTGAAATGAATCATAGAACAATCTGATGAAAACATCTTCTTGTTTGACTCTAAGGAGCTCGGTAAAGTCTCGAAACTTTGATACATGCTCTAAAGTCAAGCTTAAATCCCCTCCATCAAATTTAGTGCCAATACTTAAAATATATGCATCCCTGGGCAAAAGATATGGAAATCCATAAATTTTTGAAAATTCCACACATGCATACCTTGAAGAAATTGTAGTTGCATCTAAGTCTCTCATTTCACAGTAGTGTTACCATGAGGCTATGAATTTCTGAACTCTTCAAGAATGGAGTCGCCAAGGTAGAAGTACAGACTTCGAATGATTCTAAGCTCTTGCTACCTTCAAGAGTTCAGTATTTCTGTTTGAGCACAAAATTTTGGAAAAATGTGTCTTCAGACTCCCAGCACATGCACCAAAATGTTATCACTAAATTGAGGCTGATGGGCTGCTTTAACAGTCAACTTAGAGTAACTATTTCAGACCACTTTTGGTTTGAACTTAGCCTTTCCAACCTGAGAGGGCTCTCGCAAGGATAAGAATGATATTCAATAGATAAAGATAAAAAATATTGCTAACTCTTAAATATGATTTGAATATTTTTATGCAGGTGAAGGATGCAAATAAATGGCTACCATTGGGCATGGAATCAGTATGGAAACTCAATCACATATAAAACATCTCTCATGGAAGCTGAGGCATGTGTATTCTCATCAAAACATAACAAAAGCAGTAGACTAGATGCATAAAGGAAGTTGGAGCATGTTTAACAATGAATTCCAAGTAATTACACACAAAGTAAACTAAAAGAAGATTAAAATATCCTATAGGAAAAACACATACAAGAATACATGATGAATCTCAGGTGAGAAAGAAGTTTTTTGCAACTTTACATTACTGATAGAAAAATATTACAAAAGTAGCTTATAGTATTACATCAGTCAACCTCTTCCAACCTTCTATCTGCCTATTTATATAACTAGATATATTTACATGAGGTCTGACAGTTGGCTAGACCTTCGAATACTCTCAAAAACACCTATTCTAAACAGGAACCTATTACAAGGAGGAAATCTAGTGCTATTTCTATTTCTAGGAGTCCAAAACCTATTAGGACTCAAACTCTATTGGTTACACTAATAGAATTTACATAATGTATTCATGATGACATTATCAAACATAACCACTTTGAGTGAGGTGGCACTGTCCATAACCAAACCAAATAACAACCAAATAGACATTAAGGGTCTGCTCCTCACATTTTGGAAATGCGCTGACCTAGTTGATGATGTGTGCAGGGTTGATGAGCTGGCAGCCTAATCACCCTCTTTGTTGAGTGTTTTGCCCATCAAAATCTTCACTGATACTCTTTGACTACTCTAGGTGTTTTTTGTGCTTCAAAAATTTAATAAATGCTTGAAAAACTTAGGAATTTCTTTTCGCTACAAAAATAGAGGATTCTAGGCAAGTTCGTAGCGAGAAGTTCATAGCAAATTGAAAATAGCAACCTCTGCAAACTTTTTGACTTGGCAGCCTGTGGGAGATCCTTCCTTAGCCAAAATAAGCTAAATACATGCCTTAATACATCTATGTTATTTAATTTTTGAAGGAATTAAAGCTTATGGAAAGCTACAATGAGTTTCTAGTGAAAACTCGGCTTCAAGCCTAGAGTTCGCTACAAACTTGCCTAATTTAACAGATTTTTCAATTTTTTCTTCATAAGCCCGAAAAACACCATCTTAAAGCCTGCACAGCCTGCATATGTATTTCTGAGTTGTATTAAAGTCAAAACTGATCAAAAATCATGACTTACCCTCCTTCATGTTGCGTTTTAGAACCGTTTGCCATGAAAAATGAACTTGATTTTCTGAAAACTAGTGGTCATAAATGAGCTCCTATCTCTCGATCCTTGATAGATGTTAAAAAATGGGAGGAGGTTTTTGTAAATAAGATCATTGTGAAGAAAAAAATTTCTTGGTTTTTTGAAAACCATCTCCAAGTGTTCGGAATCTGCATTTGAAAAACATGTCTAAAACAAGGAAAAACGCACTCTCAAAATAGAGCCTAAAGACATCTTTGAATCTCCCAATTTTTAGTGCATGTAATAAAAGTGAAAGAGGTTAATGTTCTTTGATCCATGTTTGACAAAATCATCTCTCATTTTTTTAGAATTCATCTTCATTTACCCAGAAACTACTCTTGAAATCGATTACTTAAACAGTCCAAAAACACAGCAAATCCGCTTGTAGCTTCTAGCAGAAACGCATGCAACCTATATTGGAAAAATCTTGTGAGAAGCTGGGATTTTCTTCAATTAGACTCATATCCATAGGCTCCTATCGAACCACATAGCCACCCTTGTTAAGCTTCTTATGCGTGGCCATTCCTTTCAAAACAGCATTGGCCTCCTTGACAATGTGACACCTGTAAAAGACAATTATGCACAACAAGTAGCTTGCAGAAAGAGGCTAGACCTTCCTTAAGACAACAACAACATCTATACTCAAACAAATAGGAAAAGGTGGCAGCAAGCAGCTCACAAGGATGATTTGAAATTATAAGTTTGAATGAGAGAGGAAGGAGGCCAAATAAGGAAAGAAAAATGGAATGATGGGATGGTAATGATGACCACACATGAACCATGACTCCAAACAACTCAACACATGACCTCATACTGACCCCTATCCATTTTCAAATTAACACCTCATCCATTACCTTTCCAGTGCAGAAAAACATGAGTTTGTAGCGTTTTCTGGTATGAGTATTTGGCAGATTCGCTACGGAACTGTCAGGTGAGTCCGTAGCGAAAACAACATGTTTTCCACAAAATTCATTGCAGACTCGGGAAAAATTGGAGAAGTGGCTTAAAACTTAATTTGAACCAAACATGCGGATTCTTTGCAGATTTTTATTGACATGACTTTAATGAGATGACATGTGGGGACTCTAAAGACTTAGGACTATAACCAAATCATGAAATTTCATCAATTTTCATGGATTAATACATCAACACACTAAAACCTATACAAAATGACTTTCCTAACCAAACTGAATGTTATTGATGATAACACATTCTATGTATTATTATTTTTAAATACAACACTTTCTTGCACGTGCATAAACAGAAGTAAAACTACTATTTACTTTTGCATGCATCAACAAGTACCAAAAGCACAACTATTACACACATGCAATGTCTTAATTACTATCTAAAAAAATACTATCATATCTTGGGTGCCTTGAAATCTTGGAAGAACAGTAGAAGTAATATTTCAACAATAAATTTCAATAGTAAAATTCAACAGTAAAATTTAGCAGCAAAATTTAGCAGCAAAATTTCAGCTGTAAAATTTCAGTAGTAAGATTTTAGCATAAAATGAGCAGCAAGTATAAGGAACAACAACTGATATTTTGTTAGAAAATGGGCTACAAATAGAGTGGACAAGACTTTATATTTCAACATAAAATGGGTTGTAAATAGAGTGTACAACAAGAGATATTTTAGTAGAAAATGGGATACAAATAGAGTGGAGAACAAGAGATACTTCAACAGAAAAAATGGGCTTGAACAACACTTGTCTTCTTGATCTTCTCTTCACCAAATTTATGATACCATGTTGAAATTATGATGTTCTTTGTTGTAGCAATCACTTATTACAAAACTCCTTTATGTTGTAATATTAGATAGGAAAATTTAGATAGAACATAATCAAATGCACAACAGAAGACAACCAATAATAAAATGAGACACAGAGAATTTAGATCCAATGACCAGGGGAAAACCCACATGGGGAAAACCCAACCAAATTCTTCTTCTATTAGAAATCAATTGTTCAACAAAGTTACAAAGTACAATGAGAAATCAAGAGAATGAGTAAGTTCACCCAAATTTGAACAAGTTGTAGCATGAAGATCACTGGTAGTAGAAGTAGATGCACACACTAAATCAACCTTTCCTTCAATCGAATCAACACTGAAACACTGACGCACTAAATCAACCTTGGCTCACCAAGTTCTTTTATTACTCTCCAAGTCTCTCTCTCACAATCTTCTTCAAATCTCTCCAACTTTCTCTCAAGTTCGAATTCTTCTTTCACATTGCACAAGTAGTGAGGGGAAAATGAATGAGGCACATATATATAGGAGCAACGAATCCATGCCATTAAGGAGGAGTAAATTGCATACCAAAATGAGTGTAACTCATGCCCATTAGGAAATGTAACTCATGCCATTAAGGAGGTACACATGTCTGTGTAACTTATGCTTTTAATAGAGTGTACCATATTCATTAAAAAATGGGTAAAAGGAATACTTTATGATTTGCTCTTATTTAGTGTGAGAGAGTGTGGGAGAATATTTTATGACGTGATTTAAAGAGTGTAAGAGTGTGTAAGAGCATTAATGAGAGTGTAAGAGAACATTATTGAGAGCCATGATTGAGTGACGTGATTTTTTTTTATAATAATAATAAAATTGATGATTAAGTTGAAATTGAACTATTAGAATTGATTGATGATCATAAGGGACTTTCCGTCAACAATACTTGATTACCAATTGATGCAAGGTGATTTACTATATTGATACTTTCTAATTTTAGACTTTATTTAAAAAAAAAAATCTATTTTTAGAAATTGTATTTTTAGGCTTTTTACTTTGACTTTCTATTTTTAGAAATTGATCCATGAGCTACCAAATTTTTAACAGAATGAAATATTCCCAAGCCTTTTAAAGGTTTCATTACACACAATCCACATGCATGAAACCATGGGAAACCAAAACCATGTGCCCAAAACCACCATTGCTTGACCGAGAAACTTTTACTCTTTCATTGAGTCAAGTTTTATCAGACATTAGTGAGATCCCATGTATTCTACAATAATAAAAAATATGTCTTAGATGATAAATATGGTCATTTATTCTTTATAAAATACAGTAACATCATCTAAATAAAAAACCATTGACTTATTTATCAAACCTCTAAAAGCAATATCCACAACTGTTTGAAACGTAGCACATGTGTTGTGTTGGAAAAAATACTAAGAGGGGGAGAGGTGGGGTGAATCAGTATTTTAAACTCACTTCAACTTTTCAATTTCTTATTCTAATTTTTGTACGTTATTATCATTCAGGAAACCAACATATGTACGCGACTTTGATGAATACAAACAACGAATATCCAGATAACTAATTTATCATTTAGTTATTTAATTGTTCATCCTTAACCAGTGAATCATTACTTAAGTATTCATTCATTAAGCAAAAACCATGAGCAGTAAATAATAGATGGATCATCAACACTCAAGAAACATATCAACACGCATGAACACCGGGATTTTAGGTGGAAACCCAATGTGGGAGAAAACCATCGTTGTTGTCGTCTATGTCTTCTTCTTTTATTATAAAGGAAACCATCTTAAAATATTGTATTAGTGAAGACTCATACCAATATGCAAGCACCCACCTATATAAGGCTACAACCTTCTCTCGTTCTCCAGCACCAACTAGAAGGGAGCTCCAACCCCTTGATCTTGTTTATTGGCTCCTACAGGAAGGTAGCACCTACCCCCTGCACAGATTTATCAGCTACCACTGGAAGGAAGCATCGACTTCCTTACTGAAGTATCATACCTAGCAGCCTATGGACCATGTTTCATTATATTTTATATTGGATCCACCTGACTCAAAACATCAAACATGTAGGCCACCTTTCATCGTATTTTTTAGGTTGGGCCAACTTCCATCATTAAGCCCAATATCAAATAACAATTTTGAAACCAATCACTGAACCAATTGAATCATCAAATCAATCATTGAATCTCAATCAACCAATGCAACTAGATCAAACCAATTCATATCAGATCATATCAATTCAAAACCAATCATAAGTATACCATACCATATATTGTTCATCACATAAACCAAATGTTGTCATTGCAAACCCTGATCAAACATATGCCAGAATGTATACACTACTATTATGAGGAATATCCGCGTATGTGTGTGTTTCCCCTGAATAAGATATGCGTACAAATCTCAAATCACTGATAATTGATACTGACTCACTACATTATTGAAACAACCACTGAATCATGTACTGGATTTATTACAGATCACTGAGTTAATTAAAGATCACCATACGGTAGTATCAACACTAATCAACATTTCATTTCATAGTAAATTCAACCCAACCAGTACTGTCAAACACATATTATCATGAGACAAACATCATCGACATACAACAGAAACAAGAACAAAACTGATCAATTATCATCAACAGGCCATACTGCAAAATCATAGCATATGTACGCGACTTCCACAAAACACATCAGTGTATGTATGCACTTTTTATTCTAAACACCTGCATAGAGATCTCAACATACATAAAACACTTCACAAAATATATACATGACTACCCAAAGGAAAATTTGTGTATGTACGCGACTAACCTGAGACAAACCAACATACAGATCTAAAATCACTAAATCATGCCTTTGATGCAACCACAACACATACTTCACAAAATTTATCGTCACACATTCATGTCTGAGCATCATTATCATTTTTAGCCATAAACATAAACAAATCAAGCAACCACATTCATTATTCTTCACTATACTTTCAGATATGTCATATCTGAGTCTCATCCATGCTCCTTGGTGCACACCTATTTCAGATCAAATCCTTCATCACCAATCTATTACTTGCACACTTAACACTTTGATATCTGTCTCCTTATATAGCTTTAGCCTTAGCCAATACCATCAGCCAGTCCACTAGTAATGTTGTTGGTATTCTTTGAGGGGATCAAATAATTGTTGTCTCATTCATTAATATGGGCCAATACCATGGTAAAGACCCCTATTATTCAAGTTACCATGGTACAAATTAGGTATGCAACTTTTCTTCATCAAATCTGTGTATGTACACAACCCTTATTAATAGGATCCGCGTATACTTTCCCAATATTTTATATTTAGCATCCATCTATCTCTGAACTGATATTCCTTTTTTCATATCATCTATCACATATCTACCATCCTACATTGTCACCATGTTACCATAATGTTGACATCTTTATCAAGTAGGTTTCCATCAAGGACAACACATTATCCATAATGCCAAATAGCCCCCTTTGGACTTGCTGGCAACCACTTTGGTGTTTGGTCACCACCTGTAAACACCTGCAAATAAATATGTAAACATACCAAGCTTCTCTCCAGGCATTCTTCTTCCTCTCAAGCATTCTTCTCCAAACACTAAGCTTCTCTCCCCCTTTGACATCAAGGGAAAAGTGTTGACCAATGTTGAATGAATACTTCTCTCTCCCCTTTTGTGGAGAGGATAACTATATATCTCATTTGTTGCATATTGACCATGCTTCCCCTGAGCATATGCTGAAATTTTTGGAAGGTATTGTTTGGTCAATTTAGTGTGTCCTAAATTGCTACATTAATTTGTCAATCCGGGATTCGTAAGCTGACGAAGTGTGGCACACTATATGTGCAAGATAACATATCTCTTACTTTTTGTCGTTTTTGGTTTTTTTCCTTTTTATCTTGGTTGGTTTCCTAATGTGAGATGGAAATTCTAAAAGACAAGTATGGATATAAATGTTCAAGGAAATGATGTCCTTTATAATGATTTCCCAAACTTCAAACTTAAAAAGGATTTTAAAACATACAATGACAAAACTAATTCCTAAAAGAAAATGAAAATGAGCCACTATACTAGTCAAACAAACAGTGAACTATTGATCATGAAACCCATTACCCTTGCTGCTGTCTAAACACAAAAGAAACTGTACTCAAAGAAATCCAAATATTTGCAAGTAAAGTAAAGCTAAAATCAAATTACATCAATTCATATTCTGACCCCTCACCATTAGTCTCGCTATGGCTTTCGGAGGTAATCATAAACAACTTGAGCAATCTGATATCTAATTTGTAGAAAAATAAACTAATATCAAATTACACACTCATACTTCAATCCCTCACCATTAGTCTCGCTATGGCTTTTATAGGTAACTGATAATAACATGAGCAATTTAATATCTAACTTTCAGAAAAATAAACTAATATCAAACTACACACTCATACTTCAATTCCTCACCATTAGTCTCGCTATGGCTTTCGGAGGTAACTGATAATGACATGAGAAATTTAATATCTAACTTGCAGAAAAATAAACTAATATCAAACTACACATTCATACTACAGTCCCTCACCATTAGTGTCGCTATGGCTTTCGAAGGTAACTGATAATGAAATGAGCAGTTTAATATCTAATCTAACTAGTAAAGCAAATGTACAAAACTGAAATGAATAAAACAGTGTTGGAATTAAAAACTAAGAAAAATAAATCAGCAGAAGGACAAGATTGATTCCATGTCATTAGTCATTATAAAATTATGTGCAAATGCCCGGGCTGCCTATTGTAATCTGGAACAAAAACACTGATCAGTTAATAACAGTATAAAGCATGAAAAGTTATGGACAAAGATAAAACGTAAATACCATGAAAGATGTAATATATATACATGTGAATGACTATGGCACAATGAACGTAAGGAAATGAAGCATGAAACTATACAATAATACACAAAACCTCGGCGTGTGCAGGGGCCCTCTGCACAATCCTCGGGAAGCAGCTGTCAAATACGAATTGTGCTTATGAACAGAGTCTTCTCATATATTTAAAACACAGTCATAACAAAGAAATAATGTCACGGAACAGTGGGCTTTCTATCCATCAAATTACATTACAGCCACTAACTACTATGCATATGAGAACGCATTATTTATAACAGAGGATGACATAACCAATTTCCTACATTCTGCGCTGATACAAGACACGTGAACAACCACGTCCAGAAATCTAGCATTATGGCTGCCGTGAAGATTAAATCTATGGAGATTGGTCGTAGGATTCGGCTTATGGATCCGTTTACAGGTGTTGATATGTCTCCCGTGATTTAGAAACGGCCACGCAAGTCTTCACGTGATGAAAAACAGAGTTCTGTCACTGTGGGACTCTTCGGTTGACCACCACTTGGCTATCTTTGACCACAACCTTCTTAGGTGAATTCGACTGAGTCAATAGGACTCGATCCATGTCCATGTGATTTCCAACTTGCCCATGTGGCTCGATTTGCCTGAAGACACCTGCAATATAGACTTTAACAAAATGGTTGCGGAAAGTTGCAGCAGCTGCGGAAAGTGACAAGATTCCGCAGCTTAATGAGCAAAAATCTAATTCAAATAGCAGACACAAAACATAGTTAAAAACCACTTTAAATGCTCTTTTATAATTAATATGCAATGATATTGATGACTTAGGAGGTCCAGGTAAATGGAAAAAGTCTAAAAAGGTGTATAGGAAAGATGCAAATTTGGGACTCAACAGGTATTCAATGAAGTACATGTCTCTATGACTCAACCAAATATTACCTTTCCTATCACCAATGAATTATGAACCATTGCATCAATCACCCAACATAATGGGGTTACATTTTTTACTCAACATTACATCAATTTCCCAAAATAATGGGATTACATAGATAAATGACTTGACCCAAATAGCCCATACATGACAGAATTTTACAATGATTTTCAACATGGGTCTTTACATCGAGAGACATATATGGCATTTATAACCAAAATCAGAGACCTCACTAGTGAGGTAACAAGGCTGTGATAGTCATCAACAAACATCATACACCATATATGAATCTGCAACATAAACCTATGATAGTATCAACATGGAAAACAACATGAACATCCTCAATATCATCAACCTGTGACCAAGTATGAAATGCTTGCAAGCATCACCAAGCCATTGTAATAAAAGAATAAGATAGTCAGCAACTCATTCCCTTGACCTTATATCATCAGGGTCATCATGCTCTCTTCACACATACGAAAAGCCACAATCCTCAAGTATCCTGTCATGTGTATCATATAGATAACATATACATGCACCATCGCCAAGTGTGCAAATAAATAGGTTTTTTGTCATCACAAATATTATCAACAACATCATTGACCAATGTCATATGCATATCTTCAAGCTTTAGCAATGGTAGGACACCATTAGTGACTCAAGCAACGTATAAGCATCATGAAAATGATAGAATGACAACAATATATGTATCTTCAATAGTAACATCAACAACAATATGTACACATCATAAACATCAGCATTATGCAACAAGGAACCATAATGCCAACAATGAACTATTGGAAGCATAACAGATGCCCCCCATGAACCTTCACCAACTACTTTTTGTCAAATTTAATCATCTTTATCTCATCAATCAATAAATAAATCAAAGAACCACAACATCAATAACATTTTGTAACAACTCATGAACCAATCATCATTCATATGCATCATATAGGCATTCCCAACAGTCTGAAACAAACTAATATCAAAACCAGAGAACCAAATAATAATTTGATGGAAACATATGAGAAGTTCCCCTGAATCTGTGCCATTCCTCTTTCATCACTGAGAGGCATACACTACTGTCTAGATCAAAACTCACGTATATATGCGACTGTCCTTTATGAGATCCGCATATAGAAATTAAACCGTTGAACTTTCATAACCATAGCTCCCCCTGAGACTGTATTGTTATGTTCCTATTCACTGTTACTACATCAGATGCAAGGTCAGTGATACCAAATGAATATCAAAACAACATGGGGAATCATCACCAAGATATACATATGTATAGATCCCCTTGATATTATACACCAGTGATCCTGAGGACCTGATAATCATCACATGCTCTTCATGAGTAATGCACCTCACATCACTTGTGCAGTCATTGTTAGAAGTATGATTTAAGATCAATGGACTGCAGTAGGGTCAATTTTCCTTACGTTCCTTACTGATGTTCTTTATTTCTCCAAATATGCTTGCAATTTCGGATTATATGTAGGAACTTATCCCATCTCATAGTTCTATTCCAAATACTATACCTGCAATCAGTGGCCTTATGCCCAAATGAGTTACAAGAGAAACGATTCCATAAAACCATCCTTTGTGCATAGGGATTAATCTTGACCTTGATCTGGATATTTTCTTTCAGATGTGTGACTTGATTCAGTTTCCTCATGATAGGTGTTCTTGTTATTGCATTGTATATCTAAAGCCATGTGATTGTAACCAATGTTTGTCTTAATTAGAGGAGAGTGTTGTTCATTAATAATCTTCTCTAGAGATTCAAATTCCTTCACCCATTTGTTGGTTTTCTCATAATCTTCCTTTAGGGTCACAACTTCATATTCTAATGTTTCACAATGATTTTATTTTTCTTGAAGTTGTTTTCTTATGCTTTCTTTCCTTCTATTGGTTGATTCCAATCCCTTATTTAACATGTCTATTTCCTTAACCATACTATTTCCTTTTGTTTCCAGTTCTTTGTTTGCATTCTTGAGTTTATCATTCTCTTTCAATGCTCTCATTAAGTCATCTACTTCACAATTATCTGATTCATTAATTGAATGATCTTCAAGAGCCATAAGTAATTGATAATAATTGTTAGAATTTGAATATGAATTTTCCAGATCATCATATGTACTATGACTATCTTCATTAGAGTAAAAATAATTTCTTGTTGGAAAACTTATTTTTGGAAACATTCTTTCCATTCTCTTTATGATTTCCTTTATATGGACATTTGGATGCATATTTACCTACTCTTCCACAAGCAAAGCATTTAAAGGGAAGCTTACCTCTGAATTTTCCAGTTCCTACTTGCAACTTTCTCACGAAGTCTGCTTCTTCCTCATCTGATATGTAGTTTGTATTTTGGGTGTTTCCTTCCCGTTCCCTTTATATGTGGCTTTGAAGGTTGCTTCTATCATATCAAATGGACCACCTTTCCTCATCGCAAAAGATGTCAATATTCCATGGAGTTTCTCAAGTGTAATATTCTTCAAATCTTGCATTTCTTCAATGGTGGAGACTTTGGAATCGAACTTCGGAGTTAGTGATCTCAAAATATTCTCAACAACAGTAGCATATTTTATTTTGTCACCAATTTTTTTCATATAATTAACATCCTCATCCACTTTAAGGAAAAATCCTACAATGATTTCATCATCATGCATTTTAAGAGTTTAATATTGTATTCTAAACGATTGAATTTTAGAATTTTTTACCTTGGTGTCACCTTCATAACTTTGGATAAGATTATCCCACATTTCATTTCTAGTGTCCAATTGCATGACTTTCACAAACTCAGACTCGACCAAACTTCCCAAGATGGAATTTACGGCCTTTGCATTAGTTTCATATTGTTTCTTCCCTGCCATATTTGTGGGAATGGAGGCTGGATATTGATATCCCCTTTCAACGATTTCCCATACATCGACTCCTAGTGCCTGCAAATATGCTCGCATTTTGACTTTCCAAAAGACAAACTTAGTTCCATTAAATAAAGTGGCCTGATAGAAAGTACTCCTTATTGAATACTCATCTTGATGAATCTCCCTTTAAGCGATCAAGCTCCTACTAAGGGACCTGCTCTGATACCAATTGTTGCAGAAAACACTAAGAGGGGGAGAGAGGGGGTGAATCAGTATTTTAAACTTACTTCAAATTTTCAATTTATTATTCTAATTTATGTATGTTACTATCATCCAGGAAACCAGTGTATGTGTGTGACTGTGATGAATACAAAAATCTTATATCCAGATAACTAATTTATCATTTAGTTCATTAATTGTTCATCCTTAACCAGTGAATCATTACTTCATTATTTATTCATTAAGCAGAAACCATGAGCAGTGTAGAACAGATAGATCATCAACACACAAGAAACATATCAACACACATGAACACCCAGATTTTAGGTAGAAACCCAATGTGGGATAAAACTATTGATGTCATCATCTTTGTCTTCTTCTTTTATTATAAAGGAAAACATATTACAATCTTGTACGGGCGCAGGCTCATACCAATATGTAGGCACCCACTTACAGAAGGCTGCAACCTTCTCTCGTTATCCAACACCCACTGGAAGGGAGATCTGACACCTTGATCTCGTTTACCGGCTCCTACTGGAAGGGAACCTACCACCTGCATATATTTACCACCCACCATTGGAAGGAAGCATCGATTCCCTTAAGGCTTATACCCTCAACACCCTATGGACCACATTTCATAATATTTCAAACTAGAACCACCTGACTCAAAACATCAAAATTGTAGGCCACAAATTCATCGTATTTTTAGACTGGACCCAATTCCATCATTAAGCCCAATAAAAAATAACAATTTTGAAACCAATAACTGATCGAATCACTCAATCGCTAAACCAACTGAATCATCAAATCAATCATTGAATCTCAATCAACCAATGCAAATAGATCAAACCAATTCACATCAGATCATATCAATGCACAACCACTCATAAGTATACCAGACCATATATTGTTCATCACATAAACCAAAAGTTGTTACTACAAACCATGATCAAACGTATGTCAGAATGTATACGTTGTTGTTCTAAGGAATATCCGCGTATATACGCGCTTCCCCTGAATACTATCTGCATACAGATCTCAAATCACTGAAAACTCATTTTGAATCAATGCATTACCGAAATAACCGTTGAATCATGTATTAAATCTATTACATATCATTGAGCTAATTACATATAGCAATACTATAGTATCAACACTAATCAGCGTTAATCAACGTTTTAGGAAATTCAACCCAACCAATACTGTAAAACATAGATTATCATGAGAGAAAAATCATTGACAGACAATAGTAACCAGAACAAAACTGATTAAATATCATGAACAGGGCATACTGCAAAATCCTAGCATATGTACGTGAATTCCACAAAACACATCAGCATATGTATGCGCTTACCATTCTCAACACCCACGTACATATCTCAACATATAGAAAACACTTCGCAGAATATATACGTGACTACCCAAAGGAAAATCCATGTATGTACACAACTAACCTGAGACAAACGATCGTACAAATCTGAAATCATTGAATCATGCCTTCGTTGCAACCACAACACATACTTCACAAAATTTATTGTCACACATTCATGTCAGAGTATCATTATCACCACATATCTATCATTGTTAGCCATAATCATAAACAGATCAAGCAACCGCATTCCTTAGTCTTCACATACTTTCAGATCTTTCATATATGAGCCTCCTCAACGCTCCTTGGTGCACACATGTTTCAGATCAAATCCTTCATCAAAAATCCATTACTTGCACACTTAACACTTTGATTTACATCTCCTTATATAACTTTACCCTTAGCCAATACCTTAGGTTAATCCCCTAGTAATTCCATTGGTATTCTTTGACGAGATCAAATAACCGCTGTCACACTCATTACTATCGGTCAATACCATGGTAAAGTCCCCTGGTATTGAAGTTACCATGGTGCAGATTTTATACGTGACTTTTCTTCATCAAAATTGCGTATTTGCGTGACCCTTATGAATATGATCCACATATGCTTTCTCAATATTTTATATTTAACATCCATTTGTCTCTGAATTGATTTTCCTTTGTACATATCACCCGTCACATCTGTATCAGCTTGCATAGTCATCCTGTTACCATAATGTTGACATCATTATCAAGTGGGTTTCCATCAAGGACAACACATTACCCATAATTCCAACATGTTGATAGGACCAAATGACATTTTTTTGCAAGCGTATGTGCCCCATTTCAGTTTAACATAGTCTTCAATTAATTTGCTTGTGAAACCGCAACCTAGTTGTAAACAAAAAACCCATCAAACAAAGATATTATTTATGAACTATATACACGTTGCAAATTTTTTTCCACTGGAGGAATATGGTAATTGTTTTTGTTGGCTTTGTTTGAATTGTGAAAATCAATAAAACTATGAATATTCTTGTTTTTTTTCCAAATTGGAACTATGTTCATTACCCACTGAGAATGATGAGTTGGAAAAAATATTCACTTCCAAATAACTTTTTTAATTCTTTTCTAATTTGGTGTTCCATTGTTGGATGAATTTTCCTTGAATTTTGATGAACTAGTTTGACATCATTTTTCATTGGAATTGTGAAAATTCTATTGTATTATCACGGTTTACTTCTCCTACTTGATTAATTCATACAAGTTATCTTCAGAAATTAGATTCAAAAAATACCGAAGTAAACACAACTAACGGTCTACACATGCAAATCGTTTACTGAATATTACGCTCATTCAAACAAAGTGACACACTAAATTTTGGACATAAGCCCCCGGAAAAACCCAAAGCAGGAAAACCGATGTAACAGATATGAGGGTTTATTTTATTAAGTAGAATTTGAGTACATCAAATCTAGGTTCTAAATCTGGAAAACCCGACAAAGAATAAAATAAATATGCAGCTAATTTGTTGTTCCAAGACCATGACTAATCCACACCCTCAAATGGGATTTACAAGACTCCTTCTGGATCTATCCCTAGACACCCTAGCGCTACCCCTGAAGCCCCAGTGTTAGCCCTACTAGGCTCTGCGTGCCACTGTGCTACTTAGAGAGGGACTGTGTAACCCCAGAGTGGGTGATGCAACCCTTACGCTGCCTCTTGATGCCTTTGCGTAAATTTTAAAGCTCTTTGAATTTGCAGCACTACCCCTTCCTAGGCCTGTGTAGCACCTGTGTAGCGGTTGAAGCCTCTACGCTGCGCAACTATTGTGTAGTTGTTGTTGCTACTCTCTGCTCCTCTGCGCTGTCCTTGAAAGTTGCTCCTCTGCCTCTTGCTGACTCTTGGCTCTGGGATCAAATCATCCCCTTAGCCAATACTACCCCTCGCGAAAGAAAACTCCTCTGGAAATTCTTACCAAACCCTGCCCTATAATTCCATATCACTCTCTCAGCTCTGCCTTTGTGTGTCTGTCTCCAACTAACCCTCAAGCCTTTCTCTTATACTTTTTCGATGATCTCATCAACAGTCGAGATTAAAACATTCATCAACGGCTGAGATTAAAAGACTGCTTGATCTGTGTCTTGTATAACATTTCAGCACATGTGTTAATTAATTCACTTCAATTATTTAATTTATCCATTAAAATAATTAATTATTTGAATAACTTGAACAACAGCTAAAATTTCACAAAACACTTTCTGGGTTTTGGAGTTAAAGTGTGTCTTAGCCCCTCCACAAAATTTCAGAGCTAGAGTACACCCGATGCTACACCAACTACACAAAATCTCAACACTCCCTCTTAGCACAGAGTGTGCTCTAACAATACATCCACACCATGTTCTACAAGATCTTGATGTTGGTTTCTGTGTTGCTGATGTTTGGCCTGTTGCCCTCCATCCACTGCATTGTTGCTTTTTGTACTTATGCCCATGTCACTGCCACTGACATTGCCACATCTGTACTGCAGCTCCCTCTCAACTTGCTACATCATTTTGCCCATAGCACTGCCACTCCTAATTGT
The DNA here is from genome assembly GCA_034641835.2 of Pinus albicaulis. Taxonomy (NCBI): domain Eukaryota; kingdom Viridiplantae; phylum Streptophyta; class Pinopsida; order Pinales; family Pinaceae; genus Pinus; species Pinus albicaulis. Next base: position 314,950 of record JAXQQM020090597.1, read on the forward strand.
TACACTACAACTCAGTTGTTGAGAAGTAAGCAATTGAAAGACTCCTACCCAACTATTTGACAGATAAGTCAAGTTGCATCTATCACTGAAGCTCCCTAGTTATTGATTTACATTTTCCTCCTGCAGCTACTACGTTGCTACAACTATGCACCGCATGAGCACAACCTCTCTACGTTGTTGAAGTCCCATTAGCCTCTGCGATGTTGCCTCCACACTGTTGTTGCCTCTGCATTATGTTGCTCCTTCTTCAGCTCTTCAGCTCTCCCTTTTGCTTCAATGTGACCTTCTGCAACCATCTCCCGACTCATCCCGCTACTGTCTTAAGGCTCCCATAGCTCATACGTGATCCAAGAGTAGGGCTGACTCAAGGATCCCGCCAACCTTTTTGTAGATTCTCTACAGATCCATGTCACCCCACCTTTTCTCTTGAGGCACATGATCACTCATGGTTGCATCCTCATTAGAACCATCATCCTTTGTTGTTGTAGCCTTGGAATCAGAAGGTCCTTTGTCCTTATTCTTAGCACAAGTGTTGGCGAAGTGTCCAAGTTCGCCACAGTTAAGGAACCGGACCTTGGGAAAGGTCCCTCTTCTTCTTCCCTTGTTGTTTTCTTTCCTTTGATGCAAGGGTTGCATCATATTCCTCTTCTTTCTTCACTCTAACTGTCACACCACTGATATTTTGCTTCTTGGTGATCCTCCTGATCTCCTCTTGGCGGAGGATTTCCCACATGTATGCCTAGGATGGTAACGTTGCTCTGCCCAGTATACTCTAGAAAAATGTTTCCAATTCCTCGGAGACTGCATTCAGGGCAGTCCTTACTAAGCGTCATTCGTCTGGAGTTGCACCCATGCAAACCAGTTGGTCTTGGATGGTCTGAAGTCCGAAAAGGAATGGATATATTTCCTCACCCTTCTACATCTGGAATAGCCTCATCTTATTCTCTAGAAGCATTTTTTGTTGGAAAAAGCTTCCTTGATACATCACTTCTAGATCGACCCACATGTCATTTGTCGTGTTCTTATCGGCAATATGTGGTACTACGTGATCCTTCACTTTGTCCATGATCAAACACTTGGTCCACGCTTGATTCTCCTTAAATTTATTCAAAGGATCAGGATCTATAGGCACAACTAGAACACTCGTCGCATGGTCCTTGATACCGTACTCATCAGGGACTGATAGGATCCTGACCCTCTATATGAGTAACATGGACACACCGTCCAACCTGTCCTGATCTCTCAGCCCATGAGAAGTCATCTAGCTTAGATCTGACGGAAACAATACTCTTCTCCCTCTTTCTGTGTCTACACATAAATTCTGGATCTGGGTTTCTTGGTGACTGGAAACCCTCTAGCAACTGCTTCTTCTGAAAATGGATTTCCCACCTGGAAATCTTTCACCCAAAAAAAATCAGACAGTACTCTTCGATCACCCTCCTGATTGAATATCAAATCTGTTTGGCTCAGATCTACTGAGTGTCTGTCTTCCTCCCGCTCTTTGTTGACTTAGCTAGGCACAATTTTGCACTAGAAGAATCTCCACCATACCAGCACTGTTGAAGATCTGAAGCACTGCTTTCAGATCTTTGCAAGACTTTTCTGCAATAGGAAGAATGACTGGACTACGTCTTACTAACTGGCCCAGCGTAGCCTCAGTGTTGCTCAGAAGTGGATTGCATAACCCCAGACTGGGTGACACAGTCCTTACGCTGGCCCGAGAAGGCTCTGCGTAATCCTGATGGCATTCTCTACCTACAACATTGTCCCTTCCTGGATCTTCATTCTCCTGCTGCCAAGTTTCCCTTTCCAGATCTTTGCTGCTTTTGCTGCCACCTTGCAAAAAAAATAATCTTCAGCTAATTTGCTGGAGATTCAGCTTGATCTGTTATCGCTCTGATACCATGTGAAAATTCTACTGTAGTACCATGGTTTACTTCTCCTACTTGATTAATTCATACAAGTTATCTTCAGAAATTAGATTCAGAAAAAATAAAATAAAAATAAAAAATAAAAAATAAAAATAAAATAAAAAATAAAAATAAAATAAAATAAATGAACACAATTAACGGTCTACACATGCAAATCATTTTCTGAATATTATACTCATTCAAACAAAGTGACACACTGATTTTTGGACATAAGTCCCTGGAAAAACCCAAAGCGGGAAAACCGGTGCAACAAATATGAGGGTTTATTTTATTAAGTAGAATTTGAGTACATCAAATATGGGTTCTAGATCTGAAAAACCCGACAGAGAATAAAATAAATCTGCAACTAACATGTTGTTCCAAGACAATGATTGATCCACACCCTCAAACGGGATTTACAAGACTCCTCCCGAATCTAGCCTCAGACACCCCAGCGTTGCCCCTGAAGCCCCAGCATTAGCCCTGCTAGGCTCTGCGTGCCACTGTGCTACTTAGAGAGGGACTACGTAACCCCAGAGTGGGTGACGCAACCCTTATGCTGCCTCTAGATGCCTTTGTGTAACTTCTAAAGCTCTTTGAAGTTGCAACACTACCCCTTCCTAGGCCTATGTAGCACCTGTGTAGCGGTTGAAGCCTCTGCGCTGCGCAATTGTTGTGTAGTTGCTACCGCTGCTCTCTGCTCCTTTGCGTTGTCCTTGAAAGCTACTCCTCTGCCTCTTGCTGACTCTTGGCTCCGGGATCATATCATCCCCTCAGCTAATACTACCCCTCGCTGCAGAAAACTCCTCCGGAAATTCTTACCAAACCTTGCCCTATAATTCCATATCACTCTCTCAGCTCTGCCTCTGTGTGTGTGTCTCCAACTGACCCTCAAGCCTTTCTCTTATACTTTTTCGATGATCTCATCAACAGTTGAGATTAAAACATTCATCAACAGTTGAGACTAAAATACTACTTTATCTATGTCTTTTAGAACATTTCAGCACATGTGTTAATTAATTCACTTCAATTATTTAATTTTCCTAAGTTTAGACTTAAGAAATCCATTAAAATAATTAATTATTTGAATAACTTGAAAACCAGCTGAAATTCCACAAAACACTTTATGGATTTTGGAGTTCAAGTGTGTCTTAGCCCCTCCACAAAATTTCAGAGCTAGAGTACACCTGATGCTACGCCAAATACACAAAATCTCAACACTTTCTCTTAGCACGGAGCGTGTTCTAACAATACATCCACACCATGTTCTGTAAGATCTTGATATTGGTTTTTGTGTTGCTGATGTTTGGCCTGCTACCCTCCATCCACTGCATTATTTTTTTATGTACTTCTTGTTGGGTGAATTAATCAATCTTGCGGACAAGATCGATCTCCCTAGTACCAAAAGGTAATCTATCAACAAACAGCCAAATAAACCTATCTTTCTCTAAACATATGCGATTTACAAAAGAATACTATAAAGGTGTTAAGGACTTACCGTAGATCCAATTCTTGTTCGAAGTTGTTGTCCCTCGTGCACTTGAAAGAGTTAACTTTGTAAACCTGCAGTCATAAACAAGCAAACATTAAATAGAACCTGTATAGTAAACATCATAAATCAAGCTTATCATTGTGATCAAGGAATCCATGAAATAAACAGTTAATTAACAGCTTATTGAGAAAAATGAATTCATTTGTATTAACTTTGAAGGAAGGAAAACCTTACAACCTTAGCCTTGATCAGGGCTTCCCGGGGCCTGAAGCAGGAATCTCCTCTACTCTGACAAACCTTGCACTCTTCCAACCGAGACAAATAGAGGTATGTGATCTCTCCTCACAAAAATCTCAGTTAAATGAGTCTGAATCCCAACAGCACTTAACCTCAAATAATTCTAAAGCTTCCACTCCCCTTGAGGCTACCCAATGCCTCTTTTTATAGTGGAAAAGAGGAGAATTCAGTTCCAAATATGAAGAGATAGAATCCTCCTTCAAAGGGATAAGCTCCTCACATCAAGGGGTTAGCTCCATAAGGTAAGGGATACATAAACCTCAAAAGAGCGGTTCTGCCACCGCAAGATTCTTTCTAGAAGCTTCTAGAATTTACTGAAAGTGAGCTTTTTTGAGTTTACTTGCGCCTTTTTAATCTTTTACAGGGGTCCACACCCATAACACAAAGAAAGTGCGTTCATGTACACAGGAGTCATGAACATTAGGTGCGGGACCGCAGGTAATATACAGAGAAAGTGTGATACCAAAGTTAAGAAGATTTTTAAGAACGTTTCTCTTATTTTCAAGGCTTGACATGAAGAACTGATATGTTAGACTTGCAAAGGAGTAAGTATGAGTGATAATGAGCTCATACACATAGCAGAATGTCAAGATGACAATTTTCAGTGCAACAGATTGCCCCCTAAAGTGCAAAGTCTGGAATAGATGAAGTTGAAGTCTGTCATATATGAAGAGTGCAATACTTTATCATTTCAAGGATCATCTTGTGGACACCCCAGTCGGAACTTGTAAAAACATTCAATGCAAAATATATATGTGTACATATCATTGCTGAGGTAGCCATTCCCATACTCAGATCAAAACTAACTAGAAACTGATTTAAACTGTTCTGATACATGAATGATTTTAATTACATCAACAGTATAGACATGTGTAGACACAGTATGGATGCAGCTATCTATTTATGAATAGTCCACTGTATAAATGATAACAAAATTCCTCGCAGCCTGGATGGTAGAAACTAGATCCAAGGTCTTGATTTCTACTTTTCGAACTAGTAAGATTCTATCCATGTGAATGAATGTGCCGAAGTCAAACATGGTAGAAACCACTTGATTACCAGTCAATGATGTAAACTGTTAACAAGTGTGACAGTAACCACCAGTAACGTCAATGGCTCTCAAAGTACCCAGTACAATCCATGAAATATGAATGAATGAGCTGAAGTCGAACATGTCACGGAATCATTCGATCAAAGGTCAATGATGCAACCTGTCGTCGAAGGCGAGAAATATGCCATTGAGGCATGCAGATTTCAAGGTACTGACGATTTCTAGATCAACTTCCTAAATAATGAGTTGTCATCGATAGAAAGTGATCCGTCATAGGCAAGCCCACAACACGAAATCATAGATCAAGTTTTGAAGAAACATATTGGCAAGGACTGACTCTGGGATGGTCAAAATGTATGACATATAATTTGCAGATGAATGGTTTGTTTGAACTGTCCTCTTGAACACATAACGACACTACAAATGGCTTGGTGACAATTGACCCAAAGCTAATACCCAGAAACCGGCTAAAGACTTTCAATATGGTTTGATTAACTGTTAGGCAAAGGATTTTCCCAACCCAGGTGAACAAAAGTGTCGTGTTCAAGAGTGGTTAACGACTTTTCGAATAATCAAAATACAACAAACAGGTTCATTTTCCTCTCTTCTCCCCCACCATTTCTGGCAAGTACCTCTTTATTTTTGACAAGCTTGAGGAGGATAACATTTTCTTGTTTATAAGCTCATCCTTCGGATGAGTCCAAATTAGTTTAAGATTTGAACCCTAAGAAGGAGTGGTTCGTCCCTGTTTAAAATTGAACAGGTCCTTTACTGTTACATTTTAACGAGTCCAGTATAGGAGAAACTCGGTGTTTTTTCAATTTTAGAGAGTCAGAAGAAATAACTTAAGAAGACTCCATGGGGGTACTTTTTCGTAAATTTAGTCTCTCAAGCCCAAAAAAGGATAAAATAATGAGGGAGAGAACTCTATTGACCGTAATTAGTCAACGTATACATTTTTCGTAAATAGTCCATTTCAGTCCGTAAAAGGGGTAAACTTACACTGAAGGGACGATCATTCATTTATTTTAACGATTTCGATAATCAAGTACTCGACAATCTTTTCAATTTTCGAGAGTCTGAAAAGAGCTTAAAAGAGGACTCCAAGTTTTCGCTTTTTCGTAAATTTTTGAAAGGGTCTGAAAAAGTGATAAAAGTATGCTCTTTGTTGAAAAAATCAATTTTCCTGAAAAATCCAATTTCTGCACAAAAACTTGAAACATTACACATACCTGTTTAAGATAAATAAAAATGCTTTCAAAAATAACCTTTTTAAAGTAAAAAATAAACAAATTAAAAATTCATTTATTCGAAAAAACTTATGAAAAAGACTTTTCTAACCTCATTTTTACCATTTGAGTTCAAAGTGAAAAGTAAAAGCTTTTGGGTAAAAAAGTTCATGTGAAGATTCTGGAAAATCCGTCTGGCGAAATCGAGAACCGTCAGCTCCAGGTAATCCAAAACCTTCTAATCTTGCATTTCATCTGTTTACATTTCATTTTTAGGCTTTAGATTTCATTTTTAAGAGAAAAATATGTTTAAAAAATCGCCCGCGGGGGTCCGTAGGTGCAACACGCGGGCCCTGCGGACCCCAACTTTTTCCTACATAGAAAAAAGTCGTGGGTCCACACTTGTCTCACAGCGTCCATCTGTTCCTATGCACTATGTATGAGAACAAAGTGCGGACCCCGTGCAATTAAATTTCAAACTTAAATTTCTTTAATTCCGCCCAAATTTTTTTAAATTAGATTGTTCTAATATATCTTTTTATGCATTGTAGGATATACAAGATGCTAATTTGGAGAGAATGTGAGCATGAAGACGTAGATAACACCGCAATGCTCTATTTGCCTACAGTGCATGCATTAAGAGCATGCAGTTTGTATAAATTCTGGGCCATTCAGGGCATGAGGGCACATGTAGACCTCCTAACGTGGCTGGTGAACAGGCGGAATGTACAGGACCGGTGTTTCATTATTGGCGGCCACCAGCTCGAAATTTAGCTGGAGGATATCTATTTTTTGGCTAGTTTTTCCAAGAGGGGCGAACAAATTTCTCTGTTTGGGACTAGGCCAGGTGGCCAGTTTGTCACTAGTCTTTGACAAGAGTTCTGTAATGATCAGGCAGACCCCCGGGGAAAACGGATTGACATAAAAAATATCATCCATCTCGAGCTAAAATTTATTGCATTTACTGTCACCAGACTGTGTGGGAGCGTAGCGTTTCATGTGGCTACCGGTTCCCAGATGCGCATTGTTGTAGACTGTTTTTGAGGCACCATTTTCAACTGGTGCGAAGCTGTGTTGGCCAATGTAAAAGGCCAACTAACCAGAGCAAAGAATGGAAAGCTAAATAACTTTGGATATGAATCCATTATAGTCACCTTTTCTCTAGAGAGGATCCCCATGTTAGCTCCACAGAACATTCTTGTTGATGCTGGACGACCTCGAGAACCTAGGATGGTTTGTTGGGTTGCATTGATGGCCCGTCATGCTACTGAGGGCGTCGAGGTTGTTCGATTTCCTTCTACATATTTTCGTTGGCTGGAACGCCAAATTTTTGTTGTAGAGGACTTTCCATACGCCGGGATAGATTTCCGCGGTGACCGAGAGATGGCTCTCCCAGTAGGGGAATAGTGGGATGAAATAGGTAAAAATCATTTTCAACAATTTCTAATTTCTAATTTTTTTGTATTTTGATCGTCTTGAAATTAATAACCAAAATTTTTAAATGCAAATGTGGGCCCACGGCGACCAGCCCATCTCCAGCCTTATGAGAGGAGGCATCCAGCTGCCGCAACACCAGCCCCAGAGGGCCAATCAACAGATATTCTGTCTGATTTAGAGCATTACCTAGAGCGCCTGACTCTAGACATTCCAGAGACCGACATAGATGATATCCCGCTCAAATTACAGAGATATGTGATTGGTGTCCCAGGACCTTTTAGGAGGTTCCTATGCAGGGTGGCCTGGGCAGTGGTCTCTTATCGTGATCATCATCAGTGATAGGATGAACATGTCATAGACTCATATTTTTGACCTTTTGTATTATCATTTTTGTCGATTATAAGGTGTTTCCAACCTATGATCGAAGACGATGTATATTTTTTGAAACACTTCTATACTATGATATATCACTATTACCGACTATCTGTGTACATGTTATTGAATGTTGTTTAATTTACTGTTTTGATTATTGCAAATGTCGATTTATCATACTAGAAGCAACCGCATCTGCTAATGTATTTAAATGCCTTGGAATATGCTGATATTCAATGTAATCAAATTCACGTTCCCAGAGACGAAATCTTAAAAATAACCGTAATAACATTGGATTTCTAATGGCATAAACCCTGTTAAGCTATAATACAACAAGTTCAGAATCCAACCTAACAATCAAACTCCGAATTCCAAACGATATGGATTCAGATAATAACTCAATCACTGCACTATACTCTGCAATGTCATTCGTTGTTTGATCGAGGCTTACACCATGCATGGATACTAACTCGTCAGAGGGTGAATAGGTAACCCAAGCTGCGGACGAAATGTTCTGTGTACTACGACAAGCACCATCAGCAAAACCAATGTAGGTTTGAAGAGACATCGACATCTGCAATATCAAGATTAAAACTCAGATAAGCAAGAATAGTGATAAAAACACACTCTAAACTAGGAACGCTTTTCTAATCTAAGACACACCAGCAGTAAAGAAATCTAATCTAATAAATCTCCACACCAAATTTAAGCATAATATCTCTTCAGATAAAGCCCATTTCTGGGTTTATCTAAAGGGACACCATCGAAATCTATCAGCTCATAGGCCCCTTTTGCTAGCTTTCGCTTAACAATGAAAGGACCATGCCACATGGGCACAAATTTTCTAGCTCCTAGCTTATCATTGGCTTGATCATACACTAAGACTAGGTCTCCTTCTGAAAAATTACGAGGGGTAACACTTCTATCATACTGAGCTTTTATTCATTTGACATGAGCCTCGTTTGCTATTGCAATGTTTCATCGATTCTCATCTAGCTAAGCCAAGTACAAAAAATGTTTCTCCTCTTCAGACGTAGCTAGGAGTAATTCTGTGGCTAATTTCAATGACGGAATTTCGCATTCAATCGGAAACACAACTTCCAAACCGTAAACCAGTTGAAAGGGAGTGAAACTAGTTGATGTTTTTACCGAGGTCCGATATGCCCAAAGTGCTAAAAATAACATGGAATGCTAATTCGACTTATGAATACCAATAATTCATCTGATCATAGTGACTAAAACTTTATTGATAGCTTCAACCAGACCATTAGCCTGCAGATAATATGGAGTAGAACTATCATGGCGCAGGCTAAGTTGATCTGTCAGTTCAGTCATCATGATATTTCGAAAATGACTTCCATGATATGTAATAATGGCTTGAGGAACACCAAATATAGCAATTATATGATTGAATATGAAAGCTGCAGCAGTATTGCCGTCTGCTGAAAATGTAGGCATCGCTTCGGCCCACTTATTAAAATAATCTACCGCTAGGATAATATATGCATGCCCCCCGGCCGAGCGAGGGTTACATGTAATCAAGTCGATACTCCACTTTGCGAAAGGACCGACAGCAATTATAGGGTGAAGAGGAGCGGGTGGCGCACACTTTTTACGATCAAAGACTTGACAATTGTGGCATTTCCGGACTGCATAGATACAATATTTGAATAATAACGGCCAGAAAAAACAAGCGCGCAATATCTTTTGGGCCGTGGAATACCCAGACATATGATCGCCACATGCTCCAGAATGGCAGTCATTTAAAACCTTCTCAGCTTCTTCATGAGTAAGACAACATCGGAAAACAGAATCCGCTCCATGATGATAGAGTGTATCACCAATAATATTATATTGTTGGGATTGGAAACATATTTTCCGTCACTGAGACCGTGAGATTTCAGGCCGAAAATATTGGGTTTGGAGATAAACGATAATATCCCCATACCAAGGATCAAGAGTACTGATAAGAAACAAGGATTCGTCCGTAATGGGCTACTCCGCCACAGTTTCAGTATCAGTAGAGGGGAAATCACACATCAGTTCGGAAAAAACCAAAGATTTCTTTACCTTGGATTTTTCAAATTCCAAGTCAAATTCTTGCAGGATAACTATCCATTTGGAATACTTGCCCCCTAGCAATTGTTTGGTTAAAATGTACATCATAGGATTAAAGTTAGAAATTACTGTGGTTTTGTGTAATAAGATGTAGTGTCGAAGTCTTTGGACAACTTGAACAACTGCCAAGGCCAATTTCTCCACATGTGTGTATTTGATCTCAGTCGAATGCAGATTTTGACTAAGATAGTAAATCACATGTTCATTGTTGAATTCGTCTTCCTGAACTAAAACCATCCCAATTGTGGAATGAGAGGCGGCGAGGTACAAAACGTAGTCCTGGTTGTAGTTGGGAGGATGCAATAATGGTGCATGAGTCAATTCGTGTTTAAGTGCATCAAAATATTGATCAGCAATCTCATCCCAAAAGAATGGAACATTCTGTTTTAACAACCTGGTAAAACCCTTTGTTAGCTCAGCGTATTTAGGAATGAACCGACGTAAAAAATTTTCTTTCCCCTACAAACTTTGGAGTTTGTGCAAAGTCAAAGGAGGAGGTAGATTGACAATAGCTTCGACCTTCGATGGATCAATGCGAATGCCAAAGCAAAAAATCCCAGTAAGCGACCCAATTCTACACTGAAAACACATTTGTGTGGATTCAGCCGAATTCGATAATGCCTACATCTCATAAATATTGCTCGTAAATGAGTGAGATGGTCGGCCCTACGTGATGAATGAGCAGGTAAATCATCGAGATAAGGCTGCATAATGTGCTTAATGTCATGAAATGCGTAAGACATAGCCCTTGGAAAAGTTTCCCCAGCGTTCTTCAATCCAAAGGGTAGTTTGCAATAAGCAAATGTCCCCCATGGACAAATGAAAGCTGTTTTAGGCTGATCAGCAGGGAGTATGTTTATTTGATTGTAACTAGAAAAACCATCCATAAAGGAAAACATTTCATTGCCGGCACAACCATAGATAATTTGATCGATATAGGGTGTTGGATAATTGTCTTTAAGACAAGCTCGATTAATATCCCTATAGTCGATACATACTCGTATCATTCCTTGTTTTTTGTTAACAGGAACAATATTCGATACCCAATCCGTTAAAGGAATTGGATAAATGAAACCTACACGAAGTAATTTCTCAACTTCGGCTATGATAGCAGCATCTTTTCTTGGATGTATTTGACGTAAACGTTGACGGACAGGTTTGGCATCCGGGTAAGTCTTGATTTCATGTACGACAATTGATGGATCGATTCCTGGAATTTCTTCATATGACCAGGCAAACATGTCACGAAATTCTTGAAATAGGGCTTTATAAGTTTGAATTTCATCTTCTGTACAACAAGCACATATAAATGTTTTCAATTATTCTTGGATTTATTGAGATGTCAATTGGAATCGTTCGAGAGATATTTTCCAATTTTAACTTAGAATCAGGATTTCACAATGGATTCTGCGGTTCCTTGACATATTCAGCAGTAAAAATAGAAGCGAAATCATCTTCAAAATGATCCAGCTCAGGTAAAAACGAATATCGGTGATGTAGATCTTCCCATGGTAAATCATCAACAGACAAAAGTTCACAAATCTGCTGATCAGTATGAACAAGATCAGGAAATGTTGTTGTGGCTGAACTAGATATAGAAAGTGATTCCTCATGGATCCCATTCATTGGATCAATTTCGGTTGAAGAAGGGTCAGAAAGTGACTGTACAGCCTGATATGCAATTTCAAATGGACTCAAAGGCATCATGCCATCAAATGAATCTAACTCGGAGTTGGAAGGTACGATCCAAGGATCATCAAACGTAATAGTATTTGATGAAATCATATGAATAGTTGCGATAGAAGGTGATAAGTTAGGAGGAGGAAAGGAAAAAGTTCCTAGTAAACCAGAATCTTTAATCAAACCTACTCCAACATCCTTGTAAGGGATAGCCGCTTTACCGACGTGCTGGATTGTTTCTGTAGAGGCTGGATCGGAAGAAAAATAAGTTAACTGATCTATTGTAATGATCCTTCCTTGATGTGGAAATTTTATAAGCCGAAAGACCGAAGAAACAACAACAGTCATAGCATAAGACCAACTACGACCCAGGAGAAGGTTGTAATCTAGAGGGGCATCAACCACTTCCACATCTAGATTTACGGTTTTACCTTCGACCCTTATGGGTAAATCCTGCAAAATACCAAAAGGATGGAAACCTCAGCCATCAAAAGCCTTTATAATTGTCAGAGACTGATTGAGTGTAGGAGAACCAAGTGATTTCCAACACTGGATCGACATAATACATGTTGAAGCTCCCTCGTCAATCACAGTCCGAAAGATCGATCTGTTTTTGACTAATACTGGAATTTGGAAAGCCATTTGGTGAGGTAGGCGAGGTGTACTATTCTCTAAATCGAAGATTATTAGGTTCGAGTCCTGAATATCAACAGCTTTTATGGCAGACAAAAGTAATTTATGTTGTGCTGGGCATGATTGCAACACTTCCAAAGCCGACATTGCTGAAGGGGAAATAGCTAAGTCCTCAACAATGTTGTAATTCGGAGCAGCTCTCGCATGTGGATTGAAAGCTGATTTACGAAGAACACCTTTAGCAGGTGGTTTGATTACTAATTCTGGATTGGGTTTCTCGATCTGTAGTGGACCAGAAATAGGAGGAGGTGTAGTTGAGGTGTTTGCACTAGAAGATTCTGCTTCTTTACCATCAATAGGATTCTTACTACCATAATCTTGCGATCGCGTCGCAATCCTGACATGATACATCATCAGAATAGGTTCTTCTGAGGTATTCGAGGTAGAACCAACCATCTTACTATCTTGAGTGGAAAAATGATCCTTCAAGACAGCAGGTTGTTGTGAACCTTTAACGAATTTTGAAACCTCTGCTCGATGTGGGCATTCTTTAGTAAAATGATCCTCGTCGCAAATGTAACAAGGATAGTGAGGCTTGCGTTTTTCGTCATTAGATTCAGTTTTATCAGTTTTATCTTTTGAATTCTTTTTGTTTTTATTCTTCCCTTTCTTTATACTGTCGGATTTAGATTTGGACGTGGATGTCTCTACGACATGAATATCGGCAGAAATTTCAGGGGAATACTCTCCTTTCGGGGAATCAGGTAAAGTTATAATAGGAGAAGAGTTCTTTGAAGATTTCTTCTTGCTTTTAGTATTGACTGTACCAATCATACCATCAGCGGCATGAGACCCTGAAGGAGCTGCAGTTATTTGACCTTGTTTTGGAAGATCAGGGATTTTTTCATGTAAAGTACCTGACTACGTATAGACGAGGTCAAGGTACTGAGCTTGAGCAATGACTTGCTCCTACATAACAACTCCGACCTTAGCTACATCTTCAATTATTTTTGGTAACAATGATTTAATAAACCATTCCGCCAAAATTTGATCTGGAATGTAAACTTTCACCAAACGCCTTTTACGTCGCCATTCATGAATATGATCAAAAATATATGTGGATGTGGATTACTTTAGTGAAGTCAATAGTTTCGTGCCATTGTTGTATCAGACAGGCAACTGAAAATGAGTCAAGAAGGCAGTTGCTAACTAACTGAAATTATTAAAAGAGCCTCGTGGTAACTCAATGTACCATTTGGCGGCAAGACCAATAAGAGTTCTTTGGAAAAGACGTAAGCGAATTGAATCATCAATTATTGAATTAGATGCACACCAGAGGTGATAAGTCATAACGTGATTTGATGGATCCTCTCTTGACTTACCCTCGAATTTCGGTATATCACTGGGCAACTTATGCGGCATTGGTGGCCAGTACAGATAATAGAAAATTGGATCATTTGTAAGGCGTGTCAAATTAGGTAAATCCAAAGTTGCAATAAATGGTAACTAACGGTTAGGGTCGCGAAAACCTTGAGTAGCCAAAGCAGTTCCGGGAGAAGGATACCCAGGATAAATGGGAATCAGATTTGCATTAGGAATTGTATAACCTCCCGAGAAACCAAGATTAACTGGACCAAACTGGGGTTGTTGAGGCTGTTGATAAGTATAGCCAAGGTACGGTTGATACTGATAAGCTGGGTTTTGTGAAACGGGACCAAATTGATATTGTCCCTGGTACGGTTGATACGTGAATTGCGGTTGACTTGTGACAATCGTACTTGTACCAGCTTGTCCCACAGGTATCTAGACCGAAGTCTGAACTGTAGGTCCTGACTGAGGTATAGAGACTTGAGGGATTTGCACAGATGCAGGGATAGTAGAAATCGGAGTTACAGATACTCCAGAGACAGGTGTTATAGGTTGAACAGATGTTGCAGCAGTTGCAGTAGTTGGAGGCGGAGTCTGAGATGTACTAGGCCCAGACTGCTGAATAGAACCAGGTGCAGGGGTTTGAATAGTAGGCTGGACAGGTTGATGGGTTGGACCAGAAACCAAAGGTTGTCCAGGTTGAGAAGATAACTGCACATTAGGTTGCATAGGCTGTTGAAATTGGGACGGATCCCACACCATGTTTATTCTGGGGTATTGTCCCGTAGAAGGTTGAACGTAAGGACCATAGCTTGGTTGAACGTAGGGCTGATAAGTAAGTAGTAAATTTCGGGCTCCTTGTACAAATGATTGACTAGAAGGCGGTTGGAAACCTTGAAGTACTAACCTTGAGGTTGATAACCCTGAGGCGCGTACTGAAACTATTGTTGATAAGGACCTTGAGGAACATATTGAGTTTGGGGTTGACCTTGGGGTATGTACTATCCTGAAGGTTGATAACCTTGAGGTATGTACTGTCCTTGAGGTTGTTCTCCAAAATAATATTGTCCCACAATTTTTCCTGGGAAAAATTTACCTTGAGGTTGCCCCCCAGGTGGTAACTGATTGCCTAAAAGTTTCCCCCTAGGTGGTAATTGACTACCCTGAGGTTGTCCCCCAGGCAGTAACTGACTTCCCTGAAATTGTCCTCCAGGCAGTAACTGACTACCTTGAGGTTGTGGATTCGGAATATTACCAGAAATCATAAAGATTTTCTCTGCGTTCGACGTTTCAGTTTTAATTCCATTAAGACCAGATGATAATACTTGTTCAATCAGTCGAGGAGTTTCTCCAGAGAAAGTACCAGAGAGAGTCTAATATCCCGAAGGAACAGAAGGACCACCATGCAAAAATGCTTCTGGTGTCTAGGAAAACATAGATGACTCTCCTGCCATAATGGATGAAGGATAGTAACCTCTAGGCATAGGATGAAATGGAATTCGAGGTGGAGAAAAAGAAAGACCGGGGTTTTCTAAAAAATTTGTCAAAGATAGATACCAAGCGTCAATTCAAATAGGGCAGTAGAAAATGGATTCACGCTCCCTAAGAGTTAAAGACTGAGGGAATTCGAGAAGAGATATCTCTTCGTCTGGACTAGCAAGTTCTTCAATAGAAATGAGGCCAGATGGAAGATCTTCAGTGACAATATTTCTTACCCTAGGTGAACCAGGATCGCTAGAAGTTGGTGTAATAAATCCTGAGGATGTTTCCAAAACATAATGTTTAGTTTCAGGCTCAGAAATTTCAGGTTCGTCAACTAGTTCACTGGAAGGAGAAATACTACCAGTAACTTTCGAAATTGAAATCGGTTCTTGAATATGTTTTTTTGTGGGTATTTGATGATCAAGATGAACAACTATAGATGAACTTCCAATTTCTGTTGATCTAATTCTACCACTACTAGATGATACTAGAGCATGTAGCCCTTCAAGTTGGCTTGGTGTATATTCAGGGGGCTTCCCCTGAAGTCTCTGATATTGTCTCAGTAATTCTGCCACGATTAAGTATTAACCAATCACACGCAAACAAAGAAAATCTCAATAAAAACACCTAAAGTCTCTAAAGAAACAAATAGCTAAATCACACACCTAAAAATCTAAGAGTTAAAACCACACACAAACAGTAAATTCCCGTACTAAAAACACCAGTTGGTGATGAAATCCAACTTAGTAGAAATTTAATACAGAAAAGGCGGTTGGAACAGTTACCCCGACAACCTACTTAATGAAACAAACTGGCACAAGTTTCTTCACAAAACCATCTCGTGTGAAGAGAACCCCCCAGAGAGTCCAAGTGATTCTATTTGATGTCTACTCTAGGTACAGTGAGATCTTTCCTTCACCGTCACCTTAGGAAATAATCTTAAGCTTATGGACACTAAGGTTACCAACTATAACAAATACAACTGGGGGAACAGTCTACGATCCGATTCCACGCACAAGGGTAGAGTAACAAAGCTCAATCCCCTTGAAGGCTCCTCAACATGGTTAATCTGAGGTTTACCAACAAGTGACCCCAAGCTCCGTGACAATGGTTAATCCGAGGTTTACCGTTTGTAATGCGCGCAGATCTTCTATCTTTCCTAATGAAACAGAATTGATTGTATCAAAGGTTCGATTATGATCTCGTGATTAACTCCTTTAAGAGAAGCTTCCAAGATTGTACCAATTACAATTGGATTTATTTCCTATCTGGAAGATTTATCTACTTTTTTGTTTTTACTATCTTGGAGAGTTAATTACTCCCTACTAAAAGATACTAGCCTAAGCTATATTGGTGGTAAGAGCCCTAGAAATAAAAGGATTACTAGATGAATTTTAATTAAGCGTTAATTTTATGGGTTGTTCTTTAAGTCAATAGGTAAGGAAATGAAACTTTGATGGTGTGAAGACTCGACTTCCAAAAACACTAAAAATTCACCTAAAAATGATAATCAATTCGTTTTCTTTCAATGAAATTCTAGCTAAAGAAAGAGTTCGAGAATGCGATTCTTTTTAAGAGACAATTATTTCTTTGAACATAAAGAATCACTGAAATAAAATAATTTTATCTTTTCAACAAGAACGCAAAACGAGACAAATTATCAATGCTCACACTAAAATCCTTTCACTTTCAAGACTTGAAACTGCAAAAACAACTTTCCTTCAAAAGAGATCTACAAATTTTAAAAGCACTCAAAACTACAAAAACTAATCTTGAGATCTACAAACTTTGAAAATCTAATTGAATAAAAGCTTTAATATTTTTTAAGAATGTTTTACTTAGTTGTTCAGTAAACTAAGGATTTATTTGTCCAGAATAACAAACAAATCAAAAAACATCCAGATATGTTTCCTTTTATAAAAATGAAATTCAAAACCTATAACAAAGTTTTTTCGAAGGTTTGCAAAGAAACAACTAGATCTGTTTCTCAATAAAGGATGGATTTCACAACTAGGTCAGACTTAGCAAGAAGGCAAAAAGACCAATGTAATATGAGGTATTTCAAACTTCCAATGCTTTGAGTCACTACATATACCAAACGAAAAGAAATCCAATTTGCAAAACTTCTAGAAAATCGTCAAAAACATAAATATTGTTGGAACTCATTCACAAAGGCTTTTGAAAAAAAACAATGCCAATCTGGGCAGATACTAAAAAACTCTAAATCAAATTAAAGATAAACTGGAAAAATAAATCTGGAGTTTTTCCAAAATTTTAACAGGGTCCGCAAGCTCCCAGAAGTAATAGGTGCGGTCCCGCACTGGTTACATAAGGAAAGTGCGCAATTGCCCGCACTGTGCAAAAGAACAAAGTGCGGTCCCTAGAAAAATTCAAGAAAAACATAAAAGATTTCAAAATTTTCAAAAACAGAGAAAACCTAAGCTACCCAGGTAGATATTCATCAATCAAAAACCAGGAAAAAAATTTTCCTCAAATCAAAATAAAGGAGAACCAAAAACAACAAGAATCTTCCCCAGCGGAGTCGCCAATTTGTTGGGTATATTAATCAATATTGTGGATACGATCATTCTCCCTAGTACCAAAAGGTAATCTAGCAACAAACAGCCAAATAAACCTATCTTTCTCTAAACATATGTGATTTACAAAAGAATATTGTAAAGGTGTTAAGGACTTACCATAGATCCAATGCTTGTTCGAAGTAGTTATCCCTCGGTCACTTGAAGGAGTTATCTTTATAAAGCTGCAGTCACAAACAAGCAAACATTAAATAGAACCTGTATAGTAAATATTATAAATCATGCCTATCATGGTGATCAAGGAATCCATGAAATAAACAGTTAATTAATAGCTTATTGAGAAAAATGAATTCATTTGTATTAACTTTGAAAGAAGGAAAACCTTACAACCTTAGCCTTGATGTTGAACAGGAGTTCCTGGGGTCCAAAGCAAGAATATCCTCTACTCTAACAAGCCTTGCGCTCTTCTAACCAATACAGATAGAGGTATGTGATCTCTCCTCACAAAAATCTCAGTTAAATGAGTCTGAATCCCAACAACACTTAACCTCAAATAATTCTAAAGCTTAAACTCCCCTTTGAGGCTACCCAATGCCTCTTTTTATAGTGGAAAAGAGGAGGTTTCAGTTCCAACTATGAAGGGATAGAATCCTCCTTCAAAGGGATAAGCTCCTCACATCAAGGGGTTATCTCCTTAAGGTAAGGGATACATGAGCCTCAAAAGAGTGGTTCTGCCACTGCAAGATTCTTTCTAGAGGCTTCTAGAATTTACTGAAAGTGAGATTTTTGAGTTTACTTGCACCTTTTTAATATTTTACACGGTTTCACACCCATAACATAGAGAAATTGTGTTCAGGTACGTAGGATTCATGAACATTAGGTGCGGGACCGCAGGAAAGATAAAGAGAAAGTGCAATACCAGAGTTAAGGAAATTTTTAAGAACTTTTCTCTTATTTTCAAGGCTTGACATGAAGAACTGATTTTTTAGACTTGAAAAGGAGGAAGTATGAGTGATAGTGAGCTCATACACATAGCAAAATTTCAGGATGACAATTTTCAGTGCAACAAGGGGTTTGTTGGCAAACCTTCACCTCCGAACCTGGGTCAAGACCCCTCAAGCCAACAAATGGTTCCGTTTTCGGGACCAGGAGCATTTTGAGGGAGAGATTTGGTAATGCCAAGGCTGTATTAGAAGCCTGAAAAGAAATAAATCGATGAGTGGTTTGAAAATAAAGTTCAGGAATTCGTTGTAAAATAAAATCGTAGTGCAAACTTAAATGTGAAGGAGTGGAAAAATAAGTATATTTTCTTGGAAACCTACGAGATTTTATTCGTAACTTTTGCAATCAAGCTACAGGAGTGGCTCGCAAGATTGGTTGATTTTCAGAAGTGTTGGAAAGATGAATGAGTCACGCAGTAGACTCCAGAACTGATCCGACAGTTGGAAAATACTGATAATACCACTACTCGCACAGTAGATCATTGGGTGGACAGTGTGATAGGAGGATTTGTGACTGAATTTTCAATCGATCAATTTGTGTTGTACTCAGAAGCAGAGTGGAGGTTCTTCAAGGATTTCCAGGGTAAGGTCCTAAAAGCTTTACCGTTACTGATTAAGATCTTATTGTGCGAGAAAAGTATCCCGTGTAGCTATACCGAGTGAATGAGCTCCGATAAAAGTGAGGGTACAATGTGCAGTGGTAAGTACTATAGAACTAATCAAGAGGGAGATCGATCTGTCTACAGTACAGTGACCAATTTTTCTAGACATAGCCCCCCATCAATACCATCTTTGAATCCTTGTAAGGGCAAGAACTCACCTTCACCACCACCGAAAGATGATATGGCTTCACATATGAAGTTACCACCTTCAAGGGTGTGGGGGACGAAGATATGGATCGATTTCGGTTTGTCGCAGGGTCTGTATGGACTGCACAGAATGTAGCGAGTGATGTTATGAAAAGAGTGCATCTATCTCTTGCTTTTGAAGGAAAGGCCCTGGACTAGTACACGGGATACCTCGACTAGCATGCAAACGCGAGCATTGAGGAAATTAAGAACGCCTTGAAGCAACAGTTCAAGAAGCCTAAGGCCTACTCCTAGATAGTGAACGACCTGAAAGATTTCAAACAAAGTCCATCTAAGTATGTATGGGAAGCTGATCAACAATTGAAAAAAGTAATCAGAGAAGGAGGATTCCAGTATGATGACAGGCAGCATGCAGAGTGGTTCATTTCTATGTTGTTGCCCCACCTACGCATACCAATGGGCCACCAAGACATTGAGTCATAGGAGAAGGCCTTGGAGATAGCAATGAAGTTGGAGGCTATGCCACAAGATGAAACCCAGTTGGGTGTACAATAGATACAAGGCCAGCTGGAAGCCATGCACATGGAGATCCAGAATCTACGAAAGGAACGAGGACCGGAGGGCAAGTGCTGCATACAATGCAAGGTGAATGGCCACACCAAGGATAACTATCCATTATTAGCAGACTACATGTAGGTTGGAAGACCTAGCCTGTTGTGCCCTAGGGAAGCTGCGAAGCCAAGTAGGTCGGCACTATGGTGTGATGACTGTCGCATTGCGGGGTTGCAAGACACCAACCACTGCCCTCCCCTTACTGCTTGTATTCCGGAGGTTAAGTAGCAATGGTGCAGGTTTTGTAGGTCTGTAGTGCATGATGAGCAGAACTGTCGAACTTATGATCTGCTGATAGACCAAGGTAACATCTATAGGGTACAGAAAAATCCTTCGTCACCAAGGACTTCCTCCGGTATCTGGGGCTCCCCTGTTAGGGGTAGCGGAGGGGGCCGAGGCAGAAGTGCAAGTAGGGGAAGAGGCCAACTAATCTATTATAACTGTGGGGAGATAGGTCACTTTGCAAGGGACTGCCTGAACCCTACAAGGCAATCCTATAGGTATTGCAGGCAGCTAGATCATGTGATCGAGGACTACCTGATTTTGATGGCTAAGGTGCAGGATAAATATTAGACACCTACGCAGAACATGAAAAGGGTTACGACAGAGCCTCGGAACAAGGGACTAGGTATTAATATCATAACCCGTAGCGGCCTAGCCATCGGGGGGATGGAAGAAAAAGCTGTGGCTGAGCCTCTAATTAGGAAAGTAGTCATCAAATCAGAGGGTATGGACCTACAAAAGGAAAGGGAAACCTTTATCTCAGCTCAGCAGGACTTCACAAAAGCATCTACTTCGCAGGTCCCTGTGGTCAGCAAAGAAGGAGAGGGGGTCCGACCATTTTTACAAGCATGCATGAAACTGTTGCGTAACCAACAGGCCGTTGAGAACCTCCAGGCACTGTTGAACAGCTGCGCAGAGAAAACCAACCCACCCCTGGAAGTTAAGAATGTAAACACATTGTGCAAGTACAAGAAACGCACTGGTGGGGAAATGTGGCTCACAGCACAAATCAGGGATTACGAAATGGAAAAAGTTATTTTGGATCTAGGGTCAGACGTGAACGTACTGCCCAAGGAAACTTGGCAGCGCATGGGAGAACCCAAGTTGGAATGGTCCACTATCCAGCTGCACATGGATAATCAGCAAAAGATCATACCGTTAAGAAGGTTATCACAGATTGTAGTGGATATTGCAGGAGTTAAGGTCCGGGCTGACTTCGAGGTTATTCAGATTATTGAAGATGCAAACCCTTACCCTGCACTCCTAGGATTAGATTGGGCCATCGACATGGGTGGTATTATCAACTTGAAGAAGAGAAGCATGGTATTTGAGAATGGAGGGATACGAGTGATAGTCCCTTTAGACCCTACAGAAGGAGAAAGGTATACAGAGACGGTGTGTATCGACGAGGAGGTAGATCACATCTACAAGTTAACTACACAGGATGAATATTGGATCAACCCTACGGATGATAGTATGCTCTGCTGTGAAAAGGATAACAACTATTTTTCTGACTCTGACAGAGAACTGGAAAATTAGAAAAACTGGTTGCACGACGTATCCACACTGCGATGTCTCATAATTTCAAGGAATTTCTGATATATATCCTCAGAGGTCAGAGATCTGCCCTACTTTGATGGTTCTTATAGCATAAAGGAATTTTTGCAAGCATTTGAAGCTGAAGTTCCAAAGTAATGAAGGTTATGGGCCCTCAATCTCGCCCTACGCGTAGCACCTGCGAAGTGTTGGGATGAGTGTAAGGCAACCTTCTAGGAATGGGGGGCATGTCAGGATATGTTACTCCTGCGCTTCAACCCTCTGGTTCACTTACGAAAGGAACAACCCAGACTAGTAATCTGAAGCTGCGCAGACTTGTACAAGATAAATACCGCTAGCGGGAAAGGGTGCGTGAATGATAGGTGCATCTCCTACAGAAAATCTCTCAAGATGGTGGACATTATGGAAGCTGCGGGTCTGGAAGCACCTACAGCTATGAAACAATTGCGCTTGCGTTTCCACTTCACAGGCTACTACAGAAAAACCAAGCAGGAGTACGCATAGATCACAATGCCTCTGAAAGAGCTACTTCGCAAGAACATTTCAGTTCGCAGGGACGTTGAATGTCAAGGGAGCTTCAAACTACTAAAGAAAACAATAGGCCCACTCAGAATCCAAATGGAACGTTGGCTGGACCACCGTGCGCACAGGAGGCCCACTGAACACACATAAGCGCACTAGGAGCACAGGTGTGCGTTGAACGCACCAGAGCTACAAAAACTAGCCATTGGGACAGTCAAATCGAGTAAAATGAAAAATCTATTGTTTAATGGAGCAGGCGGCTGGCATTTAATGAGGTGATTGCGGGAGATTTTTTACCATTTACATGATGGTAAGTTCCAAGTGCAGCTTGCCCAACCACTCACCACTCGCGTTAGCTATAAAACAGGTCGAATAGACCAGACAAGGGTTTCGTATCAGTTGTATAGCTTGTACTTGGCATATCTTACCATGACGATTTGGTGTTGCAAGACACTCTGTGTTTACAGTGTCTCCTTCATGTCCAAGCAACCTACCCCCTCATTCGTAGTTTGTTTTTTGTGCCAGGATGACGGCTACAAACCCTACTAAGCCTTTTGAACCAATGACTTCGGTAGAACAGGGGATTGAGGAAGTGGTGGAAATCGAGTCTGAGGTGGAAGAGATTCTCTCCACGCCAAGCCCAACCATGAGGAAAGGAAAAGAAAAGGCATAAAGCTCTGGAAAGCCCCCGAAGCCCACGAAATGGGCTGCAAGAAAGCCACAAACTTTCCCACGAACCGCAAAATCCCCGCAGGCAGCTCGGGAGGAAGCACAACCCGTCGAGCCAATTCACTGGTTACCTCCCTTTGTTTGAACACGCAAGACATCAACGCACACGCCGAAGAATATTGATGGCCTGGTCACTTACCTGCATATGCCACTGACCCCAGGCAAGGTCCCCATCATTGGTGAAGCTTTTGTTAAGCTTCATGAGGTCAATTTTGACAATCACGACCTAGTCAAGTTTGAAGCATTCCCTAAACTAGCACCTACGTTATACCTCAACTTGATTCATGACGAAAATGGATTTATAGTCATCCCCCAGCACTGGGTGCGTGGATTGGCCGAGTCCGGGCTCCTGAACTTACTCAAGATGCCCCATTTTGGTCATTACAATATTACGGACCGAATCGCACGACAGCTGCTCGCCCTAATTCACGAAGGCTGCCTGTGGATCCAGGACAGGACTCCTATTGATGCTGCACTGATTCATAGGATTACTGGTCTCCCAATGAATGGACCAAGCCCTCTAGAGCGAGTGGGTAAGAAATACGAAGCCGAGACTGCTAAATTTGTGCACCAAAAATACAAGATGGAGCGGAATACCCGAGCCTTTATCATCAAATCCATCAATGATCCCGCTACACAGTTGGGCACGATGTTGCTGGCATGCAAGTTGATGTGAAAGTTCCAAGTCGCCACCATCCCCGCCTATGTGATCTAGCTAGCAGGCCAATGTGGGAAGGGGGCTTGTTTCAATTGGGCTCAATACTTATGTGACAAATTTTTGGCAAAATGTCTAAGACTCCCAGGACTTAGGGCGCACCTTTTGTTACTATTGGTTATTGTTCCTCATAGCGTTGGTCGCCTGGGAAGCTCCTGCAGAGTCTGTCCTCGCTGAGCTGACCCCGGATATGTGTGAAGGAGCCTGTTATGCACACTTATGGGACTCCAAAGATGCACAGTGCATAGAGGACAATCAAGTCTTCTAGGTCCTCTTCCAGAGTAGCATGGCGGCTTCCATCAACCCTCGACCACACTTATCACCCACAGTCTATGATAGGTACAAGCACATCATGACCTTTTAGGTGACCATGCACAACATACAGATTCGAATACGAAAGGAGAAATCTTGGACTTTGCTCCCCTATATGGTCACAGACAAAGAAATTGACAATGTTATTGCACTCTGGCCCTCGCAGTGGAAGATTGGCTTCAAGACCGGGGCGCAGTGCCCTAAATATGCCAAAAAAACACAATTAATTCCCCCTGTCACTATTAAGGATATTGGAGGCTCCAACAAAAGTACCGGGAAGGACACAAAACTGGTTGCAAAGAAAGATGTGCAATAGAAGTGGACTGATGAGAAGGACACCGAAGTAGCAACACAGAAATATTTGCATCCCGACTTAGGGAAAGAAGGAGGGGATGCAGGAGGAACTGCATTCCCTCGCGGGACGAAGTGCACAAGCGAGCCTACCAAAGGACCCCGAAAGAAGCAGTGCACTCAGTGGATAGAACACGATGAAACTATCACCTTGACCGACGGTGACCTTGAACAGATTGTTGATGCAGTCTCTCTAGCCACGCAGGATCGATGAGAAGCCCTCAAAGGACAACAGAAGGCTGCACTCACCACATTATAGGCCTAGCTCCATGAGCTGCAACCAAATACAAACACACTGCACACCAGTTTGACTTTGGTACGGACACCGCAAACCACCAGTAGTGCTATGCTCACAACGACAGGAAGTCGCCTCTGCCCTTTGCCTGGCACTGCCCTTATGATCAGTTCGCTTGACTTGAGCACGCAGGTCCATAATTGCCGGGAGATATAGCTAGACTTAGCCAAACTACCCCAAGATGATTTAAAGGGACTCCACACGGGTATATTTCATGAGATTTAACACCAGAACCTGCAAATTCACCAACATCTAGGCTTGGCTTAACAGATGATCATCGAAAGCAATGTCGTAATTTTCCTTGCCACCACGCAGCAGAAGGAGCTTGAAAGCTTCATTCACCAGCTCTGTGCAGAATTTCCAGTAAAGCTTCTGGCTACCGCTACGCCCTAGGAAAAAGTTGAGGGGTTGGTCGCCGCATTGAAGGCATCTCGAACAGAGGTTTCGGAGGTTAAGTCATGGATTACCGATCTGCAAGCTAAATTGTAGCCTGAAACACCTCTGGAGGTGCGGGCGCAGCGATCTGCGCTGGTCACCGCAGCTACGAACTTCATCACGTGGAAAATCGCGCAGGGTGCTCAACTACTGGAAACTTCCATGCAGCTATGGACCAAGGTCGAACGCGATCCGCTCCTGCGTGAAATAACCCAGGCCCTGCGGCAGAAAGAGGAGATGTTTGAAAAATTTGAAGCCACCCTGCCCACGTTGGTTCCTGCTCAACGCTTGGCATGACTATGAACTAGCCAAGACCTCCAAGCTGAGATAGAAGAGCTTCGACAAAAGAAGAAGGCCCTCAACGAATTCCTAAATCCTTGGGCTGCTGATGCCCTTAAACTATCGCAGGATGCTGATGTAGCCATGAAGCAACTCAACCAGACTCTAGAAAGTGTCACCGTTGCGACGGAAGGCCTGATTTCACAGAAATTGGTCGACATCGCCCAGAATGTTGCTGCCCAAAGCGAAGTCGTGCTACCCCCAATGGCTAAAGTGATCAAACTGTTGTAGGTGCAGGTGGAGACCCCACCATCTCAGTGACTCAAGACGAGTCACAAGATTGTGTTGGGGGACTGTTGGAACAGGGTCTCCTACGAAGCTGCGAATCTGGTCTATTTTGTATATTTTTTATTATATTTAGTCTAACGCAGGGGTTTTGTGGTGGGTCAAAGCCCCTAATGCATTGTAAGCGGGTCAAGGGTAGACCAAGAGTCCACAAACCACGGTTGGTTTGCGGACCATTAGATGTGTATGCTAAAGTAGGGTAAATAGTTGAACATTTTTGAGTAGATAGATAGAAGATGAATAGAGATTGAGGAAAAGTACATTTTGCTACATCTTGGGTTGGGTTATTTGGGTTAGGAATCCTACTGGCTGTGTGCGCGGAGATCCTCTGTCCTGCTATGTGTGGACCCTATTGGCTTTGTGTGCAAGTGGTATTGATAAGTAATATATGTGAAGTATTTCTGAAACATATGATGTTGTCTGGATCTATTCTATTATGATTGATGCGAACTAAGATTGTCTGATTAAGCTGCGAACTCATCTGTTTTATCTCTGTGGTATGAAAGTATCTAAACTTAGTATATTACTATGATGTAACTATTGTTGCACTTACTGATTGCATCTATGTTAATGAACGCTAACTATCTGTCTTGAAAATATTGGCTGCGATTATGTTGTTTTATGGTTGCAATTGATGATACGCATGTGGATGCGAACTTGCTAGAGCAGATTTGATAAGAACTATAGTCTAGTTACGTTCTAGAACCTTCGAATCACCCTTGTGTGTAGATCTGATAATTGTGGGCTTGTGTTATTACCTACTCTCTCTCAGGGTGAAACCTGGTTCCAGCACCCTCCGATACTGCTTCAAGTGAGACTTTGACCTGCGTAAGTGGGTCACTTCCAAAAGGGCCAGTAGTATAGGGGTTTGTTGGCAAACCTTCACCTCCGAACCTGGGTCAGGACCCCTCGAGCCAACACTAGTCGACTCACACCTGGAAATAAAATAAAAATTCTTGGTTTAGCTACTGAAAAATTAGAGAATGAAATTGAACTATTGGATCATATTATTTCCAAGATCGTAAACAGTTCTTGGAAGGTCTTCCTCCTCCAAAAAAGGAGGAAATTGTTATACCATTGGACTTGCAGATAGAGGAAGAATATGGTTATGAGCTTGATATTGTAGAGTTGGAATCAAGGTTCGGCCTTGGTGAAAAAAATGAAAAGGATATCAAGATCAATTTGTCATTGAGAGCTTAAAAGGGATATCAATAAATTGTGTCTTCTATGATCCCATAGTTGATTACATGGAAGAGTTCTACAGTCCAAAATTTCAATTATTTTTTCACTATTAAAAACAGATACATCTTCCCTTACCTTTATCATTTTAGAATACAGTTTTCTTTTGGTTCAAGTGCAGTCAAGGGGTTCAAGTATTAGATCAGCTCATTGACTGGCTTTATTGGAGGTTTCAAGTTGGTTGAATCAAATATGAAGATTGCAGATGTTAGGGTTGGTAGGAGCATGTGTGAATAAGATCACATAGACTAAGCATATTTTTAGTATGTATATTTTTTTTTTTCAGAAGTAATCATCAAGTTTGAGCCCGAGGAGAAGGCCATAAGAGCTTGGCAAAATCTTCATCAATTTCAGAGCAAACTCTAAAATCCGCCTTTTGCATAACCCTTGACCCTTCTGACTGTTGGAGGATCTTCCTTGGGGCTAATGAGCTAAATACACATTTTTTCCCTCCTTAGTTCTCCATAAAACTGAATTTTAAAGGCACAAGAGCATCTTCAGAAATTTTGTAGCGTTTTTCAGCCTTCAAGCCTGGAGCACGCTACGAAACTACTTGATTATGGAGAAGTAAGGAGGGAAAATTTTTTTATTTAACTCATTAGCCCCAAGGAAGATCCTCCAATAGTCAGAAAGGTCAAAGGTTATGCAAAAGGTGGATTTTGGAGTTTGCTACAAAATTAGGGCTCGAAATATTTGTACATGATTGTTTTAGCAGTCAACTTCAAGTTTCATTTATGACCAAATTAAAAAGTATTTTGCAAATATGAAAGAATTTTTTCTTAAGAACAAGTCCATTTACAAAATTGTCTCTCATTTTTTGCAAAGCCATCAAGGTTTGGAAATTATACACTCGTCTTTGAAGCCTATTTTTCAAAATTTTCACTAACCAAATTTGTGAAAAAATTGTAAACATTCGACGTGGAGGGGGTCCAGCTCAGCATCCACATGGCATAATGACACATCAGCATTCAAGTACACTCATAAAATTAGTTGGTTGAAGTTTATAAGGGTTATTAAATGAATTTTTTGAACTATTAATTAAAGAAGAGTCCTTTTTGTATTCAAACTCTGTAAAACAAAGATATCCCTAGGAATTCTCCAAGTGATGAAATGATGTTTGAAATAGGTCTCTGAGGTGGGAATTCGAAGCTAGCAAGGTGGAAAATCATTTTTATGAGTCTTCACTCTATAAATGAGATATTTTTAGAGTTAGAATGGTTTGGAGAATGCTTTTGATACAGCTACTATTGTAATTTCTGATATCAGTAATAGACAGACATTGACTTTTCTTTCTTCACCTGAGATTCTTGATGTGTTTCAATGAGTTTATGTGTCTCTTTTATATCTTGATTCTAATATTATTGATTCTAAATTACTCAAAATTCATATCATATATGCTCTGAATTCCTTTTAGCATTGAGTTACTAATTATTCCCATGTGTTAGTGTTGTTCTATCATTGAAACAGAAAAAACCTCAGCTTCCATAAGTAGGAATGCTTGTTATTGATTTCCTTTTACTGACTTCATAAGCCCAATGGTAGTTGAATATTCCTCATTTTTCACCTGCAATCACATGCACTAAAAAAACTCACAGAGTTAGCCATCTATTTTAATACCTAATTGAGTAAATCCTTTGATAAGTTGAGAGAGCCCTCTCAAGTTGAAGAGGCTAATCCTCAGTCAAAAGTGGTCTGAAATAATTACTCCAAGTTGACCATTGAAATAGCCCAATAGGACTCAATTTGGTGATAACACTACCATTCAACCATTTGGATTCTTTTCTGTCACTATCCCATTCCATCCTCTTTTGTTCGTGCAATGCGACCCACGGTTGTGTCGCTTCGGAATTGTAAAGAATGAATTTATTGATTGCTTCAATTTTTGCATTCACTGATGAAATGAAACTGACATTATATATTACATAGAGATCAAAATATAAATTATATCTAAGTTCAACATGAATATTTACATTGTATAAATTTGAAAAATTATAAGTCGCTTACTCTTTATCATGCTCTTTTTCCCATTCATTTGGAGCAACTCCCCTTCTCTTTTTTCTTCATCCCTTTCATCATCCCAAATCACCACACCTGGCCTATTTTAGATCTTCTTGATGTACTCACTGGCATAATATAAAGACTCATACGATATGTACCCCTCTGCCATAGACCCCTCGGGTTTTTCCCTTTGTCGAACAAAACCTTTCAATTTCTTCATGTTCCTATCTAAGAAGAACATGCAATGACAAGAAACCACCCCAACTAATTCAACCTCATCTACTAGGTGGATTAGAAGATGAACCTACAAGTCCATGAAACTCTTCGGCAGTTCCTTCTCAAACATACAAACAATCTCAACTATCTCTTGATGCCACCATGGAATGCTAGTCACATGAATCTCCTTTGACGTGATCCAACGTAAAAATGTAGATAATTTAGATATGGCACATCCTATGTCTTGAGAGAATTCATGTTTCACACACCCAAGCACGAACAAAGGATAATGACACTGCAAAGTCATAAACTTGTGAAACAATATACAAAATTAGTTATTTTTTATGATCCCTGAATGGGATAAAATTTATTAATATAACAAATAACAAAATCATGCTTTTGACATTATACATACTCTTAGAAGATGCAAATGGTCATGCGATTTCCACCCCGAAAAATGGTCATCCACGGTGAAGCAGCGCCATAGTGAAGACCCGTGTGAAGATGGTACCCTCACACCCATTATAACTTCCTTTTCCAAAAAAAGATCATCATTTTTTAAAATCCATTGGACATCACTTCTTTGAAATACCATGAATTAGAGGGACTAGTTCCCGCCTCTGATCCTATACTTTTTAATCGTCTTGGCCAATGTTTCTTTTTAGTTTTTGAAGTAATAAGATCTTTCCTAACAACCAATGTGTCACTTTGTTTTGATGATATGTGCCTCCATAAAGAAAATGAAACATTTTTAAATATATGCATGGGATCTAATAAGTGGTTAATCTTAATATGCTCCCAATATGGGAGGTTATAAAAGATAGATTTCCTTTCATCCCAATGGGAAATTTCTCAACATAGGTGTCGAAGAATTTTGGATCATCGAACATAGGCTCCCCATTTGAATCAAAAATTTCTATGAACTCCTTCTCCTTCTCTCTCTCATATGCTCTAAGCCATTTAGCTGGTGTCATTATTGGAGGCCTTTGGGTTCTCTCTCGTTTACCATTGAAAGCGGATGTTGCTCTTCTGTAAGGGTGTTCTTCTGGGAGGAATAACCTGGAGCAATCATACACTGGATTTTGTTGGTCATTGGACCATATAGCTTTTAGAGAAGGTCCACAACATTTACATCCAAAATACCCTTTTGTTACAAGACCTATGAGATTATTGTATACAATTTATATGCATGGCATGTTAAAGAATATCGTGAAGATCAAAACAATTACAACGAATTAAATAACTAATATGAAAAAAAATATTTTTACGTATATAAACAAATCAATAAACATGTAATTTACCAAAGAAAACTCCTAATCCTGGATAATCATGAGTTGTGTAAGCACATATGCTAAACAACGTAAAACTCCTTTCTACTGTGATGGGTCTTGATACATTGTATATATTTATTCCATCCCATAATTCCTTCAATTCATCTACCAGTGGTTGTAAGTAGACATCCATATTCTCCACTTGTCTTCTACTAGGGACTAGAAGAGCCAACATAAGATGTTCATTCTTCACACACAACCATGGGGTGATATTATTATTGATCACTACTACAGGCCAAACAGAATAGTTGGTGTTCTGGAGGGAATATGGGTTGACGCCATCCATGGCTATGTTGAGTTGTATACTTCGTACTTCATCCTTGAATTTTTCGGGCCATTTATCATTTATATGCTTTATGGCTATTGAATCAGTTGGGATTTGTATAACTCCAAAATCACTTATGTGTGAGGCATGCCATCTTTGCAACATAGATAATTCTTTTCAACGAAAGAGACTTTGAATCCTTGGGATAATAGGCATGTGCCTCAATATCTTAAAAGGAGGACCACGTGATTTTCCCTTCTTTTTTTATTTATCATACCTATCATGCCAACATTTTGGACATATCTCTTTGTCTACATATTCTCCTTTATATAAAATACAATCATTTGAACATGCATGATATGATATGTACTCAACACCCAAAATTTTCAACAATTTAGTTGCCTCTTCGCAGCTACAGGGCAATACATTATCACTCAGAAGAACCTTATCTTTGAATAACCTATAGTTGGTGATCATCATTGAAAATATTAAATGTACATTAATGTCGATGTAATTATTAACGTTCATAAAATTGACCATTTGTAATGTTCATTGTGTGATTATAATTCTAAAATTTATATAAGGGAAGACTTTATTGTAACTTACCTCAAAATTTCTGAGAAACATGCATTTGACAAGCCAAAATTTTCTTTCAAGTTGTAAAGTAACATCGTTTTCCCCAACTAGGTAGACTTTGACTGACCGCCAGGTCCAAAGAGAGGGGTGGTGGAAGAAAACTTAAGGCTTTCGAAAAAGGTGTCAGTGATATGAACATCACCCCCTAGTTGATCATCGTTTTGGAATGCATCTAACAACATTGTCTCCGTGGTAGTCATATCCCTTAATTAATCATCCATACCAACCTCTATTTAATTGCCTCCATTACCAGCTTGTGAAGAACTACTATTTTTGTAGTCATTCCTAATTGGTGAATTTGGACGTAGCGGGAATTGAATCTGTGGTTGATTCAACCATTCTTGGTATCATTCCTCTCCGATTTTTTTCTCTTAATTTAGCCTTCTCTCGATTTTACATTGTCATGGGGTGTAACAGAAGACAGTAGGTAGGTCGTTGATCATGACTAGATCTTAATAATTTCAAAATTATATATTTGAACATGATTAGTACAAAATCTATGATATCAATTAGTAAGAACGTTGACAATACATGATTAATTTGTTTGACGTTGACATTAATAATTACATTAATATACCAAACAATTATTATTACCATCATTGTCCCGAGATTGTGGCTAGAAGATGTAAAATTGTTACAATTGGCAAGGTGAAGCGGTTTCCATTTTCATCTACCAAATGCGCCTTGCAGTATGCTGCTCTTGATAAGAGCTTCCGGCGTTTTGGAGCTGTTTGATTATTTTTTGCATATAAACTCAATTTTGAATCTGCATGAACCTACAAATTTGTATAAATTATAAATTTTATTAAGCTGATTGACATGGATAAAAAAATAAATTCAATTAGATAATGAAAATACAAATAAAATATGAAGTAAATATTACGTCTCGAGATGGATAGGGAGAACTCTGCTATGGACTTTGAGAAATATTATGGAAGGAGCTGGATTTTGAAGAATTGTCCATTCGATATAATTATGATATTTTCTCCCTGCATTTGAGAAAAATCAACAATAAATTTTAGCACACACACTTAAAAGTAATTTCGGTGCCTTAAAAATGGACTTATTGTTATTGGTGCTTATGTACAGATAACCACATCGGTGCTATTTTAGTTACTACGCACCAGTGTCATGTTATTAACAAACACACTGGTGCGATGTTATTATTTGACACACCGGTGACGAAAAGCCGCAAATAAAAAAACGCAACTTTATTTTTTTTTAAGTGAAAAAAAAACGATAAATTGAAAAATGGGCAACAAATTTTTTTCGAAAATCTAATTTCATTAAACAATTCTTTAAATACTAAACACTTTTCATTATTTCACTATTTTTACAAAAAATTTCAGCTAAAGATTTGCAGGAGACATACCTGGAGCAAGTGAGCACGAGAGCACTGTGGAGCAGTGAAATACTTTCGAATAGAAGTATTCAGTCAATCAGAATTCCAAACCTCTGGTGATTCAAACCCTGTAGCATAGAATTTCAGACGATATTCTGATTAAATTTTATTTTTATTTTTTACATTTTCTGCAGTATCTTTTACGTAGTAAGTAAAAAATTTCAATTTGTTGTTCATTTTTAGAAACAAAAAAACAAATAAATAAATAAAATAAAATCCATTTTTACCCTAAACCCTTCATTATTTTTGTTTATGCCCTTGTTTCTTCCTATTTTTGGGATTTCAAAATTAGGGATCTTCATTTTAGATATATAGGGTTTGCATTGCTATATCTATAGGCCTATGACATCCAACCCACGGGACGACTTGCATAGTCGGATCCAAATCCATGTCGGCCCTTGCGTGAATTTTTTAAAAACATAATTTTTAATCGGTGCACCCTACGTAACCTAGTGCACCGGTGTGGTGGATTATCCCAGCACATCGCAGACGTACTGTTTGATAAAAATTTAAAACATTTTTTTTTAATCCATGTGCCATATTTAAAATAGGGCACCAATGCACTATTTCATTATAGCGCACTGCTCACATACTATTTAGAATATATATATATATATATATATATATATATATATATATATATATTGTGTTAATCGGTGCACCATGAAACATATAACACATCGGGTCTCCTAGTTGACAAAAAGCACCGTATTGTGGTCACTTTTTTGCACAGGGCGTTTATAAGAATAGGCCGCACCGCCCCCTCCATGACACCATATGCTACAAAAACTAACACTAGATGACTTTTATTAATTTTTCTGTGTTAATCGGCACAGTCGTTAACATGTAATGCGTTGGTGCTCCTTGTTGACATAGAGCACCGTATGGTGTTTTATACTGTTTGGGCGATACGTTTATAAGACCACCACGCACCAACATCGGTGTGTACACCATGAAAAGCGCACAGGTTTCTTGATATTTTTTTTTTACCTGAAAAGTTGAAAATTTATTTATAAAATATATTAATGAATGATATGGTGCAGGTTTCATATTGATAAAGAAATGGTTGACAAGAGATCAAGTAACAAAAATAATGATAACACATCAATAAAATAAAAAAATGGAAGTTCTTTGTAAATTCTTTACAAAAAATATTATTTTTGAACTATATGTAAGTTTAACTAATATTTATTATTTATTATGTATCATGCAGAACCAAAAAATGATGAAGCTCGATAAGATTATTTCTGATCTAGAACCATAAGAGTGTAAAATCTTGATGGAAAAATTGAAAAATGATGAATGAGGTGAATGAAAAAATACTATCAATCCAATATGAGTTTCTTTTTTTTATTTTTCATTAATAATACACTTAAAATTATTAGATAACATGTTTCAAACAATATATTAATTCACATCTGTTTAATATTCTACAGTGACCAACAACTAAGAAAAGGAATGTTGTTCTAAGAAAAAAAAATAGAACATGCAAATGAAAATGAATTGCTCCTTAGCTCATCTGGAGTGGTGTTGGAGGTTAACGTAAGGGGAAAAAACTTTTACAAAAGTTTGAACGATCTAGTGGAATGAATGTATAAACGTTCTTTCCACTTACAATACAAAAATCAATCCAATGATTCCAAGAATCAAATTTTATCTAAACTACATGAAGAGTTTTGAGAGAATTGGTCAATGAGACATGTCAGAATTTTAATAGAAAAATAGTATAACAACAAAAAGGAAGGAATGAAAAAGTAATATTACTTTAAATTTTTTTCTAGAATTATTTATAAATATCACTTTTGTTATATTTACTATTCATATATAAATATAAAAATTAAATAGTTTATTGTCATGTTACATTTTCAGGAAGATTATGAAAATCTCAAAAGATGAACGAGCTAATATCAGAAATATGCGAGTAGGAATGTCCAAAAGGGTGTACAAGGAGATGGTCAAAGAAATGGACAAATTTGCATCGCAGGAGGAGTCATCTCAACAACAACGTGCTTGAAATGTAATATGTAATCATTGAATTTTTTGATCATTAGGTACAATAAATAAACAATTTAGCATTAAATATTAATTTTCAAGTATTTTCTTACAGAAAAGAAAAGAAAATGGAACCCATTCAACACATAAAACAAGACTACAAAGAAGAAAAGGGTTGATATCTAAGTTTGTGAGTAATTGTTACTTCCTTATAATAGCTTAACTAGATTTCGTTTTTGTATATTTTAAGCTGTTTTAAAAAAATCATCATTGAATGTCTTCAAATAGGTGTTGTTGGGTCTCAGAAATGTACTTAAAAATACATCCACTTTCACCATCATATCCATTATATCACCTCTATTTCACCTCCATGTCACTACATTCATCTCACTTTCATCATTATTTGGGTTACCCTTGTGTTTTCCAAACATTATTAATTTCTAGTACTTTTAAGTGAATTTGTGATCAAAAGTTAGAAAATAATATGCATATGCTTATACCTTAAAAGTGGAAAGAGTTTTGTGACATGTGTAGGTTCATTGGAAGCTTCTAAGGCCCTCTTATGTGGCTCCCAAAGGTCAAATTTGAATACGTCGTCATGATATCAAGGAGATTTGAAGGAGGAATATGTGGCCTATTATTAACAAATTGGTTGAGAATATTATGAATCAAAGGAGAGAAACAAGGATCCTCATTAATGAGGAGGTTGCTTAGAATTTGTATAAATAGGAGATCCTTCTCCTTTAAAAGGCATGTGTAAAGTTGGAGTTATGCTCAAGCTTTGAATAAAGAATTAGATTGTGGAACCTTACTCATGAGTTTTTTTTCACTTTGACTTGGTTTTGCTTACATATGGAGCATCTCGACTTACCATCTCTCATACTTTTGGATCGGCCATCTACAATGTGTGAGATTTATTTGCTTTCATGGATTAAGATTTATTTTATTTCTTAGTATTAGTTTTAGAATGACTGTGTAATCTTTTGCTTTCCTAGAACATCTCAAAAAAGTAGATTCTTCTATTTTCCAATTATGTTTGAGGCATTAGAGCTCACAGTTGTTTAGTTTCTTTACATGTTTCTACACTGCTTTCCTAGATCGGATCCTCAATTATGTGTATAATTGGATGCTTGTAAATAATGCCAAGAAGATGACTCTGTCATACTTCCAAATTGGATGCTTGAGTATTTAACCTATACAATAATTGAGTTTTCCTTTACATGCCTTTACATTGTTTTCTTAGATCAGATTCTGAATTATGTGTATAATTGGATGCGTGTAAATCATGCCAATAAGATGACTATGTCATACTTCCAAATTGGATGCTTGAGTATTTAACCTATACAATAATTGAGTTTTCCTTTACATGCCTTTACACTATTTTCCTAGATCAGATCCTCAATTATGTGTATAATTGGATGCTTGTAAATCATGCCAAGAATATGACTCTGTCATACTTTCAAATTGGATGCTTGAGTATTTAACCTATACAATAATTTAATTTTCCTTTACATGCCTTTACATTTTTTTCCTAAATTAGATACTCAGTTAAATGTATAATTGTATGATTGTAAATCACGCCAAGAAGATGACTCTATCATACTTCCAAATTGGATGCTTGAGTATTTAACCTATACAGTAATTGAGTTTTCTTTTACATGCTATTTAAAAGCTTTCTTAGATTAAAATTTTAAAACTAAAGTATAATCAATTGCTTGTAAAGCATGCCAAGAAGGTGACTTTGTTATTCTTCCGAAATTGGATGCTTGAGTAGTTGGTCATACAATAGTTTATTTTCAAACCCTTTGAATTCGCTTTCGTTTAGATTAGCATTGTCATTTCAATTATTAGTCATAGGATTTATATTTCAATCCATGGAATAGAAATTAGGAATGGTGTGATTAAATTAGTTTTTTTTTTTTTTTTTGATAAATTGATCCCTAGCATATATTGTGCACATATGTCTCACAAGTCCTATGGATACCGAACTGAAAATTTATGCTAGTAATCTAATGCAAATTATTTTAGTCAACATTTTGGCATCGTTTTCAGGGAAGCGTACATAGGGATCAACCTTAGAATTTATTTTTTTTATTTGTTTCCAATTTTTGTTTCGCTTCAAGTTTTTTAGAATTCCATTTCATTTTTAATTTCATTTTTTTTAAATCATGCAAATTCTCAAATTTATTTTTTGTGCAATTTCGTTTTTATTTTATTTTATTTTTAGGCATTTTCATTCAAGTTTATTTGCATTTTCATTTAGAAATAAAACAAAATGTCCACAAATCAAAAACCCCTATTCACAAAAAATAAAAAATAAAAACATAATAAAAATCAAATTACCACAACAAATCTTCATGAACATATCCATATGAGTTTACTTATGATATTGTTGCATAAATGGATGCATTGTAAATTCTCTTATACTTAAGTGAATGTTCCATTTCTTTAGTAGAATAGGATGAACAAAAAAAAAATAAGTTCTTGTAATTTTTAGAATAAATTTGGAATTTTGTGGTGCATTTGGAGTCACACAAGAATGTTTTTCAATAAAAAAATATATAGTGATTAATAAAAATCTGGATTATGCTCTCCTTCTGCACTTTATGTGATCTGGAGGATCAGAAAATGAATTACATAAAATAAAACAAACTCACAGAGCATTCAAATGGAAATGCGTAATTACTACAAAACTTCAATTTTGAAACTCGTTTTATGATCAATTGATGGTGAATCTGGAAACAACGAAACATGGGTTTTTCTCAAAACGAGGTGAATTAAGTAACCCATAAATGGTTTCCTCAATTTCGCAAGATTTTGGGAGAAATGTGTGGTTCTTTAGAGCCTTAATTTTTAGACTACTTGAGGAAAAACAGATTTTCAATGCACAGGGAGTTGCGATCATGATGGAAGGAGAAAATTTGATTTTTTATCTACAAGAGGTAGATCCGCCATGGCCTAGCCATGAAGTCTCACGCAAGCCTTCAAGGTAGCATCTCCATGGCTTGTGTGCCTTCACAATAAATAAATAAAATAACATTAAAACAAAAAACTTAAAAAAAAAAAAACAAATAAACTATTGCAAAAGTTCTCAATTCTCTCCATGCTTGCAACCGGCAACAAAAACAATTAAAAAATCATGAACACTTTCAGAACTTTTATGGTATAAAAATTGGTTATGAGATCCACTATTTGGGCAAAAAGGATGAATTCAAAAGATATGAGAAATTATTTGGCAAATATTTTGGAATCTCATTTTCCTAAAAATATTGGGTTTAGAGGGCAAAAAGGATGAATTCAAAAGATATGAGAAATGATTTGGCAAATATTTTGGAATCTCATTTTCCTAAAAATCTTGGATTTAATTTGACAACTTGTCAAGTTTTGTTTTTTTTAATAATTAAAATGAACAAAATTCCATTAAGTTCATAAATATTGCTTATAATATATTGGTAAGTCATTCAAATCGCATAATATAGGTCATGAGTTCAAATCTTGTGGAGATGGGAATTTGGTAATTCACCTAAAATTTTGACAAAAAGCATAAAAAAAATGAAATTTATGATTGAAGTAAATAGAGAAAAAAAAATTTTGATGTTTTATTTAAAAAAAATGAAATCTACACAATGAGGAAGCTATCATCGGAGTTTGAAATAGTAAAGAATGAACAAATTGCTGAAAAGACACAATAGGTAACTTGAGGCACTAGTTTCGACACAGTTATAAATTATTTTAGCTTTTCTTCATGAACTTGTTTTATTAGTACCAATTCTCAGTTTTTTGTGTAAAAGACATAACTAGAGAGATTAATCACCTCTGTCTTTTGATAATCTTACATTCCATTGTAGAAGAAGTATTAGTTTTTTTTTGCAGGTTCCAGGAGGAAGGACAAATGACTACAAGCGAACAGTGTCTCTCTCAAAGACCACATTTCTTTTACAAGAATATGATCAACAACAAAAAATCAATGCATGAGAACATGCTAATGCAGATCAAATCCATCTCTTGCAAGAATTTTAGATGCCAACATCTCCATTACATCTATGTACTAACCAAAAAAAAAAAACCACTTCATTTTCCTTCATATTTTCCATTCACATTCATTCACTTCCATCCACCCATGAATAAAAGAAATCATCCCACTTACATGCTAATTAAATCCATTATCTTTTTCCTTGTCATGTTCATTTTTCTTCCCCAAATAAATCTTGTTTCAAAGAAAATTGTATATTTATAGTTCTTTCTGAGTTTTAAAAATCTTTTCAAAATGTACCCTGAGGCTTGTATGCCTTAATGGAAATTTCTCTTGTCGATAAAAAATGGGAATACATTAATGTCCCTTGTTTGACGGATCTTCTAGGTGACTCCACATCAAAAAAATTATTCGTACCTAGCAAGATGTGCTTAGGCATCTTGGTTCTCATTTTTTTCAATGGTGAGAGGTCTCGTGTTGATTAGGGGCATACATTAATGGCCACTAATTCAAAAATTTCTTACTATGTTCGACATCGAAAAATTAATTCACATAGATAAGGATTGTGCCAATGTGTGATAACGACATGAAGACTATCAGATCCATAATTATTCAGCATTTGTAGCAGATGTAGCAGATGTAGCAGATTCAAAAACTTCAGTTGTAGCAATAAAGACTCACTTTCACAAGTTCATCCACCATTTGCATGGCCAATAGAAGAAGCATCAGATTAGATTTTTGCAGTAGCTACATATTCACATCTTATCCATTTCATAGGTAAGTAAATGTATGTTCTTTTCTTACTTATTATCATGCAATTCCTTAAAATGCTAAAGTTATAATTTTTGGAAAAACACTTCACCATATTCCTTTTCTCACTTCATAAAATTGCAGAAACCATCAGTTGGGGGGAAGGGATATCACTTCATATATTTACATCTTATTCCACATCACTTTCATATAACCAACATACAACTACTATTTCATTAAGATTCAAAAAGATATGTTTTGCAAAGCATCAAATTGATGAGCTTATGGTTAATTGAAAAAAATAAATTCTTTTTGTTTTCAAGATATTTGGATGCAACAAAGAATAAAAAAAGTATTGTAAAAAAAGAACCAATACTCATTCATTTTGGTTGTCACACAAGAACCAACCATAAAAAAAAAAAATTTAAATAAATAAATAAATAAATAATAATAATAATAATAATAATAATAATTTTGGTTGTCACACAAGAATCAACCATAAAGATGAATGTTGCAATCCAATGTATTTCAAAGAAAATTTTGCAAAACTAATAAAGTTATCAAATACTATGATAATTCAAAGTTAAAAGGAGAACTGATAAAGCCAAATCTCATTCAAAAGCAAGACAATTTGAAGATCAAATAAATCAATGTAATAGGTTGCATGAGGAAATGTAACAACTTCAGTTGAAGGGTATGTTGGGTCTCAGAAATGTCCTTTAAAAGACATCCACTTTCACCATCATATCCATTATATCACCTCTATTTCACCTCCATTTCACTACCATGTCACTACATTCATCTCACTTTCATCATTATTTGGGTTGCCCTTGTGTTTTCCAAACATTATTAATTTCTAGTATTTTTAAGTAAATTTGTGATCAAAAGTTAGGAAATAACATGCATATGCTTATACCTTAAAAGTGGAAAGAGTTTTGTGACGTGTAGGTTCATTGGAAGCTTCTGAGGCCCTCTTATGTGGTTCGCAAAGGTCAAATTCGAATTTTTCTTCATGATATCAAGGAGATTTGAAGGAGGGATATGTGGCCTATGATTAGCAAATTGGTTGAGAATATTATGAATCAAAGGAGAGAAAGAAGGATCCTCATTAATGAGGAGGTTGCTTACAATTTGTATAAATAGGAGAGCCTTCTCCTTTCAAAGGCGTGTAAAGTTGGAGTTATGCTCAAGATTTGAATAAATAATTATATTGTGGCACCTTACTCATGGGTGTTCTTTCACTTTGACTTGGTTTTGCTTACATATGGAGCATCTCGACTTACCCTCTCTCACACTTTTGGATTGGCCATCTACAATGTGTGAGATTTATTTGCTTTCATAGATTAATATTTATTTTCTTTCATAGATTAAGATTTATTTTCTTTCTTAGTATTATTTTAGAATGACTGTGTAATATTTTTATTTCCTAGAACATCTCAAGAAAGTATATTCTTATATTTTCCAATTGGATTATGATTGAGGCATTAGAGCTCACAGTTGTTTAGTTTCTTTGCATGTTTTTACACTACTTTCCTAGATTAGATCCTCAATTATGTGTATAATTGGATGCTTGTAAATCATCCCAAGAAGATGACTCTGTCATACTTCCAAATTGGATGCTTGAATATTTAACATATACAATAATTGAGTTTTCCTTTATATGCCTTTACACTATTTTCCTAGATCAGATCCTCAACTATGTCTATAATTGGATGCTTGTAAATCATACCAAGAAGATGACTCTGTCATACTTCGAAATTGGATGCTTGAGTATTTAACCTATACAATAATTGAGTTTTCCTTTACATGCCTTTACACTATTTTCCTAAATTAGATCCGTAGTTAAATGTATAATTGGATGCTTGTAAATTATGCCAAGAAGATGACTTTGACATAGTTCCAAATTGGATGCTTGAGTATTTAACCTATATAGTAATTGAGTTTCCCTTTACATGTTATTTAAAAGATTTCTTAAATTAAATTTTTAAAACTAAAGTATAGTCAATTGCTTGTAAATCATGCCAAGAAGGTGACTTTATTATTCTTCCGAAATTGGATGCTTGATTGGTTGGTCATACAATAGTTTCTTTTCAAATCCTTTGAATTTGTTTTCATTTAGATTAGCATTTTCATTTCAATTATTATTCATAGGATTTATGTTTCAGCCCATGGAATAGCAATTAGGAATGGTGTGAT
Organism: Pinus albicaulis; assembly: GCA_034641835.2. NCBI lineage: Eukaryota > Viridiplantae > Streptophyta > Pinopsida > Pinales > Pinaceae > Pinus > Pinus albicaulis. The sequence goes on from JAXQQM020090597.1 coordinate 356,519, forward strand.
TAAATTAGTTTTTTTTTAGTTTTTGATAAACGGATCCCTAGCATATATTGTGCACGTATGTCTCACAAGTCCTACGGATATCGGATTGATAATTTATATTAGTTATCTAATGCAAATTATTTTACTCAACAGGTGCTAACATACAAAGAAGAACCATCAGACGAGTTGATTGACATTGGGTTAAATATGGGTTTTGATTATATGTTGGCATATCATAAATTAATTGTGGAATTTGTAGGCATCTATCGATCTTGTTTTACTTAGCTCCGTATATAATTAATAGAACAAAAAAATCTATTATATTAAAAATATGATTTGTTATGGGGTGTAAAACTTGTAGGAAACAAAGTATGGAACTGTGCCAAAAGATCGAATCTTGAAATATGGCATACTACATGGTTTTGAAAGAATGTGTATAGTTCATGAGTCAATTGTTGTTATGGTACGTCATTTCTTTTAGATTTACATTGATGTATATTATTTAATATTGAAATTTTCATTATTCTCACAAATGTATATACACTAATTATAGTTTATTTTTATGTTTGTAGATGGAAGGTGAAGAAGAAGAAAACAATAAACACCATGAACAAAACATTCTTGAAAAATAACCCAAGCCATGGAAGTAGCTCAAGTAGTGACAACAATTCAAGCGAAGAATGATGATCATTATGTTTGGATATCAAAGCAAGGCATTGAATTTTTTGAAATATTTGTCTGTGAAATCAGACATTTTGTTTAATGTAATGGACATAGTGTCCCAATTGAAAGACAAAGGGATACCAATAACTGTCCCATTTTATATGAAAAAGACTCTTATATATATATATATATATATATATATATATATTAAAATATTTTTTAATTTATTCTATTGTGTTCTCCATTTTCGTTGTGAAATGTAACACCACTGATTAAATTTATGCATGATTAAATATTGTAATGAAGAGATGTGAAAAATGATGATATGATTTAACAAATTAATCCAAACATCACATTCAAATGCACTAATAAAAATTTAATTGATATGAATATTGTTATAAGATATCTGTCGTCTTTTGATGAATCGTGAATTTAAAAAAATCACAATAATTATGATATGATATAACAAATTAATGCAAACATCACATTAAAATGCATTAATAAAAATTTAATTAATATGAATATGCTATAAGATGTGTCGACTTTTGATGAATAATGAATTAAAAAAAAACACAATAATTGCACTGTCACAGGTCGATGTTTCTAAAAAATACAAAATGAACACTGGTGTGTGTTAGTTATTGTACACTGGTGCGTTTGTATAATACAGCTCACCGGTGTGTTTCTATGACCTATGGGCACCGCACAAATACCAATACCAATTATAAATCTCGATGCGTTTGTGGGATACTGTGCACCGTCGCGTTTATGTGAGACTACGCATTGGTGCATCTGTACGACCTGTGGGCACCGCAAAATACCAATACGACTTAGAAAAATCAGTGCGTTTGTCTGATACTGTGCACCAGTGTGCTTCAATAAGACTACGTACCAGTGTGTTGATACGACATATGGGCACTGCACAAATCCCAATACGAATTAGAATGGCCATGTGTGTTGTATCACCTACAGTGCACCTAATGCGATTGTATACCTTTACGGCCCGGTGCATGCACCTTCGACCACCCCGGGCCAATTGTCTATATGACACGCACTAGTGCATTCACACCTTAGTAGTGCATCGATGAAAAAAACATTTGTAATAACCTCTAGCCGCCGAGGTTTTTTAGTTGTGTTGAAATTCCGCCAAAAGCTCCGTTACCAAAAATGGATGTTGTAGCAAATGTTTTTTTGAGAATTTTGGCCAATTTTATAACACTAAAAACCTCCTTTATAACCTCCGCTAGAGGGTCTTTTCCTTGTAGTGAACACTAGCCCCAGTAGTGGAACATTAAGTCACCACTTTCTCCTCCAAAGAATGATCTTCTCTCCTATGCCAAGCTGAAGAAGACAATGTGAAAGATTCCTCTTGATTGAGCTAAGAGGGTGTATTTATAACAAATGATGTGACTCTCCACCTTCTTTGTGACTCTTTCCCTACCTCATGACTGTTGAGCTTCCCATGTGACTTTTCGAAGTCATATGTGACTTTTGAACTTCTACATGACTCTAGAACTTCCTAATGAATTTTGATCTTCCATGGGAGACCTTTGGGATTCCAACCATTTTTTACATTTTCTTATTTTGGAAAATACAAAATTACATTCCACCAACAATGTGGAAAAAATACATGGGACCAAACAACATTTTTATGTTGACACTTTGAATAACCATAGTTTGGTGACTATGACATGAGACTTGATGGGAATGTATTGATGTGAGATTCCTTTCGATGGTTCTATGTCTTCAATTCTTGATGATTTATCTATGATGTGATTCATAATCACCCTCAAAAGGGTATGGATAAGTGTTAGAACCTTCCAAGTGAGCATGAGTTTCCATCTCTCTATTGTTATCACCAAAAAATGATCACTTGGCCATATCTAACTAAGTGGATTGAAATATGCCATGTAAGACCAATTTTACCATAGTAAAATTGCTTTCACTACAGGAAATAAATTGATAAACCATATTTTATTAAGTTATTTCTAATTAAAACAAGCAAACCTATTAGGAATAATTAAATAAATCATTATTTATTTGTTTTTCCTCTAGAAATAATTAATTTACCATTATTTAGTTAATATTCCTTGTCACGTTTGACCCAATCATGAGAAATAGTTTAATAAATCATTGTTTATTTGATTTTTCTCTAGGAATAATTAATTAAATCATTATTTAGTTAATATTCATTTTCAAATTTGACTAAATCACTTAGGAATGATTAAACAAATCATTATTTGTTTATTATTCCTTAACCACTTCCTTGAAATAATAAATAAATAATTTTTTTGTTTATTATTCTAAAATAAATGTATTTAACAAATTTAAATATCCTTTCCCTCCAAAACATATAATAAAATATTCCAAGCGGTTACATCTAGATTGTGGTTAATACTATTTTATTAATTTCCATTTTCAAGAATAACCCAATATTTTGTTATAAACAAGAGGGTTTTCTATCCATTCCTCACCATGATCATTTTCATCATCGTTATTATCTTCTTTTTTCCATTGAACTTCCATCTAAGTTCAACACGTGTTGGGTTTTACACATCAAAGAGAGAGATAGATCCAGAATACTAAAGCATAGAGGACATCCAAAGGACTCATCCCATTTGAGGGGGACCTCTATCCATCATATGACTCTCCTTCACTAGGTGTAACACAATAAACAAAATATATCATTCAGTCTTTTAAATTTATTTTTGTCTATGCTATGGGGTTTTAACTTAGTTAAATATTTTGCTACACAAATCTATTATTTTTCATGTTTCCTCTAACTTTTTGTTGCAGATATGAAGAGTTATATTACCACATCTGTTGTTAGGGAGATTAATCACTCATAGCTTAAAAGAAGTCTTTTTGGCACACTTGCTATAAAACTTCACGCTAACAAATGGCAACTCCACTGGGTTTTTAATTGCACATTGTCGTCAACAAATGGTGATTCCAATGGTGTAATTTAGATTCCTGGGTGATCAACAGCTTCACAAATCAGGGTTTTTCTTCAGCTGGTTTTTAATATCTTGATGTTTATTTTCATCTTTTATGCCCTTATTTAGGTAAAATTCCAATTTTTAATAATTTTCTATTGTTTTCCGCAGGTAACAGGTACCACCCGCACAGCAGATGAAAATTCTGACCGAACCTACTGCCTGAGAATAAAGGAGAGAAAATCACACTTTTTAGCCCCAAACCAGCATTTTCACTTCTATATTGCACTTTTTTTCCCAAAAACAACGATATCCTCCTGTTTCAGGTCGAAACCTGTTATTCAAAAAAAAAAAATCTGGATTTCTTTTCTGAATTTTTCAGGGTTTTCCGAGAGCATTGTTTTGGGTTGTTTGACCTTAGCTTCAACCTGTATTAGGCCTGGATATTCTCATCTTGTCTCTTTCAATTAGAAATAAGCCCTGTAATGTTTCAGTACACTTCCACATTTTTAGGAAGAGTTCAACCGAGTAGGTAGTCTGATATTTTTGGTACTTTCAACCATTGTTTCAGGTGTTGATCCATTTCTTTGGAAAACCTTTAAGATAGGTTGTTTTGGCATCCAAAACTCCCTCTTGAGTTTTTTTTCCTTCCCCCTTAGGGTCTCATTGTTTTCCCTAGGTCCTGAATCTTCTATCCTATCTTTTGCAACTTTTTCCCCTCTATTTTCTTACTGTTTTCTGCACCATTTTCAGCAGTATAAAGACATTTGATCCTAGTCCCATAGACATTAGATATTTTTACCCTTTTCGGGTGTTTTTATTTGCTTGTTTGCATATTATGGTTTAGATGTGTGAGAGCCTTGTTTGGGTGGGATTTATTTTTTATTTATTTTTTATTTTACTGTCATGATTTCAGCTTCATTTACAGTTTTAGAATTTTATTTCAACAACACTTTGGCATCATCATAAAACATGCTTAATTAACTCATCCACAATACATACTTATTTTCACACACTCACACCTAAATCGAATGAGAGCTTGGTTCAAGCCGCCAAGCCAAGACTTAAACATGCCAATTAATAAATCTAACTCACATAGATTAGGCCCACTTGGGAATCAGTGCTAATAAATATTTGTAGTTAATTGTAGGATCGGTGGGATAGGCTTCCAATAACACCCATCAATCGCATACATTGAGACATATAAAGTTGATTTTATAGGGAGATTAAAATCCATCACCTTACCGCGGTGAAAGTCGGAGTGTGTCAGAAACCCATTTTAGAGGGGTTTAGGCTAGGACATCATGCGAGCGGTTCTCCTCATGGATACCCAACCCGTGGTAGGGAATTTCGTGTGTTGTCTGATTTACCAAGAAGCTCAAGACTTGACCATCCCTATGGGATAAAGGTAAACTTAGTGGCCAATCTTAGGAATACTCCTTATACGACTGGCTATGGGAAGCAGTTGGTTCTCTACCCTACCTTTTCTGCGTGAAATTCCATCTAAGACAATTGAGTCTAGGATTGTTTGAATATCTATATTACCTTTAGGTTAGAGTTCATTTTTATTTTGATAGGATATTATTTCCTTCATTAGAGTAGATCATAGAATAGTTAGTTTACACTTGGCACAACTATGCTATGTGTTTTCTTGTTGTTTGTTCCTCTTTTGTTTCTATCATCCTTTAGTCTTTAGTGTCAACTGTGTCTTGACATCATTGCACCCCCAAGGAGTTTGTCACAGAGAATCCGAGTTAGCCATCCTCAGTTTCCATTAGGACATATTTCTTCATCCCGCCGTGTTCGAAATAATCCTCCTAGTCCTCCATCGAGTCCCTCTTATGACTCTAATTCTTCTGATTCATCGAGTTCTTCCTCTGATTCTGCATCCTCTCATCCTCATATCGCCACCATGTCTAGCACCAATGTAGGTTCAAGACCCCAAGGTGGTATCCTAAGTCCCAACCCAAGCACTACCAATAGTGGAATCATTATAGCTACGGTCACTGCCATTCCATTTCTCCCCTTTATGTCTGGTATAAGTCTCATATATTTTAACTGTTGGGTGTTGGAATCACAGCTAAGAAAACTTCTTTCAACACTTAATTGTCAACCTGGGGGTTTCATAAACTTAGAGATGAAGCACAAGAAATTCCAGAAATGGTATCAACTTTTCCTATCTCTATTCCTACTTCTTTAATCAAAATCTTGTAGAATTGAAAATAAAGATCACACAGAAATTTACACCAAAGAAATTCTAGTGTTGGAATGTGAAAGAAAGTATTTTGCGAAGAAACCAAATACTTGAACTTCCACACTGCTGTAAAAAATATTGATTGCTGAGGTAAAATTCTATGTTTATATCTAGTATGGGTGTTGGCAGGTTAACAAGTGGGCCCTTGACAAGATCTACCTTCTTTAAGGATTTTCCTTCTTGCACTAAGTTGTTATTCCTGTACTCTTGCAGTATGATTGCACTAGTACAGGTGCAAGGCTTCTGTGCAGGAAGTACCTTTTACACTTATACTGGAGATTTATGTATTTATGCAGGGGCTCTAAGCTTCAGGCTTAGATCACTCTGTTCTTGTAACATGATATTGGTTCATGTACCGTAACAGAGATTCCTACACCAATTTTTCCAATTACTTTTGGCAAAAATGAAAGGGTGTGCTAACTATGAAAAGAATTTGCAAAGGCGAACATAATTCTGAAATAACTTTCACACGCAAAATAATGCTTCAACCAAACTTAATATCATAATGAAAATAGACTTAGAATAAAAAAAACTTCAAAAGTCAAAGCACACTTTCTTCAATGCAGTCAAAGAAAATATCTAAGTATGACAACAGGCTTTATCCTTGTAATATTTCCCTACATAAACCAAATCCTACTTTAATCTTGTTAACTCAGAAATCACTTTAACTATTCATATTAATTTTTAATCCTTTCCTTTAAAAAATATAAAGTGCAGGCACAGATCGATGTGTTGCAACAATGTTCATTCATCAATTAACAAAGCATATTTGATTCCTAATATTTTAACTCTTCATATTAAAAATAATTTTATTTGATAATGAACACTCACTTGCAGAAATATATCGAATTTCTTATGAAAGAAAGGAATGAAACAAAATTTTTGTAATGAACCGACAAAACCAAGTTGCAGTAATTACAAATGCACTAGTGCATAAATAAAGTGCTTGCACGATCCAGGCAAAAGTAAACTAAGGTTCAGAAAAGGAAATGACCAAAGGTAAATCAAAATTAATTAACGTTCACACCACAGATCTGTCACTCATTGGCTATCAATGAAATAAAACCAGAATTCTTATGAAATAATAAAACATAAAATTAATCCACACTTTTCATTCAAATGAAATCAACACACACCTTTAACGCAACGAAAGCAAGAGGGTGAATGAGCTGGGTTGGCTAGGCACTAGCCAACCATCTTGTTTCCCATTTTAGGAAACTTGAAGCTTTAGCACTCAATGACGCATCAGTAATAGATTAGAACACAAAATGAAAACAACATTGTGCAACTCCTCGTATGAATTCCAAATCAGCGAATTTAAATCATAAGTTTGAATCTAGCCCAGAACGAGGGTGACAACAACAAAATTGCAATTTCGCTAGAGTTATAGCAGCATTTCTATCACTAACTAATTCCTATCTGAAATCAACATTTTATACAACCCTTTTAGGCTATGGCCATAACGAAATTACATACAGTTGTTCTAATCCAAGCCTTTCAGCTAAAACAAAATAATAAACAACATTACAAAATAAGCCTACGGCTATAATAAAATTCTAATCTAATCGTTGGTCGGCGCCTAATCTTTGACCATATCCCTAACTATCCTCCACTTCGAATTTAACTCAATATGACCAAAACTAAACAGGATTCTCACATTAGGTAATGAGATGTCACGGAAGTTTAGGAGCAGATGGTTGCCAACGGTGCAGGAATCTGCCTGCACTCAACCATGTTGATAAAACGATTAATACATTTTCCTATAAGATACTTTCGGAAATAAAGTTAGTTGTAATAAATATTAAAGGCATAAAATCTATTAAAATGATTAGTTAAGTACTTTAGAAACCTTAAATATGAAATATAAAGCTAGTGCAGGAATAGACAGGATTCTTGGAATAGTGCAGGAATAAGGAAGTTTATGAGGATAAAATAGAGGTTTATGATTGTGGTTTTGAAGTAGGAAGGGGGTCAAAAATGAATAATTTTAGCCTAACAACATCCTCCCATCCATAATTTTTTGTGTGTCCTCACACAACCTTTACTTGCTACAAAACACCCAAAATAAGGAGCCTCCCTTTAATCTTGAACTTGTATGTTGAACCCTTCCTTCATTGTCTTCATCTTCTTACCTCGAGCCTTCTTAAGTTTCTGGGTCACTTTTTTAAGACGTTTATAGCACTTTGAGGCTTAAAAAATCCATATCTTAACTTGTCATTTTTTCTGTTTGACTTCTTTTGCCAATTATGTTTTGCCTTGCTTCTGCACTGTATCCTACTCCTTCATGGCTTGGTTTGATGCTTCCAAGTCATTAACTCACTGCTCAAGCTCTTCTATCTAATTTTTTAGATAGAGGGTGGAGTTATCTATTTCCAACTCATCTGGTGCAAGGATATTTTCTGCAATTGACTCTAAACATATACAATCATCACCAGGGTCAAATTTATCTTGGCCACCCAATTTCTGCATTTCAATATCATCAAGGGTTTCAGTTGTCACCAAGGGTTTTGGCACCAGAGACTTCCATTTCACCGAGTATTTCAGTACCCTATACTTCAAAATTATCGAGGGTTTCAATATGCTATCCCTCAACATCTACCTGACCCTCTGTCGGTTCTCTGCTTTCACTCAGTGTCACTTTTATTTTCTTTAACTTACAAAGGAAGGCCGACAAGGGTATGTCGTCCTCCTTCTCTGCATGACCTTCATTAACCACATTATGAGCTGTTGCCTCTGTGAGAACCGAGAGATTATGATCTCTGAGTGAAGCCGGTGGTAACTCGTCCAAAAAAATTGGGGAGCTCGACTAATCATGACTCGCCCCCAAAGAGGTAGTCCCTCTCTTAGTCGAGTTCCTAGTCATTCTTCTTACTGAGGACAGATTTTCTTTTACAGATTTCTCCTCTACTTGCACTGGTATTTTCTTGTTTTTTTTCTTGGTAGGGCGCGAAGTCAGAGTCTTTGCTTTTATTTTCTTGCCTACATTCTTTTTCTCAGATGATTTCCCTGTACTTTTTCCACGGAACTCCTTCAAAAATGCATCCCGGGTCATTCCTTTGACCTCCATATTATTCTTAACCATAATTTTGATCACCCTGTGATGATACAATTTGCATGCAACCTGACTCGCCTTCCCTTTCTGAACACCTCTCGCCATTTTTTCCAAGCTTCTGAGCAGATAATAAGGGAAATTGATGATTTTTCCCGACCCAAAATGCAACAATAAATGGATATGGTATAGGAACTTTTATGAATAACGTCCCTCACAGGTAAGAAATTTTTGCAATATTTATAGGAGGTCTTTCCACTTCCCAAGTATGGTGTTGCATAGTGTTA